>CM019695.1:48829933-49429933 GCA_009760885.1 Achatina immaculata
CATATTATCGTCATTATCAAAACCATTCGAAAAACACATACACAAAATAACTCTACGACACATGCAAGAGAACAATTTACTCATAGACAGTCAGTCAGGCTTTAGACCCAATCATTCCTGCCTCACAGCTCTTACCAAAATGACAGAAAACTGGTTAGTAAACATAAATGACGACAGACTATGTGGTGCCATCTTTGTCGACTTTAAAAAGGCATTTGATATGATTGACCACGATATTCTTGTAAGAAAAATAAAGACTTATAGACTGCACCCTGACCTAATAAAATTAATTGCATCGTTTCTTTCAGACAGACAACAGGTAGTATTCTTCAACAATTCTCTATCAAATTCTGCTAAAGTTGACACTGGTGTTCCGCAAGGTTCTATTCTAGGCCCGTTGCTCTTTGCTATCTATATCAATGATCTTCCACTTCTTGTGACCTTTTTGCCGATGATTGCACAGTCTACACCAGTGACTACGATTGTGTTAATCTAGAATCAACTCTTCAGGTCGAGTTATACAATTTAATTGGATGGAGCAAAAATAATGGCATGATTATAAACACTGATAAAACAAAATCAATGCTCATAACAACAAGACAGAAACTACAAAACGCAACAAAAACATCACTTCGGCTCTGTACAGAAACATCACAGATAGAAAACGTTAGCGAGCACAAAACACTAGGTCTTATTATTGACCAACATCTGACCTGGAACTCTCATGTGCAATGTCTAACAAAACTCATCGCACAAAAAGTATACCAATTAGCTAAAATTAAGCACTTCATAGATCAAGACACTAGGAAGACATACTACATAGCTCATATACAAACACATTTAGACTATTGCTCAACAGTTTGGGATGGTTGCTCAGTGTCAAATACAAAGAGGCTTTGCTCTCTCCAAAAGCGAGCAGTAAAGCTCATTAGTGACAAAGATCAAGCACAAACAACTAATCATCACAAGCGTATCAAAATACTACCCCTTAAGAACAGGTTACTCTTCAACAAAGCCAAGTTAGTACATCAGATTCTTTCACGGCATGCCCCGCCTTATCTATGGAACCTGTTTAAATTTAGCCCAAAGTGCAGCCAACGCTTGAACAACATATGTCTTCCAAAACCTAGACTTGATCTTTACAAGAAAAGCTTTAGTTATTCTGCTGCTCATCTTTGGAATACCCTCCCATCCTATATAAAAAATATAAATTATACTCCTTCCTACAACTACAAGCTTTCCTAGTATCTATTTGATGTCGACTACATGCCTCCATGAATTATAAAACTTAAAAGTTATCTTAAGCTGCTCTTACAGTCACCGAATACAATTAATTGTTTTCTGTATAGTCCCGAAAATATTGTTTAGTAGATAGTCATTTATAATGTATGTAGTTACTTCTATACTGAGTGAATGTTTAAGAGTGAAACGTAAATGTTATATTTTATTTTATGTCTCTCAGCTTCAATGTTAGTTATGTTTGTTATATGAACAGCATATTTGTAGAATGTCTGGAATAGAGTGAAAGATGTATGATAAAGGGCAGAATGTCAGAAGGGCCTGCGTGCCCAATTCTTAACCCTTTTGAAATAAAGATCTATCTATCTATCTATCTATCTATCTATCTATCTATCTATCTATCTATCTATCTATCTATCTATCTATCTATCTATCTATCTATCTATCTATCTATCTATCTATCTATCTATCTATCTATCTATCTATCTATCTATCTATCTATCTATCTGTCTGTCTGTCTGTCTGTCTATCTATCTAATATGTATATGAGAAATACCTAGAGCAAATAAAATAAAATCATAACATTAATAAAACTGGTTCGTGTAATAAATGTACATATAGGTGTATTGTTCAATTTTACAAAACGACAGAGAGAATGAGGAATTTGAGCAGAATCACAAATGACAGAGAATAAGAAACTAAGCTGAGAACGTCTAAATCAAGAACAAACAATATCCAATATTTAACCTTCACCTTTCATGAACCATATCACGGAACAACAACAAAATAACAGCACATTAATAGTTTGAACGATGGATGAAGGACGTGATTCTTTGGTATATTTCTGCTTCCAAAGACGGCAATTAATTCATCCATTATGTAGGAACAAGCGTTTAGCTGATAGATAACAAAGCCATCGCTAAAGTTCTCAGAGTCGAGATGAAACAATGACAGATGACGAAACAGAAATTACTTAACCATATAAAGATGAGGTGAAAAGGAAGGACTAAATAGACTGGTTTTTTTACAGTAATGTACAAATAAAAATAATACATGTTTCGTGTTTTTACCTATTTTGACAGAAAAGATTGGCTAATAATGTATTCTGCAAATATATTTACCTCCTGTATTAATTATCATGAAATATGAAAAGAAAAAGACGAAAACATTAAATGGAAAACAACGATTTTATTTCACATGTTTCTTACACTTTCCTCAGAACGTACAAAGTACCTAGACGGAAGACATAAATGATGAAAGAAATGTTTGTTTTTGTTTGAAATATAAAATTCGAACAGCAGATTTGTATTTATCTAATGATACAATACATTATCTGTCTCCTATTTCATGTGCAAAATTAAGTAAATGTAGAATCACTGCACGTAAAGACAAATATGACAACTAGAAAATCATTGTGAAAAGTGCAAAGGTACATCAGGTGTTTTGGAGATATAACTTCAAAGACCAGGTCAAAGATCATCCCGTTATTCGGATAATGCGAGATAGAATAACAGTGTATACAACCATAAAGAAATACATTTATAAATGCACGTGTGTATGTATTAATTTTCTTAGTGAAGCACACCCCTATTCTATCTATCTATCTATCTATCTATCTATCTATCTATCTATCTATCTATCTATCTATCTATCTATCTATCTATCTATCTATCTATCTATCTATCTATCTATCTATCTATCTATCTATCTATCTATCTATCTATCTATCTATCTATCTATCTATCTATCTATCTATCTATCTATCTATCTATCTGTCTGTCTGTCTGTCTGTCTGTCTGTCTATCTATCTATCTGTCTGTCTGTCTGTCTGTCTGTATGTCTGTCTGTCTGTCTGTCTATCTATCTATCTATCTATCTATCTATCTATCTATCTATCTATCTAATCGAACCGTCTATCTTTATTTTCAACAAGAGCTCTTTATTTATTTTTGTCATGGGCTCTTTATTTTACCCATTGACATGTGTAGTTGGTCTTTAATTTCTGCTCAAGAATCCTTTGTTAAGTTTCATTAATACCAATTGTTTTCTCTTCTTCTGGTGATTCCATGTCAGAGCTTGTCTGGTTATGCTAGTTGTGGGCTTTCGAAGTATTTGTCCGATGCATCTTGAGTATCTTTTCATTATCATTTATTTCAATAGGGGCTGGTTCGTTTTCTATCATAGCTCTTGGTTACTGGTCTGATCTGGCCTTCTAATCTGATGGCCCTTCCATAGACAGGTGTCAATAAAGGTCTGCATTTTCCTGGTACTTTTGGTTGACCTGTTATTGTTGTATATTCTTTCAATAGGTCCGATTTGACATATGTGTTGTTGGTATAGGTTTTGTTACTGAGAAATGCCTATGATATGTTTCTCAGCTGTAGAAATGTTCCTCTAACCTTCCGAATTCTTTCTGTAATATATACTTCTGCCCCACCCTCTCTGTCTGTTATGGTGCGGAGATATGTTAATATGCCTATTTATTCAACTGTCTCGTCTTCCAGGGTGATATATTTTATGCTTATTCTGAGAATATTTTAGTTTTGCCTTCGTTTAGTTTCAGCAGCCTTGTGCGTATATCTTAAACACCCTGTTAGTTTATTCTTGCATCTGCTCTTTATTCATGTGATAGTAGCGCCAATTCATCTGCAGAATCCAGGTCTTCAAGTTGTATCCGTGGAGTCCCACTATATTCGTCTTCTGTTTCGTATTGTAGCCGTTTTCATTATCCGGTCTAGGAATGGTGACAGATAACATTCTTGTTTAAAACCGATCTTTACTTCGAATCTGTGGAACACTCTGTAAGTCATTCCAATATATGAGATTTTAATAATGTCAACAAGTTTAAATGGCACTCTGTGATATCTAAGTAGTTTCTACAATGTGTTTTTGTCTACACATTTAAAGGTTTTTTTATAACTATCATTATAATTAAACATAAAAAAGTATCAACTGGAAGATTAGAAATAGAAAAATGAATGTAATAAGTAAACATTCCTTTACTGTAGTGAAATTCTAATATTTCCAGAAATGAAATAGATATACTAGTTCCGACAGGTTTATATTATAGAAATAAAAAAGGATTGCATGAGTATAGGTTTTTTGTTTCTTTAACCGAAACCAACTGATGCATATCATCTTACAGTGTAAAATGAAATTCTTACCAACTGTAGCAATGTTATAAATAAGTGATATAAAGAGAATACTACAAACGTTGAAAAGATCATTTTAAAGATTATAAAATAATGTTCTCCTTTAAAAGGACTTTATTTTATTTAAAAGTAAAAGAATACTTTAGAAAATTAGATGTACACAACGCCTTACAACAGTCTTAAATGTTTATTTTCATAAATATACATTAACACTAAATATAAAATGCTCTTCAGTGAAAAATGTCTGTGTATACGTGTCTATACGGAAGAGTATATATATATATATATATAATATATATATATACATATACATATGAACGTCAGTCACTCAGTCATTGCATGATTGAATGTTCTTTACCTAACTTTGCCTCCCAAACAGTGCTCCTATAGGCCTCTCGGTTGTAAGCAAAATGCCCTACTGCTGATGCGTCCATCCGCATATAATCACTGATGTCTTGCAGTTATCTTCGTCTTGGTCTTCCTCTTTTTCTTTTTCCCATTATGTACCCCACCTAGACCGTCTTTTAAAAATTATCCTGATGTTTAATTATGCCCAAATTATTTACGTTTTCGCTGTTTAATCATCTTTACTAGCCAGCCTTCTTAAATATAAAGTTCTTGTAATATGGATATATATGCATTCTTTTTTTGTGTCATGATGTTTTAAGAACTCTTCTGTAGCATTTACGTTCAGAGGCATTTGTGTTTCTCAGTTGTTTTGTTAAGTGTCCAGGTCTCACAGGTTGTGTAGTTCTGTCTCTTCCTCTCCACAGCTTTGTTAGTGCTTTTATTTTCTGACGAGCGATAGATGTCCTCCTTTTAATTTCATTCATTGTATCTCCATTATTGGTTAGTAGTGATCCAAGATATTCAAAACTCTCCACTTCTTCCAGTTTTTCCTAATTTATATATATATATATATATATATATATATCAGCTGCCTTGTTTGTTTTGTCAGTTGTCATCAATTTAGTTTTAATCACATTAATATAGAGGTTTTTCTCTTCGCTATTTGTGTTTTGGACGGTGATATTAGTACGTCGTTATGTATATATTTACGTGTTTCTATATACAAAGTGTGCACACACTTTCTTTATCTATTTATCTGTCTATCTATCTATCTATCTATCTATCTATCTATCTATCTATCTATCTATCTATCTATCTATCTATCTATCTATCTATCTATCTGTCTATCTATCTATCTATCTATCTATCTATCTATCTATCTATCTATCTATCTATCTATCTATCTATCTATCTATCTATCTATATGCCTGTCTGTCTGTCTGTCTGCATGTCTATCTGTAGACGATATACGCTTAGATCGAAGAGTGTACGAAGTTGACCGAAGCGTCATCGTCCATGTGATTTGATAGCCGGATTCGGGGATGGTGGCTTGTTTCAGATTATATAGAGACAATGGCCGTCTGATGTCGTGTTCCATTGTGCTTATGGAGTGCTGTAAATACCTGTGTGTTATAGTGATCGTTAGTTATATTCTGGCCATGCCCACCTCATGTGCTGTAGAGTATGTAGTTGTGCAGTAAGCTATGATATAGGGTTCGTGTCATTACGTGTAAGAAGCTAATTTGTGTTTGATTGCAACCTGATTTTCACTGTTCATTGGACTGGTAACATATATACTTTTCCATTATTTTTTTCCAGTAGTTTGACCATGTGTTTGTATCAATACAGATGCTGTTGACGCAGGTAATGACAGCAATGTCTGCGAGGATGAAAGTGCAATGGCACATATAGTCGTGATGGATGCCACAGGAAAGGGCCTAGCGAGCTGAGGGCCTCAGGTACATGGAGTAACAATGTAAATGTTGCAGATCTGAGAAGTTTCATTATTAACTGATATTATGCTTGATTTAATTTACATTTTCTTAAATTGTTACTTTATTATGCCTTTATTGATGAATAATCTCTTGATGTCAGTGCCAGTTGTTTGTGGTTGTTGGGTTCATTGTGAGATTAACATTATTGTACTACTGAATTCAGACTTCTGCATACCAATATATTATTGTATTGATTGAATGCTTGAGGATAAGGCAAAATAATAATCATACAATATACCAAAGGGGGGAAGCCTGGGTTGGTGGTCATGATGGGGGAAGCCTGGGTTGGCGGTCTTGATGGGGGAAGCCTGGGTTGGTGGTCATGATGGGGGAAGCCTGGGTTGGTGGTCTTGATGGGGGAAGCCTGGGTTGGCGGTCTTGATGGGGGAAGCCTGGGTTGGCGGTCTTGATGGGGGAAGCCTGGGTTGGCGGTCTTGATGGGGGAAGCCTGGGTTGGCGGTCTTGATGGGGGAAGCCTGGGTTGGCGGTCTTGATGGGGGAAGCCTGGGTTGGCGGTCTTGATGGGGGAAGCCTGGGTTGGCGGTCTTGATGGGGGAAGCCTGGGTTGGTGGTCATGATGGGGGAAGCCTGGGTTGGTGGTCATGATGGGGGAAGCCTGGGTTGGTGGTCATGATGGGGGAAGCCTGGGTTGGTGGTCTTGATGGGGGAAGCCTGGGTTGGTGGTCTTGATGGGGGAAGCCTGGGTTGGCGGTCTTGATGGGGGAAGCCTGGGTTGGCGGTCTTGATGGGGGAAGCCTGGGTTGGCGGTCTTGATGGGGGAAGCCTGGGTTGGCGGTCTTGATGGGGGAAGCCTGGGTTGGCGGTCTTGATGGGGGAAGCCTGGGTTGGCGGTCTTGATGGGGGAAGCCTGGGTTGGCGGTCTTGATGGGGGAAGCCTGGGTTGGCGGTCTTGATGGGGGAAGCCTGGGTTGGCGGTCTTGATGGGGGAAGCCTGGGTTGGCGGTCTTGATGGGGGAAGCCTGGGTTGGTGGTCCTGATGGGGGAAGCTAGATTGTCCCCGAGTACGGTAGTCTATTGCCAAGGACTGTTGGTCTGCAACCATCCTGAGAAAATATTCCTCCCACTAGTAAACTTGCACCAGACAACTTGTACAGATCTATCACTCTGTATATATACATTTAGGAAATAAATACTATTTATTTCTGTATAATACTGTAAGTCTTATATCAAACAGTGAAATAAGTTGTTTTTTTTTTTCCTGAAAGTGTTTATATTTACATTAGCACTAAATGCTGGATATATAATTTTCACAATCTTGGATATATTCTTTTCAAATCTTCTTCTTCTTCGTTAGCTTCTACCACCACGACCGCCCCGCGATCCTACTGAATTTACTCCTGTGGTCCTCGATAAGTCCTGTGGTCCCCCTGTGGTCCCCGAAAGGACCATAGGTTATCCTCGAGAGGACCACAAAAAACCTCGACGAGTTTGGGATACCCCGTGTATCTCCGAAGGGGAGAGAGGTGGTTGCCCATCCAGTCCAGCGTTGGACTTTCTCACCGGAAAACCTCAGCGTGATTAGAATATGCATACATCCCCATCGGGTGAGAAGCGGTTGCCTATCTAGACTGCACTGGTCCAGTGTCTCCGACTTCAGCATTTTGTGATCTTGACCGCTAACCTTCCTAGTTGTGACCAGGACGGAGCGCTTGTCCAGTAGGACGAATCCTCGCCACTAGTAAGTTTCACCCCTGGGTTAAGCCGGTTTAGGCGTATTATCCCAGTATGGGCGTTTTAGGACGTGACCGACCTCTAGAGGTGACGTACCGTGACATGAGTAGCCATCAAGTTTCACCCCTGGTTTAAGCCGGTTTAGGCATATTCCACCAGTTCGTGTGTATATTGGACGTGGCCGGCCTCTAGAGCAGAGGTGCCGTGGTATGAGTAGCTCTCGCCGTGAGACTACTGGACATACCGATTAAGCTTCACTTTATCCTTTCCATCACCTTCTCACATCAGCGCCTCGCGGCAACCCTAATTGCATTTTCGCATGTTCTTCATTGGCCTGGAGGAGTTTCACTCCTCCCGCGCCTTTCGAAGAATCTCGCCAGCAGTGTCTTAAAAATTAAGTTGGTTCAGGCAATTCGCACGGTATGAGTGCACAAGGACGTGGCTCACCTCCAGAGCAAAGTTGCCTTGATTTGAGCTGTCCTGACTTCGAGACTACTGATTACTTCACTTAATCCTTTCTTTCACCTTTTCCACAGTGGTGCCGCGCGCCAGTCCCCTTTGCACCTTTCTTCACTGGCCGGGAGGAGCCCCATTCCACACACGGCAGCTGAAGAAGATGAGCTACCAAACATGACTTTCATCTGCCCGAAGAGTCTGGTTTTCAGGCGTCAGATATTCGCCTTCGCCCCTTCTCCTGTCAGTTTGAACAGTTCTGCCACGAGAAGGCCAGGAGCTGGACTTGACTGTCAGAGGCTATTTCAGACGCACTCCTTGGAGACATTTCATTGGAATGGAGAGAGTATCCCCTGCCCCACCTCCGGCTATAATAGTCCTTAGAACCATTCTTTTCAAATAATTGTTTGTAGATTTAAAATGTCAGTTTCAATAATCAAACAACCATAGACTTTTTTAAAAAGTGTAACCCTTATAATACATTTGTATGTATTTAAGAACTGAAGTTATTTTGTTTGCAAATATACACGTAACACTGTTTGTTTCTCTCACTGCCTGTCTATTATGTGCTCTTGAGATATAGAAATAATAAGTTTCACTTAAAGCACTTAACTGTAAGGCTAGTAACATTTGAACGTTTTAATATACAAACAAATGTATGCGTATGTGCACTGCCATGTAACTGAAATTTTGTATATTTATTTTGAACAGGATATTGAACAAATGTTTCTGAATATTTCACGTATGCTTCTTTTCTGCTGAAAATACAGAAATAAAATGTTTTGTGAAGTAAATACTTACCACCTGCATTCATGTTTGGAATTACAGCCACGAAAGAAAATGTTATCAACCACTGAACAAAATGATTTATACAATTTTAATAACAATGCTTTTATCTTCAGAAAACTGTACATTTGGTTTTTAAAAGAAAACTGTACTTGTTAGAAGTTCATTCATTCATTCCTTTGCATGTCCCTTGCGGAACTTTGCCTCCCAAACAGCACTCCTGTAGGCCTCTCGGTTGTGAGCAAGATGGCCTGCTGCTGCTGCATCCATTTCCAGATCATCAACGATGTCTTGCAGCCATCTTCGTTTCGGTCTTCCTCTTTTTCTTTTTCCCATTATGTATCCTTCCAATACGGTCTTCTCTAAATTATCATGACGTTTAATGTGTCCAAAATATTTAAGTTTTCTCTCTTTAATCCTCTTTACTAGCCAGCCTTCTTCAATATTAAGCTCTTGCAGTATAGATATATTTGTTCTTTTTTGTGTCCACGATATTTGGAGAACTCTTCTATAGCATTTACATTCAAAGGCATTTATGTGCTTCTCAGCTGTTTTGTTAAGTGTCCAGGTCTCACAGGCATATGTTGCGATGGGAAAGATGCTTGCCCTTAAAAATCTTATTTTTGTGGTTCTGTCTGCTCCTCTCCACAGATTCTTTATTTGTTTTACTTTCTGAAGAGCAATAGATGTCCTCCTTTTAATTTCCCTCATTGTATCTCCATTATTAGTTAGTAGTGATCCAAGATATTCAAAACTCTCCACTTCTTCCAGTTTTTCCTCATTGATACATATTTTGTTAGAAGTAATTGTCTGAAAATGTTTATTAGTAGAAAAGGTATCTATTAGCATTTTATTTTATAAAGACTAGTAATCTGTTTAATAAAACGTAGCATTTGTACATAAAAGGTTTAACATATGTATTCAAACATGTGTGTATATACAAGGGCGATAACAAGACACGGGACCAGCGCCTCTGCGAAAGCTATAAAAAACTTCATGCGCCGACATGATATGCAAATTACAGGATGTACGTCGATGTACGGAAGGACGAAAGCGTCTGAACTTGTTTCCGCGCTCGAACGTGAAAGAATAAGTCCGCGCAAGTTCCGCTTGTCAAAGTAGGAAGAAATGGAGCTAAGAGTGAAGGTTAAGTTTTACTTGTAGATACAAGTGTATGGTACAGTGTTACAAATCGATAAAGGGAGTGAGAAAAGTGAGAAAAAAAAATAATGAAATATATACAACATCCAATATATCGGCGTCAGCCTTTTTTCAAGGATTGCATACCAAAACAAACACAACATAAAGAAAGAAGAAAAATAAAAATGAAAAACGTGAGCTTTTAAATAATTTTAGACAGCTTGCTCTGACACCTTCTATAATGCTGACAATGTCTTGATATTTCTTTTTTATTTATCGCTAATATTCTGCCATTTTAGCAAAAAAATCATCAAGGTCACCGGTGGGAACGAGGCGAAGTTGTTGGCCACTTGCTGGAGGGAGATATGTGACTCTCTCAGGTAGCGTAGGAAACAGAGAAATGTGTGAGTTTCACTAAGTCCGGGGGTGGAACTGGTATCAGCTGTTACATTGTTTAAATAGTCGTAACAAACAGTCGCCATGCAATACAACAGCACGATATCTCCACGTTAATCTATTAATATCTCATACACACGGATGTTGTGTCTCAACCTTGTTTTGGTTTCAGAGTTGGTTGCTCTAACAGTGAATGCTCCGTCAGGGTTAGTAGCCACAGAATAGGTAGGATCAGGAAGTCCACCACTCCACTTAGTCGAGACCGCGAAACACTTGGACTCAAGGATTAGGAGTATCTCCGAGGAGTAGATCTAAATAAATAGTGGTTTCTGCTTGCAGTTTTTAAAAATACATTTCATCCTCTTTAAAACAGATAACCGCTTCTAGTGGAGGAAAAAGAAACAGAGTCTCTAGTCACAGAAGAAGCTAAATAGATTTCAGGCGCTCTAGAGAGGATCTACAAACTGAGCCCTCTTAGCTGGCTTAAGCTGTTGCAGGTTGATCCAAGACGGGAGTTCTTGGGCGAGGTATAGCAGCTGCTTGTCAAACAGGGGACTTAAATCAGGTGTGGCCCACAGAGACCAGCGATTTGTTGAACGCTTGAACCGAACTGTAGCCGAGTGGTTGTCATGGGAGTTTTAATGTATGAACCAATGTGGGCTAATGCGCATTGAAATGTAACTGACCTTTTGAATATTTATCTTGAACAGTGTAAATGAACAAATGATTCTGAATATTTCAAACATACTTTTTTTAACCGAAAATATGGAAATAAAATGTTTCATGAATTAAATACTTACCAACTGCATTCATGTTTTGAAATGCAGCCGAGAATGAAAATGTTATCAAACACTTAACGGAATTAGTTCTATAGTTTAAACAACGGTATTTTTATTTCAGAAAAATGTTACATTTTATTTTTGAAACAAAATCGTAATTGTTACAAGTAGTTATCTGAAACGGTTTGTTAGTAGAAAATGTATCTATTAGCATTTTATTTTATAAAGACTACTAATCTCTTATTTAATAAAATATTACGTTCTTTACATAAAAAATGTTGTTTGTTTGTATATATATATATATATATATATATATATATATATATATATATATATATACGTGAGAAGGGAATCATTGTTAAAATACCAAAAAAGGGCAAACTTAGTGACTGTAACAACTGGAGAGGAGTAACCTTAATATCAGTTGTGTCAAAAGTATTTTGCAAGGTCATTTTGAATAGACTCAAAGATATAGTGCATACTGCAATGAGAGAAGAACAAGCAGGATTTCGAAAAGGGAGAAGCTGTCTCGACCAGATCTTTACTCTCAGAATAATACTTGAAGAACATATTGAAAAGCAGAAACCATTAATACTGAACTTCATAGATTTTAAAAAGGCATTTGATAGCATACACAGAGATTCATTATGGAGAATTTTATGTCTATATGGAATACCATCTAAAATTGTCAACATCATTAAGGACTTATACAATGGATATGGTTGTGCAGTCAAGACAGAAGAAGGGATGAGTGAATGGTTCCAGATTGAAACAGGCGTGAAACAAGGATGTATACTGTCTCCTTTACTTTTGGAATTACAATAGACTTCATAATGACAAAATGCTGCACAGGTAACACAGGTATTGACTGGGTACATGGGACCCAACTAGAAGATCTTGATTTTGCTGATGACATAACTCTTATCAGTAATAATGTGAATTCCATGCAAGAAAAAACAGATAGCCTATCTTCACTGGCTAGCAAAATAGGACTTGAAATTAACAAGGACAAAACAAAAATAATGAAAATTCCCATCAATCAAAATGGAAAAATACACATAGAAGGGACAGATATTGAAGAAGTCAATCAATTTGCATACCTTGGCAGCTACATAGACCAGGATGGTGACACTAGAAAGGAAGTTAGGATCAGAATTTCAAAAGCAGCATCAATCTTCAAGAATCTTGAGAACATATGGAATTCAAAAGTTATAAGCACAAAAACCAAGTTAAGACTATTCAATTCAAATGTAATATCCACCCTCATTTATGCATGCGAAAGCTGGAAAACAACTAAAGAAATAGAAAAGAAATTAGACTCTTTTGAAAACAAATGCCTAAGGAAAATACTCGTCATCAAGTGGAATGAATTCAAGAACAATGCAGAGATAAGACAGATGACTGAACAACAACCAGTCTCATGGGTGATCAGGAAAAGGAGATGGACATATGTTGGTCACTTGATGAGAAGAAATGATCAGAGAATCCCAAAACAAGTTATCAAGTGGAACACAACAGGCCGAAGAAAAAGGGGCAGAACGCGTGAAACTCTGAAGAGGACATTATTAAGAGAGGCCAAGTTAACAGGTATAAAATCCTTTGATGAGGTTGAAAGACTCGCCGAAGACAGGAAAAATTGGCGAACTACTTTGCGAGCCCTATGTGACGTTTAACGGCACGGGAAGGATATAAGATATAAGATAAGATATATACGTGTGTGTGTGTATGTACAAGGTCCCATAGAAAGAAACTGGACGAGAGCCACTACAGAAGCTATGAAAAACTGCATGTACTGATATGGTATGTAAAATGTAGTGTTTCCTTCGATATAGGGAAGCTCGTAGCGTCCCTCTGTCTGAAGATGTTTGTGTACTCGTACGTGAGGTCGGGTAAGTCCGTGCAAGTTCCGCTTGTCACAGCAGGAAGAAATAGAGCTAATAGTAAATGTTACATTTTACTTGAAACTGGGAAAAACTGCTTCGGGGACATTCAAAATGTTGAAAAGTGTTCGGTGATGAAACAATGTCCAGTACTCGTGTTTTCTATCGGTTTTCTCGTTTTCGTGAACCTGGGGAGGACACTGAAAAAAAGCTAGCATTCTATGGTGCTCATTACATAACAGAAGTGAAAGATCTGAAGTTTAGACTGTGAAATGTCGGTGTCATGCGATATCTAGAGATCATATATGATCGATTGTTATCCTATGCACAACATGTGTGCAGTGGAATAGAAAAGGTTAGGATATCATTGGGAGTAGTTAGGGTAATGCAGAAAACTTTCTGCGGCGGAATCTATTCTTCGATTGCAGGCACTGGTGATGTCACCATTTGAGTACGGTTTAAGACTAATCACTCTGACAAATGCACATCTGAACAGATTAGAGTATGTACAGAACGATGTAATAAGAATGGTCTTGGGTTGCTCCAGTGATGCTGCTGTAGCACACATAAGCTTTCTGGTTGATATGCTGGGTGTCAGGTAAAAAAAAAACAAGATCAAGAATGCTAAAGTAAAGGTATACATCAGGACTGCTGGAATGAAGGAACATCTTCGCCATAAGCAGCTGGGGTTGATAAAGGACAAGGGCATCAAACGAGGTAGATTCCCGATGGCTGAAACTAAGGCTACAATAATGTCAGTGTGTGATGTAGATGAGGTGCCAAAAGGTGATAACTGGTTTCGGATAGAGGACCAACCTCAGCTAACAGAGATTATTATATAGAAGCGATGCGAATGTAGAAAATGGGCAAAGGCGCCTGTTGAAATCCAGGTTCAAAGTCTCAACGAGCATCACTGCGGGTCTTCCCAACAGGTAGTATATACAGATGGCTCAGTGATTCAAAACATTACAAGTGGTTGGGATTTTATTGTCTACTGCAATGGAAGAGTAGTGGCACAGTGTTCTGGGGCATTTGAAATCGATACATCAAGCACGCTAATGAAATCTGTGTTGGTGTCACTGGAGTAGCTAGTTGCCCATTGTGTGGATCACGGCGCTATTGTGACGGATTCACAGAGTAACTTCGTAATGCTGAGAAAAAAACTTCTTCGAAAAGAGTGGTTTCATCTGTTAAGGCAGTCAACTGTGAGAAGTCTAAAGTGGCTTTACTGTCCAGGCCATGCGGGAGTACATGACAATTAAGTGTCAGATAGACTGGCTGGACAGGTTCAAATAAATAGCAGGCTGAGAATTGACACTTGTGACGTTGATAAAACTGTCATGTAAAATCTGCTAAAATGTAAAAACAATGTCACTGTGAAGCAATTGCTGGAACTGAGACAAATTAAAGGTGCTGGTAGGAAATATGAACTATGTAGCAGAAAATGTAATTTTCTAAGGTAAATGTAATTTGTGATGAGATGGGGAATACCCTGACAGAGACAGAGGAAATTCTAGAAAGATGGAAGGAATATTGCAAAAGAATGTATGAAACAACCGACTATGGAAGCAGAAATCAGTGTGAATTATTATTGGAGGAGAAAGAACCCGAGCCGACAATGGAAGAAGTTTATGGGCAATAAAGAATCTGAAAAATGGTAAATCACCAGGATGTGATGAGATAACCGCTGAATTTATTAAAGCAGGAGGAAAGGAGTGTGCAACAATCTATCATGCACTATGTAAAAAGATATAGCATTCAGGTATTTGGCTAAAAGAATGGAAAAGAACTGTATTCATACCACTGCCAAAAAAGGGTAACCTGAAAGTATGCACCAACTACAAAACTGTTGCCCTGATTAGTCATGCCAGTAAAATTCTGTTAAAAATCATAATGGGTAGACTTCGAAAGAAAATAGAAGAAGAAGTCAATATGGTCCAAGCTGGCTTCAGGCAAGGAAGAGGATCAAGAGATCATATATTCAATCTAAGATTAATAATAGAGAAATGCAGGGAGTTTAATGTGAATCTATATTTATCCTTTATAGACTACTCAAAGGCATTTGATTGTGTACAACACCAGAAACTTTGGGAAATAATGGAAAAAATGGGATTTCCAACACATTTGATACAATTAACATCACTGCTGTATCTAGACCAACAAGCAGCAGTAAGAATAAATGGTGAAACAACAACTTGGTTTGACATAAAACAAGTGGTCCGTCAGGGGTGCATATTGTCACCCTACTTATTTAACTTGTATACTGAAAATATAATGAGGAATGTTAGAGAAGATGTAGACAAAGAATATTACGATGCCATAACAGTTGGAGGTTATGAAATACCAGAGATTAGATATGCTGATGACACAGCATTGCTGTCCACAACACAAGAAGGAATGGAAAAACTAATTATGTCAGTCCGCAAGAACAGCGAAGAGCAGAACCTCTATCTTAATGCAAAGAAAACTAAAGTGATGACAACTGACAAAACAAACAAGGCAACTGAAGTATGTATCAATGAGGAAAAACTGGAAGAAGTGGAGAGTTTTGAATATCTTGGATCACTACTAACTAATAATGGAGATACAATGAGGGAAATTAAAAGGAGGACATCTATTGCTCTTCAAAAAGTAAAACAAATAAAGAATCTGTGGAGAGGAGCAGACAGAACCACAAAAATAAGATTTTTAAGGGCATGCATCTTTCCCATCACAACATATGCCTGTGAGACCTGGACACTTAACAAAACAGCTGAGAAACACATAAATGCCTTTGAATGTAAATGCTACAGAAGAGTTCTCCAAATATCGTGGACACAAAAAAGAACAAATATATCTATACTACAAGAGCTTAATATTGAAGAAGGCTGGCTAGTAAAGAGGATTAAAGAGAGAAAACTTAAATATTTTGGACACATTAAACGTCATGATAGTTTAGAGAAGACCGTATTGGAAGGATACATAATGGGAAAAAGAAAAAAGAGGAAGACCGAAACGAAGATGGCTGCAAGACATCGTTGACGATCTGGAAATGGATGCAGCAGCAGCAGGCCATCTTGCTCACGACCGAGAGGCCTACAGGAGTGCTGTTTGGGAGGCAAAGTTCCGCAAGGGACATGCAAAGGAATGAATGAATGAGCAGAAAATGCATGGCAGAGAACGAACACTTGAAGGGAACAGTTACCAAACACACTCTCGGATGGATGCTCTGCATGCAATGACGTCGGAGTCTGATTTTGACCCTTTGACCGCTTGAAACTTTGACCTTTGAAGGAGAACATTTCTGGTGACATGAAGACCCCCATAAACACCGACATAAAGGAAAAATGTCTACAGCCTGTGGGCTTCGACGGACGACTGACATTGAAAATGATGGAAGCGGACCTAGACATTAGCCGAGTTAGCATTAGGACCATTCTGGAGTAGAATTTGCTGAAAAGGAAGAGTTTCTCTATATTCTCCCCTCCTCACATATTGACATTTGAGCCAAATGCACATCGTGTGGAAACCTCTCACGACTTCAAAGGTGAACAGCGACCAGAATTTCCTAGATTCAGATACGACGGGTCATGAGTCTTGGTGCTTTTGGTTCAATTCAGACCCACGAGAGAAATGAGAAAGAAGAAATTTCCCTGACCAAAGAAAGGTAGGCTAAATGTCGAAGGCTAAGACCCTGCTCATCCATTCTTTGAGAGAGAAGACGTGATCCACCAGGAATTCCTGCCGCAGGGCGTCACCGTAAATGGCCTCTACACAAGGGAAACGTGGAGAGTTTAATGAAGAGCATCCATCGTGAGATGTTAAATTTTGTAACAACTTTCGATTATTTTCTTTAAGCAACACTTCCTCCACGTTTCTTCTTTTATCGTGAAGTAGTTTTTCCTTTCTTTTCGGAACAAAAACAGGTTCACAGTACTATGACATTCACTTTAATCATCAGATTCACCTGCTGCGGTTACATTTTATTTCCTGTGTTTATCTCTGCACTCAAAGCGCGCTGATGACATTCAGCACGTTCTACAACATGTGTCCGCTGACTTGAACGGCATTACTGCGAGGAAAATTAAATATGCATTCCGGTACATATATCGTCGCAGTGAATGTTGCTCTCCCATATATAGAGATCACTTCGAAGAGATTTTACTCAGAGATAAATTAAATGCTTATGATTTGATCATTCATATTATATATATATATATATATATATATATATATATATATATATATATATACATAGAGAAAGAGAGAAAGAGAGAGAGAGAGAGTTCCGGTGCAGATCAAGATGTCCGCACGTTCTGAAACCGCTTCGAAAGAGAACTAAGCTATTTTCAAATCCATATGTCGGGAAGATGTATGACTGAAGTTTAGTAGAAGACGCCAAGATGGGAGTATGGGAGGAGTTCTCCTCTTGCCAGTCAATTTTTCAGTGGTAATTTGTAAGCCCATGATATGGAAATGCTGCTGGAAATGTGTAGCTATGGATTTATCTTTTTACTTCACAGAACCATCGGCGGTGCAGCGGAGTTCGTACACTGAGGTCGACACTGCAGCAGCATCTAAATAAGGTGTCAAATCGACCAGAGTGGAGGAAGAAAAGGAATGATCGCGGAGGTAGAATTAAGAGGAAAAGGAGGGTAAGGAAACGTAAGAATAGGACTAAATCCGAAAGACTAATTTTAAAATGTTGGTTACTGGAACTGCAGGAATGCCAAACAACGGGCACTTGTCTTTGAGCGTTTGTTGTACGATTTCGATATCTTGCTCTTACAGGAAAAACTTACAGAGCCTCTCCGATTCCCTGGACTCCGGTGTTGTTCCAACCCGGTAGGGAGTTGCAACAGACAGGCAAGTCTGATCAAAGCGGGATTGCAACATGAAATAATTGACATGTTCGACTGGAATACGGACAGCTTGGAATTACAAGGTCTGCTAATCTGGATTGGAGGTGTAAGGTGGAATATATATATATATGCTTTGGAAACATCTCTCTCACAGACGAAGAACAATGGAAGTTCTTGTCTGAATTTGAAGATCTACCAGGGGATAGACTGCTGATTTGTGGTGATGTTAGTGTTCGAAGTAAAAGCTAGGGCAACATCATGGAAAATGCACAGGTTCTAGCATTAGATAGTGCATTGTTAGGAATGGCTGTATGTGTGGTGAACAGAAAGGAAATTGCGCGACCGCCAGCAAGAGAGCAGGACTCTGATTCAAACATAGACCTGACTTTGGTCTCCACACACAAGTCTTGCTGGGCGTGCACTGGGAGTCCCTGACAAATAGCGGCAGTGATTATCTCCCCTGCACTGTGAGGATTAATAAAGTTGGGAAATCCTGTCATAAAAAGACAAGGCACGCATTTAAAAATGAGAGCTCAGCTGATCAATCGCTAGGGAAGATTAGATTCAAATTGTGGGAAAGGAAAGTAGAGAACAGGGGATTGAGTCAACCAGTTTGATGGATGGAGCAAAAAGAAAAATGTCTGGTGGACCAAGTGAGGGGCGACACAAAGAGGGCAGAGATCTAGAGGACATCCCCAGGTAACAAGGTTGTCCCGAATACAGTGAATCCGTAGTCTCAATTTTGAACTTTTAACTTTTGCGTCATTGAGAATATATTTATACGCATTTAGTGTTTATATGTGCAAATTAGAAATTTAAAAATACATAAATATAAATGTATGTATAGCTGCCATCTATCTATCTATCTATCTATCTATCTATCTATCTATCTATCTATCTATCTATCTATCTATCTATCTATCTATCTATCTATCTATCTATCTATCTATCTATCTATCTATCTATATCTATCTATCTATCTATCTATCTATCTATCTATCTATCTATCTATCTATCTATCTATCTATCTATCTATCTATCTATCTATCTATCTATCTATCTATCTATCTATCTATCTATCTATCTATCTATCTATCTTTCTTTCAGTCTATCTGTCTGCATGTCTATCTGTGGTCGATGCACGCTTAGATCGAAGGGTGTACTAATTTGACCGAAGCGTCATCGTCCACTTGATTTGGTAGTTGGTTTCGGGAATATTGGCTTTTATCAGATTACATAGAAACAATGGCCGGCTGATGTCGTGTTCCGCTGTGCTTATGGATGTGCTGTAAATTCCTGTGTATTATTGCCTTCGTTATTTATATTCTGCCCGTGCCCACCTCATGTGCTGTAGAGTATGTGGTTGTGCAGTAAGCTGTGATGCAGGTTTCGTGTCATTCCGTATAAGAAGATAATTTGTGTCTGATTTCAACCGGATTTTCTCAGTTGATTGGACTGATAACATGTATTATTTTGTTAACTACATTGATCATGTGTTTACATCAGTACAGATGCTGTTGATGAAGATAATGACATCAAATCTGTGAAGATTAAAGTGCAATGGCACACATAGTCGTGGTAGATGCCATAGGAAAGGGCCCAGCGAGCTGAGGGCCCCAGGTACATAGAGTAACAATGTAAATATTGCAGACCTGAGAAGTTTCATTATTAACTGATAGCATTGTGTTTCCTACTTAGGAGGATTCCACTAAAATATGTTTTTCATTTTCCGTTAGTTACATGTCGTGTTTTGTTTGTGTATGTAATCCTTGAAAAAGGTTACCTCCGATATATTGGATGTTGTATGTTTTTCATTTATACATTCTCAACTCACTCTCATACTTTCTGTTCGTTTTTTCTCACTTACTCCCTCTGCCGGCTTGTAAAACTGCACCATACACCTCTTTCTACCTTTACATATCTATCAGTCTGTATATATAAATTTGGGAAATAAATATTGTTTATTTCTCTACAGTACTGTAAGTCGTATATGAAATATTGAAATAATTTTTCTGCAAAGAGTTTATATTTGAAGTAGCACTACATGATGGATATATAATTTTCAAGATTTTGGAATATCCTTTTCAAAGAATTGTTTGTAGATTTAAAATATCAGTTTTAGTAGTCGAACAACCATGGACTTATTTTAAACTGTAACAATTAAAATTCATTTGTATGTATTTAATAACTTTAGTTTCTTTGTTTGCAAATATATATGTAATACTGTTTATTTCTCTCGCTGCCAGTCTATTTTGTGTCCAGAGATATAGAAATATTAAAACGGTTTCATTAAAGCATTTAACTGTAAATCTAGTAAGAATTGATAGTTTTAATGTAGAAACAAATGATTGCACATGTGCAGTGCCATGTAACTGACATATTATTATATATATATTTTGATCAGAATAAATGAACAAACGTTTCTGTATATTTCAAGTATGCTTCTTTTTATCTGAAAATATAGAAATAAATTGTTTTGTGAAGTAAATACTTACCACCTGCGTTCATGTTTAGAATTACAGCCGCGAAAGAAAATGTTATCAACCGCTTAATAAAATTATTTCAAAAGTTTTAATAAAAATATTTTTATCTTCAGAAAACGGTACATCTGGTTTTTAAAAGAAAAACTGTAAGTGTTAGAAGTAATTTTTTGAAAATATTTATTAGTACAAAAGACAACTATTAGAATTTTATCATACAATGGCTAGTAATCTGTTTAATAAAACGTAGTTTTTACATAAAAGTTTAACATTTGTATTCAAACATATGTGTATATACAAGGGCGATAACAAGACACGGGACCAGCGCCTCTGTGGAAGCTATGTAAAACTTCATGCGCCGACGTGATATGCAAATTACAGGGTGTACGTCGATGTACGGAAGCACGAAGCGTCTGAACTTGTTTCTGAACTCGAACGTGAAAGAAATCTGCAGAAATTCCGCTTGTCGCAGCAGGAAGAAATGGAGCTAAGAGTGAAGGTTAAGTTTTATTTGTAGATAGAGGTTTATGGTACAGTGTTACAAAGCGATAGGGGGAGTGAGAAAAGTGAGGGGAAAAAAAACAAATAATGAAAAATATACACCATTTCGGCTTCAGTCATTTCATAGATTACATACAAAAGCAAACATAGCATAAAATAAAACAACAACAATGAAAATTTAAAAAAACTTAACTTTGTGGCATCCCTACTTCTACACAATACAACAGAATGCGCCTTTAAGACAAGGCTGGGAGACCACAAAGGAAAACAAATTGAACCAATCGGATGTTAGCGGCAGTGAAAGGGAGAGAACGGTACAGGTTGGGGAAGGGGAAGCAGGAAGAAATGGAGCTAAGAGTGAAGGTTAAGTTTTATTTGTAGATGGAGGTGTATGGTACAGTGTTACAAAATGATACGGGGAGTGAGAAAAGTGAGAAAAGAAATAATGAAAAATATACAACATCCAATATTTCGGCTTCAGTCTTTTTTCAAGGACTATATACAAAAATAAAAACAACATAAAATAAAAGAAAATAAATAAAAGATGAAAAACGTAGCTTTTAAAGAATTTTAGACAGCATGCACTGACACCTTGGATAGTGTTGACAATGTCTTGATATTTAATTTGTATCTGTCGCTGAAATTCTGCCTTTTTAAGCACAGAAATCATCAAGGTCACCGGTGGGAACGAGGCGAAGTTGTTGGCCACTTGCTGGAGGGAGATATGCGGCTCTCTCAGGTAGCGTAGTATATATATATATATATAAATGTGTTAGTTTCTACGTCCGGGCTGGAACTGATATTAGCAGTTAAATTATTTAATTATTTCATCAGAACCAGGCGCCATTCAATACAACAGCGTGATAATCTCAACGTTATTATATATTAATATCTCATACACACGGATGATGTCTCTCAACCTTGTTTTGGCCTCAGAGTTGGTCGTTCTAACAGTGAATGCTCTGTCAGGGTTAGTAGCCACAGAATAGACACGATTAGGAAGTCTACCACTCCACTTAGTCGAGAGACCGAGAAAGACTTGGACCCAGTCATTAGGAGTATCTCCGAGGAGTAGATCTATATAAATAGCGGTTCCTGCTTGCGCTTTTTAAAAAATTACCTTTCATGCTCTTTAAAATAGATAACAATTTCCAGTGTAGAGGGATTCTCCGAGTTTCCCACGCTAGAAAGAAACAAAGTCTCTGATCACAGAATAGGCTAAATAGATTTCAGGCTCTCTAGAGAGGATCTACAAACTGACCCCTCTTAGCTGGCTTAAGCTGTTACAGATCGATCCAAGACGGGAGATCTTGGGCGAGGTATAGCAGCTGCTTATCAAACAGGGGACTTAAATCAGGCGTGGCCGCGTGGAGGCCCACAGAGACCAGAGATTTGTTGAACGCTTGAACCGAACTGTAGCCGAGTGGTTGTCATGGGAGTTTTAATGTATAAACCAATGTATGCTAATGCGCAATGAAATGTAACTGACCTTTTGAATATTTATCTTGAACAGTGTAAATGACACATGATTCTGAATATTTCAAACATACTTTTTTTTAACTAAAAATATGGAAATAAAATGTTTAGTGAACTAAATACTTACTAACTGCATTCATGTTTTGAAGTGCAAACGAAAAAGAAAATGTTATCAAACACTTAACGAAATTATTAGAAGTAATTATCTGAAACGGTTTGTTAGTAGAAAATGTATCTATTAGCATCTTATTTTATAAATACTACTAATCCCGTATTTAATAAAACGTTACGTTCTTTACATAAAAAATGTTGTGTTTGTGTATGTGCAAGGTCCTATAAAAAGAAACGGGACTAACGACACTACGGATGCTATGAAAAACTGCATGTACCGAAATGGTATGTAAAATGTAGTGTGTCCTTCGATGTGGGGAAGCTCGTAGCGTCCCTTCTGTCTGAAGATGTTTGTGTATTCGTACGTGAGGTCGGGTAAGTCCGTGCAAGTTCCGCTTGTCACAGCAGGAAGAAATGGAGCTAATAGTAAATGTTAAATTTTACTTGAAACTGGGAAAAACCGCTTCGGGGACATTCCAAATGTTGAAAAGTGTTCGGTGATGAAACAATGTCCAGTACTCGTGTTTTCTATCGGTTTTCTCGTTTTCGTGAAAGTAGGGAGGACATTGAAAAAGCTAGCATCCTGTGGTGCTCATTACATAACAGAAGTGAAAGAAGTTTCGACTGTGAAATGTCGGTGACTAGATATTAAGAGAACACATTTCATGCGATATCTAGAGATGATCGATTGTTATACTATGTACAACATGTGGAAAGTGCAATAGAAAAGGCCAGGATATCATTACGAGTAGTTAGGTTAATTAATGTAGACAATTTTCTGCGGCGGAATTTATTCTTCAGATGCAGGCACTGGCTATGTCACCATTTGAGTACGGTTTAGGACTAATCACTCTGACAAATGCACAGCTCAACTTATATGTATATACAGAACGATGCAGTAAGAATGTTGTACCAGGGACACTGCTGTAGCACACATAAGCTTTCTGCTTGATATGCTGGGTGTCAGGTAAAAAAAAAAACAAGATCAAACATGCTCAAGTAAAGGTATACATCAGGACTGCTGGCATGAAGGAACATCTTCTCTATATGGAGCTGGGGTTGATAAAGGGCAAGGGTATCAAACGAGGCAGATTCTCGATGGCTGAAACTAAGACTACAATAATGTCAGTGTGTGATGTAGATGAGGTGCTAAAAGGTGATGACTGTTTTCGGATAGAGGACCAACCTCAGCTAACAGAGATTATTATATAGAAGCGATGCGAATGTAGAAAATGGGCACAGGCGCCTGTTGAAATCCAGGTTCAAAGTCTCAACGAGCATCACTGTGGGTCTTCCCAACATGTAGTATATACAAATGGCTCATTGATTCAAAACATCACAAATGGTTGGGATTTTGTAGTACACTGGCAAGAGAATGTTGATCTGTAAGCATTCTGAGAAAATATTCCTCAGACTAGTTTAAATGTAAACTTGCACCAAACAACTTTTACATATCTATCAGATAAAAAGGATGGCGACTGCAGTAAAACTTGTTCATATAAGAAATGTATAGAGAGGTGTATGATGCAGTTTTACAAGGCGGCAGAGGGAGTGATAAGTGAGAAAAAAGGAATAGAAAGTATGAGAGTAAGATGAGAGTTTATAAATGAAAAACATGCAACGTCCAATATTTCGGCGTGAGCCTTTTTCGAGGATTACACACACAAACATATAACTAACAGAAAATGAAAATCTTATCTTAGTAGCATCCTCCTAAGCAGAAAACGCAAGAATGCATGTCCCATTGACGAGGCGTAGAGTCCACCGGGGGCCACAAAGAATAGCAGATACAGCAAATCGGAAATAAGAGGCGGAGAAAGGGAGAGAAACAGGTGGGGTGGGGGGAAGGGAAGGGAAATAGACACTCGTAGTCCGCTAGAGAGCAGGTGTCTGGGGGGATGGGAGTGATAGCGGAGAGATAATGAATGAAGAAGTGCACGAACGAACAGAAGGGGCTATAAACACATGTATGGTGTTAGAGACGCAAATTGTGGTGGGGAAGGGCGAGGAAAGCAGGGAGATAATATGAAACTGGTGAATGAAGGACAAGACCCGGAGGGACAATAAACACCTGTAGGACCCCAGGGTGGAAGAGAAGTTGGCGGTGGGAAGCTATGAGAAAGAAACAAGAAAGTTGAGCAAAGGTCACAGAGAAAACCTGGAAAACTAAAGAGGTTAAAGGAAGCTTAAGACATTGTGAATTCCGGCTGATCGGAGACAGCCAGCCTTGAAAATAATGTGCTGTTCTAGGACCCTCGGATATCGTACATCAGCAGAACAAGAGTGGATCGCATTAACAGAAATGTCCTGTACTTCCCTGTGGTTGCTAAGGCAAAAATGTTAGCCTCAAGTGTCCAAGCCCTCATTAGATATGTCGTTAAGATTTTGGCGAAAACGACCTTCTAAGCGTAAACCGGTCTCCCCTATATACTTCATATGAAAACATTTGCACATAATAGCATAAATTCACCACTTTCATATTATTTCCCTGCTTACCTCGTCTCTCTCCACCACGATTTGCATCCCTAGCGGCCTACATGTGTTTACATCCCCTTCTGTCCGTTCCTGCACTTCTTCAATCATTATCTCTTCTCTTTTCCTCCCCGCCCTGACACTGCTTCTATAGCGGCCTACGGGTGTCAATTGTCTTTCTCTTCCCCCACCCCACCTGTTTATCTTCCTTTCCCCGGCTCTTATTCCGATTGGCTTCATCTGCTATCCTTTGTGCCACCGTGGTCTCTATGCCTAGTGAATGGGACACGTATTCTTGCGTTTCCCACTTAGGAAGATTCCACTAAAATATGTTTTTCATGTTCCGTTAGTTATATGTCGTGTTTTGTTTGTGTGTGTAATCCATGAAAAAGGTTCACGCCGAAATATTGGATGTTGTAAGTTTTTCATTTGTACATTTTCATCTTACTCTCATACTTTCTATTCGTTTTTTTCTCACTTACTCTCTCTGTCGACTTGTAAAAACTGCACCATACACCTCTTTTTACATTTACTTATCTATCAGTGTGAATATATAAATTTGGGAAATAAATATTATTTATTTCTGTATAATACTATAAGCTTATATCAAACAGTGAAATACTTTTTTTTTCTAAAATGTGTTTATATTTGAAGTAGCACTACCTAATGGATATATAATTTTAAAAATTTTCGATATATCCTTTTCAAATAATTGTTTGTAGATTTAAGATGCCAGTTTTAGTAGTCGAACAACCATGGATTTATTTTATTAGTAGTCGAACAACCATGGATTTATTTTTAACTGTAACAATTAAAATTCATTTGTGTGTATTTAAGAACTGTAGTTTTTGTTTGTTTGCAAATATGCGCGTAATACTGTTTATTTATCTCGCTGCCAGTCTATTATGTGCCCTGAGATATAGAAATAATAAAACAGTTTCACTTAAAGCACTTAAGCGTAAATCTAGTAACAATTGAGAGTTTTACTGTAGAAACAAATGATTGCACATGTGCACTGCAATGTAACTGACATTTTAAATATTTATTTTGATCAGGATAAATGAACAAATGTTTCTGAATATTTCAGGTATACTTCTTTTGAACTGAAAATATAGAAATAAAATGTTTTGTGAAGTAAATACTTACTACCTGCGTTCATGTTTAGAATTACAACCGCGAAAGAAAACGTTGTCAAACACTTAACACAGTTATTTCTAAAGTTTTAATAAAAGTGCTTTTATCTTCTGAAAACGATACATGTGGTTTTTTAAAAGAAAACTGTAATTGTTAGAAGTAATTGTCTGAAAATGTTTGTTAATACGAAAGGTACGTATTAGCATTATTTTTAACAAAGACTAGTAATCTGTTTAATAAAACGTAGCGTTTTTACATAAAAGTTTAACATTTGTATACAAACACGTGTGTATGTACAAGGGCGATAGCAAGACACGGGACCAGCGCCTCTGTGGAAGCTATAAAAAACTTCATGCGCCGACGTGATATGCAAATTACAGGGTGTACGTCAATGTACGGAAGCACGAAGCGTCTGAACTTGTTTCCGCACTCGAACATGAAATAATAAATCTGCAGAAATTCCGCTTGTCGCAGCAGAAGAAATGGAGCTAAGAGTGAAGGTTAAGTTTTACTTGTAGACAGAGGTGTATGGTACAGTGTTACAAAATAATAGAGGGAGTGAGAAAAGTGAGGAAAAAAAATAATGAAAAATATACAACATCCAATATTTCGGCTTCAGTCTTTTTCATAGACAACATACAAAAACACACACAGCATAAAATAAAATAAGATCAATGAAAATAAAAAAACAACTTAGCTTTGTGGCATCTCTACTTCTACACAATACAACAGAATGCTCCTTAAAGACAAGGCTGGGAGACCACAAAGGAAAACAAATTGAACCAATCGGATGTTAGCTACGGTGAAAGGGAGAGAACGATACGTGTTGGGGAGCGGGCAGGGCGCAGGCGAGATCAGAAGGCAAAAAATAGGCAGCTAGAGAAGAAGGGGGTTGGGGGAGAAAGAAACCTGTGAGATACGGTGAAACGGATGAATGCCAAAGTGGAGCGAAATATTCGGGGCTAAGACAAGAAAGAAGAGTATAAATAGCAACAAATAGGTGGAAATTTGAAGACGTTTAAATATACTGTTAATTCTATCTATCTATCTATCTATCTATCTATCTATCTATCTATCTATCTATCTATCTATCTATCTATCTATCTATCTATCTATCTATCTATCTATCTATCTATCTATCTATCTATCTATCTATCTGTCTGTCTGTCTGTATGTATGTCCGTCTGTCCGTTTGTCCTTCCTCCTATCTTTTTATTAGTCTGTCTGTTTTCTGCCAAAAAAAAAAAAAAAACTATGAAGTAGATAAGTTCACATTTAACTCACAAAAACATAAAACTTTGTTGATTTAATTTAGATCAGTTTTTGTATAACTCTAGATGACATTTCAGGAATGAAAGAAGCTTTACGTTTTTTCTGAAAGATGTGTAACTGAATAAGAAATACTGCTACGATATATATATATATATATAAATGTCTTTAAAAAATGAGAATGGGTTGTATTATTACAAATTCTGATATTACGTACTCGCATTCAGCACTGATAGTTTGACATGGGGATAAAAAGCAGAAGAAAAAAAACGAAATGCAATGTTAGTTAGATTGTGTCCAACAGTTTTTCTGTGTATCTGTCTGTCCATCCGTCAATCCGGCATTTCTTTCACTCGGTTGTCTGCATCCACATCTTTTATTCTTTCTACTTTTGTATTTGTAAGTTTATCTTTCTGTCTAACTTTTCATGCAAATATTCTAACGAGTGCTCCATTATAAATCGTGGCCACTTATGAAATCTAACGAAAAATAATAGCAACTGCCTGAATAATTATTTTCTTTTGTACTTTTTCTGTACGCTACTGTACAAGCTATTACATCACGCATGATTAGGAAATATCTTAATTACTCTTCTGGTCACTTTTCAAATACTCTTTAGTCCCACATAAAACGTATCTCTACTCCCAACCTTCTACCTTACACCTCATTTTCAATATTTTTAAAACACAAATTTACATTTTTCTAACAGTCACATTATATATATATATATACCTTCGCTGTTTTACACCAGTTGTCTCCTCCGTGAGTTGTCTTAGAACGTCTTAGTCTTGTATAACGACGACGTCTTAGAGTCCTCATTTTATTATATTTGATGAATTCTCCAGATGTAGCTGCTCGTTCAGGCTGAAGCCTGGTATCATGTCTTTCTATTTATTTTCAATGACTAAAATTTGTGGTGTATTTTCCATATTTCTATATCGTATAATATGCGTCTGTCTCATACCTCCTTTCAGTTCTCCGTACTATTTCAGTAACACAGTATGTAATCATTTATTTTTATAAAGTACACATGGAATCCCTGCTTTTATTTAGCGTATATGAGAATATCCATACGTTTCTATGTCCTCCAACCTTATAGGATTGTCTTTACCCTTAATTTGGTAGTAGAGAAAATGGAACATAGAAAACTTTAATGTTTTGGACATATTAAACGTCATGAAATTTAGAGAAGACGACATCATTAGAGACCTCTACCATGGATATGTTTGTGCAGTCAACACAGAAGAAGGAATGAGCGAATAGTTTCAGATTGAAACGGGCGTGAAACAAGGACTATATTATCTCCTTTGCTTTTTTAGAATTGCCATAGACTGCATAATGAAAAATGCTGCACAGGTAAAACGGGCATTGACTGGGTACATGAGACCCGACTGGATGATCTTGATTTTGCAGATGACATAACTCTTACGAGCGACAATGTGAAAATCAAGTAAAGATAGATACCCTGTTTTCAAGGCAGAAAAATAGGATTTACAATTAACAAGGATAAAACAAAATTAATGAAACTTGTCATTACCCACGAAGTATAAATATACGTAGAAGGAACAGCTGTTGAAGAAGTAAACCATTCTGATTATCTCGGCAGCTACATAGACCAGATGCTGACACTAGAAAGGAATTTAGAATTCGAATTAGAATTCATTGACCTTGAAGAATCTTGGACATATGGAATTCAAAATTCATAATCACAAAAGCCAAGTTACGATTATTCCATTCAAATGTGATATCCACCCTCATTTATGCATTTGAAAGCTGGAAAACAACTAAAGATATAGACAAGAAATTAGACTCTTTCGAAAACAAATGCCTAAGGAAAATGCTGGGTATAAAGTTGAACGAATTCAAGAACAATGCAGATATAAGACAGATGAGCAAGCAACAACCAGTCTCATGGGTTATCAGAAAAAGAAGATAGAAATATGCCGGTCATATGATGAGAAGAAAAAATCAGAGTATCCCCACACAAGCTATCAAGTGGAACACAACAGGACAAAGAAAAAGAGATCGGTCTCTTGAAACTCTAAAGAGGACAGTGTTAAGAGAGGCCAATTTAGTGGGCACAACATCCCTTGATGAAATTGAAAAACTCGCCGAAGACAGGAAATCTTGGCGAACTACCATGCGGGTCCCATGTGACTTTTATCGGTACGGGAAGCATGTAAGATGTAAGTCTTGGAAACGTACATAATGGGAAAAAGAAAAAGAGGAAGCCTTTACTTCGACCAGATTAGTGGTGTAGCCATTGGTACCAAGATGGGCCCCAGCTACGCGTGTCTGTTCAAGGGCCACTTCGAACACAAGGTTCTGAGAGCCTTTAGAGGCCCATTTCTAGCCTTCTGTAGACGTTACATAGATGACGGCATTGGGGTCACATCAATGCCAGAGGAAGATCCTGACAACTTTATCAGTTTTGTTAAGGAGTACAATCCTGTCATTTCTTTCACCTCCCATATCTCTGCTACTTCCGCTAACTTTCTTGACATTGCCGTTACTATCGGCCCTTCCGGGCTTACTACTTCTATCCACTATAAACCTACAGACTCTCACAGCTACCTCCTGCACTCTTTCTCCCATCCCAGATCGTGTAAGGACACTATTCTTTTTTCCCAGCTTCTTAGGTTGCGACGTTTGTGTAATGAGGATTTGGATTTCCAGGATCAAGGCCATAAAATGCTAGATTTCTTCCGTCAACGCGGCTATCCAGAACATGTTCTCTCGTCATCTTGGAACCGCATCAGCGATATATCGCGGCAACAAGCCCTCACTCCTAAACTACACTGTAGCTCGGACAGAGTTAAACTGTTACTCACGAACCACCCTCATAGCTTGGCAGTTAAAAATATACTGTTTCGCCATCTCCATCTCCTCCAGATCGAGCCTGATACGCGTGAACTTTTTGGGGAGCCCCCATTGGTAGCCTGCAGAGGGGACCTTTTAATTCGTAGTCATCTTAAGCTAGATGACACTTTTTATGGTACCAGACGTTGCGGACGCCGTAGATGCAACACTTGTCCGTTTGTTGTCGAGGCTAGCCAGATCTCCTTCCTTAAGTCCACATTCGGTTCAGGAGGGTTTCACCTGTACTTCACGCAACGTTATTTATGCTATTATGTGCAAACATTGCGGTTTGAAGTACATAGGGGAGACTGGCCTACGCTTAGGAGATCGATTTTTCGCCATCATCTTAATGATATTTCTAAGAGGGCCTGGACACCTGTGGCTAAACATTTTTGCCTTAACAACCACAGGGGAAAACTGGACATTTCTGTTAGTGCGATCCGCTCTTGTTCTGCTGGTGTACGATCTCGGAGGGTCCTAGAACAGCGCCTTATTTTCCAGACTAGCTGTCTCCAATTAGCTGGAATTAACAATGTCTTCAGCTTTCTGTAACTTATTAAGTTTTCCACTCCCCTTTTTTTTAACTCTACTTTCTTTCTCCTAGCTGCCCCTCCCTACCACCACCCTCTTTTCTTCTCTGGCAACATATTGGTGTTTATAGGGTCTTGTCCTATTCACCAGTTTATGTTCTTCATTCATTATCTCTCCGCGTCCCCTTTTACCTCCACCCCCCCACCGACACCTCCTCTAGCGGCTATCATGTTTCTATTGCATTCCCCCCCACCCCTTTCTACCACTTGTTTCCCTCCTCTCTCTCTCCACCTCTTCTTTACGATTGGCTCTATCGGGTATCCTTTGTTGTGGTCCGCGTGATCTTTCTAAGACTAGACACACGTTTCCTACTTCTGGAGGAGGCCACATTAAGATAAGTTCTTCGGTTTTTTTTTTGTGTGTCTCGTTGTGCATGTAATCCAAGAAACATGCTCACGCCGAAATATCGGATGTTGTATGTTTTTCATTTATACATTCTCATACTTTCTATGTTTTTTTTTCTCACTTTACTCACTCCCTCCCTCACTTTGTAAAACTGCACCATACACCTCTATCTACCTTTAGAAATTTGTTGAATAAGTTTCGTGATGCGGGGACTGTGGAAGATGCTCCGCGATCTGGTTTTCCCCGCTGTGTCTGAAGAAAAATGTCCAGATGTCCAAGACGGAATCCTGAAAAGTCCATGCAAATCCTTAAGGAAAATGTCGCAAGAAGTGAACGTATCACTGAGCACGGTGCACACAATTCTTAAACATCGGTTACTTTTTCATCCATACAAGATTTCTGTTGTGTCTGAACTTAAAGAATGTGACAATCAATCCAGAGTCAACTACTCCACGTGGTTTCAAGCATTTTTAGCTGAAGAAGATGAGTCAATTCTCGATTTAACATTCTTCTCTGATGAGGCAAGGTTTCACCTATCTGGATACGTTAATAGCCAAAATAATCGTATTTGGAGCAATGTTAATCTCAATGCATTTCATGAAGCGCCGCTATACGAAGCGAAAATTGGGATATGGCGTGCCGTCAACAGAAAACATTTAATTGGATCAATTTTCTTAAACAATACTATAAATACCGATCGGTACCGTACTGACATTCTGGAACCTTTTTTAGAAGAGCTGAATGAACTTGAAATTGAAGAAGCATGGTTCCAGCAAGATGGTGCAACTGCACACACAGCTAGAACAACACACGGTTTTTTGGAAGAAATTTTCACAAATCGCATAATATCTCGTGGAATTTGGCCTGCTCGTTCTCCAGATCTAAATCCAATTGATTATTATCTATGGGGTTTCTTGAAAGGAAATGTTTACAAAAATAATGTGCAAACAACTGAGGACCTGAAAGAAGCAATCAGAATTACCATTCAAGACATAACAACAGACATGTTGCACAAGGTATTTGACAATATGAAGAGATGTGTACAGTCATGTCTCGACGCCCGTGATGGACATTTCCAACACCTGTTATAATGAATATTTCAGTGGTACATTCCAGCTAAAACAGCGTTGTATCATTGCAGTCACTATTGTAACTAATTAAATGACTTTTTGAACACATTTTGTGATAATGTCATTTATTTCATTTTTCAATCTTTTTGTCATAGAAAATGTAGTGAGACTTTACAAACACCATATATATATATATATATATATATATACACACACACACACTGTATTTTCAGGATTATACGCCTGGTCTGAAATAGTCGCATGCTTCAGTTGAACGCCTGGGCGTACGGAGTAACGTTTCAAATAAACGATGGCTCAAGTAAACTTCGGGTTTGAAATAAACGCTGGGCCAGTACACAGTCTCTGTCTTTCTGGTGTGTCGCGACTTCACATATGAGTATAAGGTTTGTCGTGAGATGGAAAAGTTTGCGGAACACTGACTACGGTACAGGATAATACCGATGCTGAAAACTCGTAATTGCCACTTTCTGAATAAACGCAGCGGTGAATAGACGCCGACCTCTAATTAACGCCGAATCACGACTTCAATTTTTGGCTTAACAGCGGTGTGTTTGTTTCAGGAAATACGGTATATTTAGTATTATATACTTGCCCTGAAGAACTACTCGTGTGTTATGTAAATCTTGTGTTAAAACAAAACTCTCTTCTCTACTAATAATACAAGCTGCATCATGTCTTTTGTGGGCATTCATCCAGAGATTTTAAATTCCATAGCATATAAATCTAGTCACAAGTTCTATGTTTTATATATGTATAGATGAATGCTTTGAGACATACTCACAGGCGACTGCCAGAGAAATCAACACGCACAGAAAAGCAGTGATCATAAGGACCTTCATGGCGTCTTCTTTCTGTAAGACAGAGGGTTAAATATGTATAAGTTATAGCTTTCCCCGGAAAAACTAGGAAATTAGAATATTAGTATTTGAAACAAAAATTGGAATATTAATTTTCTAGTACTCACTTCTAAATGTTTCGGAAAATATGCTATGTGTTTCTATTTGTGTCTCTGTGTGTGATTGTGTTTGTGCGCGTGGCATACCTAACCGGAATCCACGATCTGTTAAGTTTTGCAAAGAACGCATCTACTCATTATCTAATCATCTCCTTACTGTAACAACGACAACAACATGAAATGTGCCCCTAACACTTCATAGACTTGACTTGAGACTTGACTTCAAAGCTGTCTGTAAAGACTTGGGACTTGCTATGAAGGATTTGAATACATCTCTGTAATTTATTTAGGAGTACCGGCAGGAAAGCCCAAAACTTAATGGAATAAAGAGAAATTTAGTCTTCTGCAGTCTGTGCAGGGCTCACAGGAATGTGTGAAATGTTGATTTTCAAACCAAGTCTTAATTTTGAAGTAAACTTTGACTAAACTGTTTGTTCCGGCCAAGTTGTAATAGGCTTGGTGACTGTGCAAAAGGTGAAGAAACCAAGAAAGATCTATGCTACGCCACTGTAAAGTACAATTCAATCTTGTAGAATATTCTGAATACACTTTGCAGACCCTCATGCTTACGAACATAATGTACACCAAACGAAATGTCTATAATCAAACAGAATGATATTAGTAAATTTCACACCAAGCACACTGAAATAAGTCTACTTTATATCATGTAGAATGTTATAAGTATAGATCACACCATACTGAGAAGTATAATTATAGTTCACACCATACAAAAAGATATTATTATAGATTACATAATGCAGAACGGTATGATTATACCTCACACCATACAGAATGGTATGATTGATAGTTCATATCATACAGAATGAATATAGTTCACATCATACAGAATGGTATTATTATATGTGCAGTATATACAGAGCTGTTATAATCACGGTAGTAGAGTCCGACAGCGAATTATGAACGTTTCTGAGAGAATGTACAGAGACTAGTGGTAACAGCCTCTCTGTTTGCACAGTCTTTACGTGTCTTTCGCTGAGACAGAAAATGAAAGAAACAAATCAAATTATCAGACCTGGAGTGAATTATTCGGATTATAACAACACAACGTTCTTGTTCATCGGGTCACTATGTTGTTAATATAAATGTGACTGACGAAATCAATATGGGGACTTTTGTTAGCTTTTATTTCCGGCTACGTTCTGTCAAGCAACACAAAGACGCAGATAATATCCATAATTCAGAGGCGTAACTAGACAAAGACAGGTAGGCTACGCTATGGACGTACAGTTTGGACCGGACAGTAACACAGTTTTTCTTTAGTTCCACTTGTCTTTCAAGACCAGTCGACTGCATGTTTGAAGTAACGAGTTTTTAGGTCGAATACAAGCACAAAGTCAAGAAATCACTAAAAATAACTTGAATTCATCCATGAAGACTGACTTCGAATAATCCATCAGTTGTAACATATGGGCAGAATAAGTTATCAGACTGTTACCAGATGCCGCCAAAGCAAGAGTACAAGCGGGTTTTAGTGACCTGGACTTCCTATTCCTACGGAAAGATATTTCTCTGCCATTATAACCTGATACCCCAAACCAAACCAACAAAGTTATTATATTTTACGTATATACAATGCTACCCATTCACCTCTACCACCCCGCCCACCAAATTTTACCAAACCTAAAAGCACGAGATCATTTTACACTGTCCTTGTGCTCTTTCATAATGATCAAACTAATGTCTTAAAGGCATACTTGAGTTTGTTTTTCTTAAAGACTCTACAGAAGTCCTAGTTGACTAGACCGGTTCTCACTATAACATTGTCTTCGTGGTCTCAGTGTTTATAGCTGAAAAGACCGGTTCTCACTATAACATTGTCTTCGTGCTCTCAGTGTTTATAGCTGAATAGACCGGTTCTAACTATAACATTGTCTTCGTGGTCTCAGTGTTTATAGCTGAATAGACCGGTTCGCACTATACTCGTTGAAGCTGTCGCTCTGGGTCATTATTTCTAGCAGTCTGTGAGTTGTTGCCCCACCCCTGGCACCCATGTGAGATGATACATTATTACAACTGATATATATCACTATCTTATCCCTGACACCCACGTGAGATGGTACCTTAGTGCACCTGGTATGTGTCACTATATTATCCCTTGCACACACGTTAGCTGATACATTATTGCAGCTGATATGTATCACTATCTTATCCCTGACGCCATGTGAGCTGATACATTATTGCAGCTGATATGTATCACTATCTTATTCCTGACACCCACGTGAGATGATACATTATTGCACGTGATATATATATATATATATATATATATATATATATATATGTATATATATATATATATAACTATCTTACCCCTGGCACAGATGTGAGATGATACATTTATGAACCTGATATGTGTCACTGTCTTCCTCTGTATGTCTACAATCATAGATCTTGCTTACAGTACATTGTATTTTCTACCTGTCTCCCTGTCCATCTCCTAAATATGTCCAACTGAATCTTATCAGCTTCCTTAATTTTTCTATTTGTCTGTACTGATATCGTTTACTTATTTTTACATGTTTTGTATGTTTGAATTTTTCAAATTAAATATAATACTCTACAGCGTTTAGAACATATTAATCTAAAATCTTGTAGTTTCTAAAACATTTTTGCCTGACATCTTATAGTGTCTAAAGTACATTATCCCACAATCTTTTACTTTCTAAAACACTCTATACTAACAACTTGTAACGTCTGAAACACTTTATCCTAATATCTTATAGTATCTAAAAATACTTTTTTTCATGTTACAATGGTTTAACACTGTCAGTTCTTCCTAAATTCCTTTATTTTTCAGTTGTTCAGTTTAAGAACGAATAGAAATTCAGACGTTCATGTCTTTTGAGGGACACATTGTTCTGATGATGTTTATTATTTTTAACAAGTGCTGAATCTTCCTCAGCGAAGATATCTGTGTGAAACACACACAGCTTACGGCCTTCAGCTTTATCAGCACATATATCATCTTAAGAAAGGTATTTAGTTTTGAAATACTTTAATTGAATTTACGGCTGGAATACACCAGTTGAGAGACCACTGGTTGCCTGATAAAAAAAGATATCTCTCTGATTTGTAAATCTGGAAGATAGCAGACTTTCACAATGCATTTAACATAACCAGATCTCTCTACACTGCAATAATCTGTGATCATTACTTTACTCGAGTGAAAAATGGAAAATCTCACAGATTTCTGAAAGTTAATGTTCATAAATATAATGGTTTATGCTTTGTTTCTTATTAACTTTTGGACATTAAAAAGTTCCTTTAATATGTTCCTAACAACAACCTGAGAACCATTGGTCTGAAAAAGATAAAACATATTTTGTGTACTTCTCTGACTCACTCAAAATGACTCTTTATCGCTGTTGAGAGTTGGCGTTCTGTGATGTTACAAGTAGCTTTTGTTTCATCAAGCTTGAATTTGTTTGTTGCATCTTCAGTGTTTTTGTTATCAGCCGAAGTCTCTTCTTGTATATTCCCATTTCTTTTGTTCTCTCTTGTTGGACAATAAGACAAAAATCCTGTTATCGTGATCTTCAAAGCCGTGCTCGATGTTTTAGTTCTCACAATAACACAAGAATGTATAATGATAGACCAGTGTTTCCCGGGCTTGTTGGGACTGCCACCCACTTTTCTCACAGGCCACATCATCTACCCTCCCTTACCCTTCATGTACTATTCATACAATGGCTTATTAAACTAGGATATGCATTACACAACTAAAAGCAAACCACTTTAACGGTATGAAGTTTTAAAAACATTATTTTGGACTAAACACAGCAGTCTACAAAATTTTTCTACAGTTTTGGCTGAAGAGATAAATGTTTTATCATGGCATTTCCTACGTTGTATTTGACAGAATCAGGTTTAAGTCGAGTGAGTAATTTGACAACAAAGATTCCACAAGTCAGGGCATAGTGAGCAGACTTGATCTTCGCTTATCACTTAAACTCACTGGAACATGACATTTAAAAAAAAAAAAAAACGGCCATCACATTGATCAAGCTCAAAAGGCACATCGGCCAAGCAATAACAGTAAAATTGTATGTAACTGTGTGCTGTAAATCACATTACTAAAAGTAGTATAAAGAGAAGCATATTATGTCTACAAGGCGAATCTACTACAATTAGCTGTTTTGTTGTTTTTTTTTCTCAATTAATGGGACCTGATTGGTGGGGTATACAAAAAAAAAAAAACGTAAGGTCAGAAGGGGGCGACCAGTTATCTAGGTCAGTAGTTCCAAACTATAGGTCGCCATCCAAATTAGGATCACTGTAGATATTGTGAATGTCACGAGAAGACAATATTAAACACGAATAAATAACAATTATTACTATTTTTTTTAAATGCATGATTTGAGGGAAATCTTATTTTATGTTTTCAACCATAAATATTAAAATACCACCAGCCACACTTGCTACTATTCATTGAAAAAAGATTTTTTCCATTTACAATATCGAGTACTTTAAAATACTTTGAAATTTTAAAAGTATTTAATAAGTACCAATATACATATTTTTTGACTAGCGGCAGAACTGCTTCATATTAGAAGCATGTGTAAAAACAATGTGACTTCAATATGATACCAAACAAGGGAAAAAATGCAACAAAACATATCACTATGAGGAAAGGGGACCTGACACTGATTAACGCACTGAGACAAAAGCGAGCACACTATGCTTGGAACATACACTTCAGTGTCAATCACAGAAAGATGATATATATGAAAGATGCATGCATACATAATAATGAAATATTGTCATTTGATGAAATGTAAACATCTTAATCACTTACTTACGACAACATTACTTACACACGAACACTGAGTACTACTTACAGTACACGCTTACACTTTACTTCTGTCTTAACAAAAATATAGCTTATGAGACTTCACAAACACAAGGGACGGCGCAAGCAAGAAACTGAGATCCTCGCCACAATTTCATATATACACATGACCTAAGTATGATAAACTACACAAACAATCTGAATAAAACAAACACCGATAGCTCCCCCAGAAGACACGTGCTGCCCGGCCGTATGCCTCTACGAACACTGAAGAACTCAACACATTACACACTTTACCTGAAGAACATATCACGTGATCGCGTAGCGCTCCCTCTCAACGAGAAATGCGAAGGTGACAGAAAACTTGATCCTTCAAACAGGCCACGTTAAACAATACGGCCAGCCCTGTTCATATATTGAAACAGTTACATCTGCTTGAATTTCAGTATTCTACTTTTTTTTTTCTGGGGGTCGCGGTTCACATTGCACTGCTGATTTAGGATCAATGTAGATCTTGAGAAGGTCACGAGAAGACAATATTAAATACGAATAAGTAATTATTACTATTTCTTAAAAAAATGCAATATTTGAGACAAATCTTATTTTATGCTTTCAGCCATAAATATTAAAATACTACCAGCCACATTAGCTACTATTCATTGAAAATGATTTTTCCATTTACAATACTGAGTATTTTAAAATAATTTGAAAGTTGTATTTAATAAGTACCAATATAAATATTTTTATGATTAGCGACATAAATGCTTCACATTAGAAACATGTGTAAAAGCAATGTGACTTCAGTATGATACCAAATAAGGAAAACATTAAAAAAAACTATGAGGAAAGGGGACACTGACACTGATTAACACACTGAGACACATACGCGCACACTACGCTTGGAAAATGCACTTCAGTGTCAATCACAGAAAGATGATGTATATGAAAGATGCGGGCATACATGATAATGAAATGTCAATTGATGAAATGTAAACATCTTAATCACTTACTTACCACAACATTACTTACACACAAACACTCAGTACTACTCACGGTATACGCTTAAAACATTTTACTTCTGTCTTAACAAAAACTTATGTTTATGAGACTTCACAAACACAAGGGACAGCTCAAGCAGGAAACTGAGATCCTCGCCACAATCCCAAACATACACATCACTTCGAGTATGATAAACTGCACAAACAATTCGAATATAACAAACAACAATAGTTCCCCCAGTAAACACGTGCTACCCGGCAGTATGCCTCTACGAACACTGAAGAACCCACTGCATTACACCTTTTACCTGAAGAACATATCACGTGATCGGGTAGCGCTCCCCCTCAACGAGAAATACGAAGGTGACAGAAAACTTGACCTTCAAACCGGCCACGGTTAAGCAATCAGGTCAGCTCTCTTCATATATTGAAACAGTTACATTTGTTTGAATTTCAATATTCTACTTTTTTCATCTGGGTTGTATATCACATTCCATTGCTGATTATGGTAACGCTCAAAATGTTTGAGAACCGCTGATCTTGACCATGAATAAATGTTTCCTCAGTTTTCTACATATGTATAATATTATAGCTCATCTTGATATTCCTTGATTAGAAATTATTAGATTTTTACAACCCCCCCCCCCCCCGCCGACTCTCGTCCGACATATCACCCCTACCTTTTCTCTTTCCTCTCGCTGTCCAGATATATAACGATATTATGTATCGAGTAAAACCACGTGATCATGTTTAATCTGATTACTTGCCACCAAACCTCTGTGTCAGCTTGCATCTGTGTCGTGAAGCATTACAAAATGAAACATGTTACAGCCAGTGTGACATACAACTTCCAAGACGAAGTTACAGCCAGTGTGACATACAACTTCCAAGACGAAGTTACAGCCAGTGTGACATACAACCTCCAAGACGAAGTTACAGCCAGTGTGACATACAATCTCCAAGACGAAGTTACAGCCAGTGTGACATACAACCTCCAAGACAAAGTTACAACCAGTGTGACGTTTAACGTCCATGACAAAGTTACAGCCAGTGTGACGTATAATCTCGAAGAGAAATTTACAGCCAGAGTGACATACAGCCTCCAAGACGAAGTTACAGTCAGTGTGACATACAACGTCCCAGACAAAGTTAGAGTCAGTGTAACATACAACCTCCCAGAAAAAGTTACAGTCAGTGTGACATACAACCTCCAAGACAAAGTTACAACCAGTGTGACGTATAACCTCCAAGACAAAGTTACAGCCAGTGTGACGTATAACCTCGAAGAGAAAGTTGCAGCCAGAGTGACATACAACCTCCAAGACGAAGTTACAGCCAGTGTGACATACAACCTCCAAAACGAAGTTACAGCCAGTGTGAAATAAAGCCTCCGAGACGAAGTTACAGCCAGTGTGACATACAACTTCCAAGACGAAGTTACAGCCAATGTGACATACAGACTCCAAGACGAAGTTACAGCCAGTGTTACATACAACCTCCAAGACGAAGTTACAGCAAGTGTGACATACAACCTCCAAGACAAAGTTACAACCAGTTGACGTATAACGTCCATGACAAAGTTACAGTCAGTGTGACGTATAACCTCGAAGAGAAAGTTACAGCCAGTGTAAAATACAGCCTCCAAGACGAAGATACAGTCAGTGTGACATACAACCTCCAAGACGAAGTTACAGCCAATGTGACATACAATCTCCAAAACGAAGTTACAGCCAGTGTGACGTACAACCTCCAAGACGAAGTTACAGCCAGTGTGACATACAACCTCCTAACAAAGTTACAGCCAGTATGACATACAACCTCCAAGACGAAGTTACAGCCAGTGTGACATACAACCTCCAAGACCAAGTTACAGCCAGTGTGATGTACAACCTCCAAGACGAACTATGTAAGGCGGTGCACAACTATTCCTCTCCCTTCCCCGTCACTCATCCTATTTATTAGCTACTCTGTTTCCACCCACTACAACTCCGTTTAAACAGAGGAAGTCCTCTAGACCTAGCAGTGATGCCCTCTTTTACCCTCATTAAACGAACTGCTACAGCGACTTTGGTGATGTTGGTACGGAATTGTTAGATCAATTAAAATAAAGTAATAAAATTTGGTAACAAGAGCCCTCAAAGACTCTAATGTTTCTACTGTTATTGCCCTTTACAGTTTTCTTTCCCAAATTTCTGAAATAGCCATGTACCCATTCCTACATCTGCTGCACCGTGTGTGTGTTGGTCCAATGAAGTGGCGGGGTCTAGACAAGGCACCGTGATCCAGATGCCTTTTTTTTTGGAGGGGGGGTACCGTAATGGATGAAAACAGAATAACTAAAAGGGTAAGGTAGGAGAGAGATGGGAACGTCTTGTGTTTATGTAACAAGAACAATTAATAATAACAAACACTACATCACTATTGGAAAAACAAGTGATGATACTATCTCAAATATTTTCCCCCATTCGCCCAGGCCATTTTTTTAGACATAAGACGCAGACAAACATCTCTCATCACAGCCTTGCCCTAGCTTGACCTCATAGTTTTCCGTTTTCTTATCCTGTACTGTGAATGTTTCATATTTTAGCTCTGATGTGAAACTAGAATAGGAGATTATTACTGCCTCTTTCACGATATCGTTGGGTTATTATTTTCCATGTTCACTTATTTTTACTGTATGAATCTTCAGGATTTAATAATGAAATTCTAAAATTAGAAAGGGGGGGGGGGGGTTGAGGAAACGAGATGGGATCTGGAAGTATAGATTCTAGGCTTGGTGGAATAGAGAAATTTGAAACCTGTGTGGATCCTGTGAGTGACAGGGCGAAATGATGATTATTGATAACTTCAGTGTTCAGAAACTTTTAAGAAAATCATGAAAAAAATAACCCTTGTAATATAAAAAATAGTTTACTTTCTAACGAGTGTATACCATGTCTCGCTCATCATTCTTCTCCCTCTTGTGTGATCCCTGGTGTCTGCTGTCAGATGAAATCATTCTTTCTTTCTCGTGCTTTTCTATCAACCGTTTGAGAATGTATTCTCTCTTGGTCTTCTTTTAAATCATTTTCTTTGATTTTCCAGTGTTTCATAGGTAATTTGACTAATGTCTTCTCATGACATAAACAGTGATTAGAGGTTCTCTAATGTTTGTCTTCTCATGACATGTGTAGCGACTGTCATTACATTTAGATTATGTAATCTACAGTTTTGGTGCATTTTAATGGCGTAAGTTAGAGGATATCTTCCCAGAGAATGATCCAAAGACTTCTAGGATCCGCAAATGGTTAAAGATATTAAAATGGTTAAATGAAGAATTTTGAATATCTTGGATCATCACTAACGAATAATGGAGATACAATGTGGAAGATTAAATGAGGACACACATCACTCTTCTCCTATAGTCGTATATTAAGAGCACGATACGCAGTAAGACACGGAAGAATGACGACCATACAACGAAATGCACATACAAACGATGGAGACGATTTAAAAAAAAAGACAATTTCTATCAACACCTACAACAACTCGTTAATAAAGTCCCTAAACACTACATCTTAGTTTCCAGGGGTGACTTCAACGCCAAGGTAATAAAAGATAACGAAGAGGTAGAAAAAGTAATGATGAAAGAAGGAATTGATACAATAAACCAGAATAGAGAAAGGTAAATTGAAATATGTCTAACAGATGGCATGGTCATTGTAGAAAAAATATTTCCACACAAAGAGATACTTAAAACATCATGCATATCTCCAGATGATAGAACCAGAAGGCAGATATACATTTTTGTGTATTATAAAGCAATTCAGAATATCTATCTCTGATCGATGTAAGAGTACATAGAGGTGCAGATGTAAACAAAGTTACAGCCAATGTGACATACAACCTCCAAGACGAAGTTACAGCCAGTGTGACATACAACCTCCAAGACGAAGTTACAGCCAATGTGACATACAATCTCCAAAACGAAGTTACAGCCAGTGTGACGTACAACCTCCAAGACGAAGTTACAGCCAGTGTGACATACAACCTCCTAACAAAGTTACAGCCAGTATGACATACAACCTCCAAGACGAAGTTACAGCCAGTGTGACATACAACCTCCAAGACCAAGTTACAGCCAGTGTGATGTACAACCTCCAAGACGAACTATGTAAGGCGGTGCACAACTATTCTCTCCCTTCCCCGTCACTCATCCTATTTATTAGCTACTCTGTTTCCACCCACTACAACTCCGTTTAAACAGAGGAAGTCCTCTAGACCTAGCAGTGATGCCCTCTTTTACCCTCATTAAACGAACTGCTACAGCGACTTTGGTGATGTTGGTACGGAATTGTTAGATCAATTAAAATAAAGTAATAAAATTTGGTAACAAGAGCCCTCAAAGACTCTAATGTTTCTACTGTTATTGCCCTTTACAGTTTTCTTTCCCAAATTTCTGAAATAGCCATGTACCCATTCCTACATCTGCTGCACCGTGTGTGTGTTGGTCCAATGAAGTGGCGGGGTCTAGACAAGGCACCGTGATCCAGATGCCTTTTTTTTTGGAGGGGGGGTACCGTAATGGATGAAAACAGAATAACTAAAAGGGTAAGGTAGGAGAGAGATGGGAACGTCTTGTGTTTATGTAACAAGAACAATTAATAATAACAAACACTACATCACTATTGGAAAAACAAGTGATGATACTATCTCAAATATTTTCCCCCATTCGCCCAGGCCATTTTTTTAGACATAAGACGCAGACAAACATCTCTCATCACAGCCTTGCCCTAGCTTGACCTCATAGTTTTCCGTTTTCTTATCCTGTACTGTGAATGTTTCATATTTTAGCTCTGATGTGAAACTAGAATAGGAGATTATTACTGCCTCTTTCACGATATCGTTGGGTTATTATTTTCCATGTTCACTTATTTTTTACTGTATGAATCTTCAGGATTTAATAATGAAATTCTAAAATTAGAAAGGGGGGGGGGGGGTTGAGGAAACGAGATGGGATCTGGAAGTATAGATTCTAGGCTTGGTGGAATAGAGAAATTTGAAACCTGTGTGGATCCTGTGAGTGACAGGGCGAAATGATGATTATTGATAACTTCAGTGTTCAGAAACTTTTAAGAAAATCATGAAAAAAATAACCCTTGTAATATAAAAAATAGTTTACTTTCTAACGAGTGTATACCATGTCTCGCTCATCATTCTTCTCCCTCTTGTGTGATCCCTGGTGTCTGCTGTCAGATGAAATCATTCTTTCTTTCTCGTGCTTTTCTATCAACCGTTTGAGAATGTATTCTCTCTTGGTCTTCTTTTAAATCATTTTCTTTGATTTTCCAGTGTTTCATAGGTAATTTGACTAATGTCTTCTCATGACATAAACAGTGATTAGAGGTTCTCTAATGTTTGTCTTCTCATGACATGTGTAGCGACTGTCATTACATTTAGATTATGTAATCTACAGTTTTGGTGCATTTTAATGGCGTAAGTTAGAGGATATCTTCCCAGAGAATGATCCAAAGACTTCTAGGATCCGCAAATGGTTAAAGATATTAAAATGGTTAAATGAAGAATTTTGAATATCTTGGATCATCACTAACGAATAATGGAGATACAATGTGGAAGATTAAATGAGGACACACATCACTCTTCTCCTATAGTCGTATATTAAGAGCACGATACGCAGTAAGACACGGAAGAATGACGACCATACAACGAAATGCACATACAAACGATGGAGACGATTTAAAAAAAAAGACAATTTCTATCAACACCTACAACAACTCGTTAATAAAGTCCCTAAACACTACATCTTAGTTTCCAGGGGTGACTTCAACGCCAAGGTAATAAAAGATAACGAAGAGGTAGAAAAAGTAATGATGAAAGAAGGAATTGTTAGATCAATTAAAATAAAGTAAACAAAACTTGGTAACAAGATCCCTCAAAGAGTCTAATGTTTGTGTTGTTATTGACCTGTATAGTTTTCTTTTTCAAATCTCTGAAGTAGCCATGTAGTCATTCCTTCATCTGCTACACCGTGTGTATGTAAGTCCAGTGAGGGGATGGGGTCTAGCCAGAGTGCCATGATCCAGATTGCTTTTTTTTGGTGGGTGGGGGTACCGTAATGGATGAAAATAGAATAACTAAAATTGTAAGGTATGGAAGGGATGGGAGCGCCTTGTGTTTATATGCCAAGAATAATTAATAATAACAAACACTACATCACTGTTGGAAAAACAAGTGACGATACAATCTCAAATATTTTCCCTCACTCGTCCAGGCCATGTTTTTAGACATAAGACGCAGACAAACATCTGTCATCACAGCCTTGACCTAGCTTGACCTCATTGTTTTCCATTTTCTTATCCTGTACTGTGAATTTTTAATATTTTAGCTCTGATGTGAAACTAGAATAGGAGATTATTACTGCCTCTTTTACGATATCTTTGGGTTATTAATTTTCCGTGCTCACTTATGCTTTACTGTATTAATCTTCAGGACTTAACTATGAAATTCTAAAATGCGGGGAAAACCGAGATGGGACCTGGAAGTATAGATTCTACACCTGGTGGAATAGAGACATTAGAAACCTGTGTGGATCCTGGGAGTGACAGGGCTAAATGATGATTGTTGATAACTTCAGTGTTCAGAAACGTTTAAGAAAATCATGAAAAAATAATAACCCTTGAAAGTTCACAAATAGTTTACTTTCTAACGAGTGTATGTCATGTCTCGCTCATCATTCTTCTCCCTCTTGTGTGATCCTTGGTGTCAGCAGTCAGATGAAACGACTTTTTTTTATCTGGAGTTTAGTCTTCTGCAGTCTGTGCAGGGCTCACAGAAATCAGAAATGTGTGAAATGTTGATTTTCAAACCAAGTCTTACTTTTGAAGTAAAAACTGACTGAACTGTTTGTTCCGACCAAGTTGTAATATGCGTGGTGACTTTGGCAAAATGTGAAGATACAAAGAAAGATATATGCTATACCACTGTAAAGTACAATTCAATCTTGTAGAATATTCTGAACATACTTTACAAGGCCTCAATCTTTTGAACATAGTGTACACCAAAAGAGATATGAATAACAAACAAAATAATATTAGTATAGTTCACACCAAACACACTGAAATAAGTCTAGTTTAAATCATGCGTAATGGTATATGTACAGTTCACACCATACTGAGAGACATAATTATAGTTCACAACATACAGAAAGGTTGCTATTCACATCATACAAAAAGATATGATTATAGATTACGCCATGCAGAATGGTATGATTATAGCACACACAAAAAAGAATGGCTTGATTGATAGTTTAAACCATACAGAATATAGTTCACATCATACAGAATGGAATTAATATATGTACAGTATATATAGAACTGTTAATACTCACGTTAGCAGAGTCGGACAGGGAATCTTGAACGTTTCTGAGGGACAGTACAGAGACTAGTGGTAGCAGCCTCTTTTTATACACAGTATTTACGCGTCTTTCACTGAGAGACAAAATAAAAGAAACAAATAAAATCATCCGATCTGGACTGAATTATTTGCGTCAGAACAACTGAACCTTTTTGTTCATTGAGTCGTTATGCTGTTAACATAAATATGACTGTCCAAATCAGTACGGGAGCTTTTGTTAGCTCTTATTTCTGCATACATTCTGTCAAGCAACACGAAGACGCAGATAATGTCCACTATCCAGAGGCGGAACTAGACAGAGACAAGTGGACCACGATGTGGGCGTACACTTTGCAGAGGACAAGAACAGTTTTTCGTTAGTGCCACTTGTCTTTCAAACCAGTCGAGTGTATGTTCAAAGTGACAAGTGTTAAAGTTGAACATTCACAACCACAATGTCAAAAAATGTGGAAAAATAACTTGAATCATCCACGAGGACTGCCTTCGAATAATCCATCAACTGTAACATATGGGCAGAGTAAGTTATCAGTCTGTTACCAGATGCCGCCAAAGCAAGAGTGCAAACTTGTTTTAGTCACCTTGACTTCCTATTCCTATCGAAAGATATTTTTCTGCCATTATAATCTGACATCCTCAACCAAACCAACAAATTTATTATATTTTACGTATATACATTGTCACCCACTCACCCCTTCCACCCCACCCACCAAATTTTATGACAGCTAAAAGTACGAGATCATTTTACCTTGTCCTTGTGCTCTTTCATAATGATCAAACTAATGTCTTAAAGGCATACTTGAGTTTGTTTTTCTTAAAGACTCTACAGAAGTCACCAAACTTTTATAGTTGGCTAGACCGGTTCTCACTATAACATTGTCTTCGTGGTCTCAGTGTTTATACAAATTAACTCAGACGAAAGCACAGCTTCAGTAGAGGTATTAAAAATGATTCTGGGGGTTTCGGTGGGGGTTGTTACTCTCGGCCATTATTTTTAGAGATATGTGATTTGTTGACCCAACCCTGGCACCCATGTAAGATGGTACATTAGTGCACCTGATATGTGTCACTATCTTACCCCTAGCACACATGTGAGATGGTACATTAGTGCACCTGATATGTCTCACTATCTTACCCCTGGCACCCATGTGAGATGGTATATTAGTGAAAGTGATATGTATCACTGTTTTCCTCTGTATGTCTACAATCTTATCTCTTGCTTACAGCCCATTATATTTTCTACCTGTCCCCCGTTATTCTCCTAAATTTGTCCATGTGACTCTTATTAGCTTCCTTAATTTTTCTATGTGTTTGTACTGATATCATTTACTTACTCTTACAATTTTTCTGTTTGAATTTTTGAATATAAATAAATACTATACAGCGTTTAGAACATATTAATCTAAAATCTTACAGAAGCTACAACATTTTTCCCCGAAATCATATATTGTCTAAAACACATTATCCTACAATCGTTTAGTGTCTAAAACACTCTATAATGGCGTCTGAAACACTTTATCCTAATATCTTATTGTGTCTAAAATACTTTATTTCAAGTTACAGTTGTTTATCACTGTCAGTTCTTCCTAAATTCCATTATTTTTCAATTGTTCAGTTAGAGAACGTATCGAAATTCAGACATCCATGTCTTGTGAGGCACACATTGTTTTGTTCATGTGTATCATTTTTAACAAGTGTTGAAACTTCCTCAGCCAAGAAATCAATGTGAAATATACACAGCTTACGGCTTTCAGCTTTATCAGCACATATATCATCTTAAGAAAGGTATTTAGTTTTGAAATACTTTCAATCAATATTCTGCTCCAATTCACCAATTAAGAGGCCACTGGTTGCCTCATAAAAAAAGATATCTGTCTGATTTGTAGAGCTCCAAGATAGACTGTTACAATACATTTAACATAACCAGATCTCTTGTTTGTATAGCTCCAAGATATCAGACTGTCATAGTACATTTAACATAACCAGATCTCTCTTGTTTGTATAGGTCCAAGATAACAGACTGTCACAGTACATTTAATATAACCAGATCTCTCTGGTTTTATAGCTCGAAGTTAACAGACTGTCACTAATATATTTAACATAACCAGATCTCTCTACTCTGCATCGCTCTGTGATCATCACTTTACTTAGGGAGAAAAATGGAAACTCTCACAGATTTGTGAAAGTCAAAACTAAGAAATATAATGGTTTTTGTTTTGTTTCTTATCAACTTTTGGACATTAAAATGTTCCTTTAATATGTTCCTAACAACAACCCGAGAACCGTTGGTCGAAAAAAGACGAAGAGCGTTTTGTGTACACTTCTCTGGCTAATAAAAAATGCTTCTTTGTCGCTATTGAGTTAACGTTCTGTGATGTTGACAGCAGCTTTTGTTTCATCAAGCTCTAACTTTTCTTTTATATCTTCAGTTTTTTTTTTGTTCTCAGTCAAAGTATGTTTATCTTGCTTAAGAAAGAACACCTTCTGTCTCTTCTTGTATATTCCCACTTCCTTTGTTCTCTCTTGTTGGACATTGAGACACAATTCGTTTTATCGTGATCTTCAAAGCCGTGTTCGATGTTTTAGTTCTCACAATGGAACAAGTATGTATGATAGACCAGGGTTTCCCAGGCTTGTTGGTACGGCCACCCATTTTTCTCCCAGGTCACATGCTCAATCTTCCCCTTCCCCTTCATGTACTGTTCATACAATGGCTTATTAAACTAGGATATGCATTACATAACTAAAAGCAAACCAATTTAACAGTATGACATTTTTAAAACATTATTTTTGAGTAAACACGGAAGTTTATAAAATGTTTCCCCAGCTTTGGCTGAAGAGATAACTGTTTTATCAGGGCATTGCCTACGTTGTATTTGACAGAATCGGGTTTAAGTCGAGTGAGTTATTTGATAACACATCATTCACAAGTCAGGACACAGTGAGCAGATTTGATCTTCGCTTATGACTTAAACTCACTGGAAGGTGACATTAAAAACAAAAAACAAAAAAATTTCACATTGATCAAGCTCAAAGCAATAACAGTAAAATTGTATGTAACTGTGTGCTGTAAATCAAATTAATAAAAGTAGTATATATAACCTAAATATTAAAATATCACCAACTACACTAGCTACTATTCATTGAAATAGATTTTTCCATTTAAAATACTGAGTATTTATGTTATTAGTGATAGAACCACTTCACACTAGAGGCATTTGAAAAAATAATGTTATTTATTTATACTACTACTCATACTACTAAGTTATTGGACATTTATGGGGATATATATATTAGCAACACTGTGCTTTTATAAGAGGGCGATCATGTCTATCACCAGAACCACTTATGTTTTACTACTTTTTATCTTTTGAGTTGGGAGCTTGCCTAAATTGCTGCCCTACAATAAGGAGTAATGCCTGAGAACGCAACAGTGCATGTTACGTACTCCATTACAGCTCGCACCTCCAACCCAGATTCTTTACCCTCATAGTTGATGTCATCTCTGCTACCTCTTAAATTCCTCTGGAGTTATCAATTCCTCCCATTCATTTCTGTCTTTGCCAACAAAACAAAATAATACTCATAAGGCATATTTGATCAAGGCAAAGCAATATAAGTAAAATTTATTGACAAAACTTTGTCGTCACTCGAGACCACAAGAGATAAAAGATAACACTCACAGTTTTTCATCAACTCCATCTTACACTTAAAACACTTACTGAGCACTATTCACCACGTATACTTACAGATCACTCCACGTTTGACATACGAAAAGTTACAGGAAATATACGTTACCACAAATAACGCTGGCTGGTCAGCAGTCTGGGATCAAGACATTTTCTCCCGACATGATGACATATTTGATAACTGAAGCACGAATACATCAGATACATGCCAGGACAAGATCCCCCATGCTGCTGCCACGGACGTAACACACAAACTGACTAACTCAACATATTCCACTCTTAACCTGCCGCACAATCACGTGAGAAGGACACGCCCGTCCCCTAGAAAATGCAAAAATGACCACAAACTTGACCCTTCAAACCCGCTGCGTTTAAACAATCAAGCCAGCCGTCTTCCCATATTGAAATAGTTACATTTGCTTGAATTTCAATATTCTAATTTTTATTCTATGGGTCGCGGATCACACTCTATTACTGATTTGTGATCAAGCTCAAAATGTTCGGGAACAGCTGATCTTGACCATGAAGAAATATCTCCTCAATTTTCTACATGTGTATAATATCAATAGCACATCCTTACATTTCTTGAGCAGAAATTATTAGATTTTTACAACTCCTACCCTCTCTCTCGCCATATTACACCTACATTTTCTCTTCCTCCCGCTGTCCAGATACATGTATCGACTGAAACCACGTGACCACGATTCATTTGATTACTTGCCACCAAACCTCTGTGTCAGTTTGCGTCTGTGTCGTGAAGCACACCAAAATGAAACATGTCACAGCCAGTGTGACATACAACCTCCAGGATGAAGTTACAGCCAGTGTGACATATAGCCTCAAAGACGAAGTTATAGCCAGTTGTGACATACAACCTCCAAGACGAAGTTACAGCCAGTGTGACATACAACCTCCAAGACGAAGTTACAGCCAGTGTGACATACACCCTCATAGACGAAGTTACAGCCAGTGTGATATACACCCTCAAAGACGAAGTTACAGCCAGTGTGACATACACCCTCAAAGGCGAAGTTACAGTCAGTGTGACATACACCCTCAAAGACGAAGTTACAGCCAGTGTGGCATAAAACCTCCAAGACGAAGTTACAGCCAGTGTGACATACAACCTCCAAGACAAAGTTACAGCCAGTGTGACATGCAACCTCCAAGACAAAGTTACAGCCAGTGTGACATGCAACCTCCAAGACGAAGTTACAGCCAGTGTGACATACAACCTCCAAGACGAAGTTACAGCCAGTGTGACATGCAACCTCCAAGACGAAGTTACAGCCAGTGTGACATACAACCTCCAAGAAGTACCTTGTAAACTGGTGCAAAACTATTCCTTCCCAACTCGCCCCAGCCTTCCCCGCCACTTACTCTATTTATTAGCTATTCTGTTTCTACCCACTACAATTCCGTTTAAACAGAGGAAGTCCTCTAGGTCTCGCAATGATGCCTTCTCAGGCCCTCGTTTAGAAGAACTGCTACATTGACTTAGGGGATGTTGTAACGGAATTGTTAGATCAATTAAAATAAAGTAAAAAAAACTTGGTAACAAGAGCCCTCAAAGACTCTAATGTTTGTATTGTTACTGCTCTGTATAGTTTTCTTTCCAAAAGCTCTGAAGTACCCATTCCTACATCTGCTACACCGTGTGTATGTACGTCCAGTGAGGGGGTGGGGTCTAGCCAGAGCGCCGTGATCCAGATGACGTTCTTTTTTTTGGGGGGGGGTGGTGGGGAGGGGCTGGGTACCGTAATGGATGAAAACAGAATAACTTAAAGTGTAAGGTAGGAAAGGGATGGGAGCGCCTTGTGTTTATATACCAAAAATAATTAATAATAACAAACACTACATCACTATTGGAAAAACAAGTGATGATACAATCTCTAATATGTTCCCTCATTCCTCCAGGCCATGTTTTTAGACATAAGATGCAGACAAACATCTGTCATCACAGCCTGTCCTAGCTTGACCTCATAGTTTTCCATTTTCTTATCCTGTACTGTGAATGTTTCATATTTTAGCTCTGATGTGAAACTAGAATAGGAGATTATTACTGCCTCTTTCACGATATCTTTGGGTTATTAATTTTCCGTGCTCACTTATGCTTTACTGTATTAATCTTCAGGACTTAACTATGAAATTCTAAAATGCTGGGAAAACCGAGATGGGACCTGGAAGTATAGATTCTAGGCTTGGTGGATTAGAGAAATTTGAAACCTGTGTGGATCCTGGGAGTGACAGGGCTAAATGATGATTATTGATAACTTCAGTGTTCAGAAACTTTTAAGAAAATCACGAAAAAATAACCCTTGTAATATAAAAAATAGTTTACTTTCTAACGAGTGTATGCCATGTCTCGTTCATCATTCCTCTCCCTCTCGTGTGATCCTTATTGTCAGCAGTCAGATGAAACGATTCTTTTTTAATCTCCTGCTTTTCTATCAACCGTTTGAGAATTTATTCCCTCTCGATCTTTCTTTATCTCATTTAAGAGAGGCCAGTTTAGTAGGCATAACATCCTTTGATGAAGTTGAAAAACTAGCCGAAAACAGGACAACTTGGCAAACAACTATGCGAGCCCGATATGACGTTTAACGGCACGCGGAGGATGTAAGATCTCTTATTACAGCTGTTAGTATATTATTAGTATTATTAAAATGTATTACTGTGTGCATATGTTATTATTTCCTATGTGTGTCTGTTGTTACTATATTATAATACAAGAGTTTTGATTCGCTGTTTATATCTTATTTTATATCTTATATCTTATATCCTTCCCGTGCCGTTAAACGTCATATAGGGCTTGCAAGGTAGTTCGCCAATTTTTCCTGTCTACGGCGAGACTTTCAACCTCATCAAAGGATTTTATGCCTGTTAATTTGGCCTCTCTTAACAATGTCCTCTTCAAAGTTTCAGGTGGTCTGCCTCTTTTTCTTTGGCCTGTTGTGTTCCTAACTATAAAAATAAGATTTTTGAGGGCATGGATTTTACAATCGCAACATATGCCTTTGAGACCTGGACACTTAACAAAACAGCTGAGAAACACATAAATGCCTTTGAATGTAAATGCTACAGAAGATTTCTTCTAAATTCATGGACCCAAAAAAGAACAAATATATCCATAGTAAATGAACTTAATATTGAATAAAACTGGCTAGTAAAGAGTATTAAAGAGAGAAATCTTAAATATTTTGGACACATTAAACGTCATGATAATCTAGAGAAAACCGCCTTGGAAGGGTACATAATGGGAAAAAGAAAGAGGGAAAGACCAAGGCGAAGATGGTTGTAAGACATCGTTGATGATCAGCAGCGGGCTATCTTGCTCACAACCGAGAGGCCTATATGAATGCTGTTAGGGAGGCAAAGTTCCACATGGAACATGCAAATGAATGAATGTTGTGTTCCACAGGACCGCTTGTTTTGAGATTCTCTGACTGTTTCTTCTCATCACGTGACCAACATGTCCATCTCTTTTTCCTGATCACCCATGAGACTGGTTGTTGTTCAGTCATCTATCTTATCTCTGCATTGTTATTGAATTCGATTCTCTTGATGCAGAGTATTTTCATTAGGCATTTGTTTTCAAAAGTGTCTACTTTCGTGTTATTTCATTAGTTGTTTTCCAGCTTTCGCATGCATAAATGAGGGTGGATATTACATTTGAATTGAATAATCTTAACTTGGTTTTTGTGCTTATAACTTTTGAATTGCATATGTTCTCAAGATTCTTGAAGATCGATGCTGCTTTTGCAATTCTAATCCTAACTTCCTTTCTGGTGTCACCATCCTGGTCTATGTAAGTGCTAAGGTATGCAAAAGTGATTGACTTCTTCAATATCTGTCCCTTCTACGTGTATTTCTTCCATTTTGAATAATGTGAAGTTTCATTATATTTGTTTTGTCCTTGTTAATTTCGAGTCCTATTTTGCTAGCCAGCGAAGACAGGTTATCTGTTTTTTTATTGCATGGAGTTCACATTGTTACTGATAAGAGTTATGCCATCAGCAAAATCAAGATCTTCTAGTTGTGTCCCATGTACCCAGTCAATACCTGTGTTACCTGTGCAGCAGTTTTTCATTATGAAGTCTATTGTAATTCCAAAAAGCAAAAGAGACAGTATACATCCTTGTTTCACGCCTGTTTCAATCTGGAACCATTCACTCATCCCTTCTTCTGTTTTGACTGCACAAATATATCCATTGTAGAAGTCCTTAATGATGTTGACAATTTTAGATGGTATTCCATATAGACTTAAAATTCTCCACAATGAATCTCTGCGTATGCTATCAAATGCCTTTTAAAGTCTATGACGTTAAGTATTAATGGTTTCTTCTTTTCAGTATACTCTTCAAGTATTATTCTTAGAATAAAGATCTGTTGGAGAAAGCTTCTCCTTTTTCGAAATCCTGCTTGTTCTTCTATCATTGTGGTACCTACTATACCTTTAAGTGTATTCTGAATGAATTTGGAAAATACTTTTGACACAACTGATATTAAGGTTACTCCTTTCCAGTTGTTCCAGTCACTAAGGTTCCTTTTTTTTTTTGGCATTTTAACAATGATTCCTTTTTTTCCATTTAGAAGGGACCTTTTCTTCTTTCCAAATGTTATTAAACATTCTCTGTAGTTGTCTCATGTTGTCATTATTGATAACTTTTAACATTTCAGCTATTATTTCATCTTCACCTGCAGCTTTGTTGTTAGCCATTATATTCACTGCTGTTTCAATTTCATGCAATGTAATTTCATATAGGTTGACATTTAGTTGTGAGGTTAGTAAGTCGGTTTCAAGGTTTAACAGTTCTTTTGGGTGTGGTCGATTAACTATTTCTTGGAATTGTTCTTCTTATCTTTGCGTTTGGTATTTACATGATGTTAATAGTGTTCCAGTTTTGCTAAGAATTGGTCTTTCTTCAATGTAATAGAAATTGTTAGCCTCTTTTGTATGTTATATAAAGTTTTGCTGTCTCCTGCTTTTGCTGCTTTCTCTGCCTCTTTCGAGATATTGTTTATGTATTCTCTTTTATCTCTTCTAGCTTAACTTTTTACTTTCTTGTCTATTTCTTTGTATGTTGCTTTCGCCAGATCTTGAAAAAGATCTGTTTTTACATTCAACATGTCTAATTTGGCTGCTCGTCTTTCATGTATGTAATTTCATGTTTTTTAAGATATCCATGCTTTTCTATTTGGTTTTTTCAGTCAAGCGCTTACTTTTGCTGTTGTGATTATGGCTGTCCTGTAAAAATTCCATAATTCATCTATACCTATCTCCTCTACTTCACTGGGTGTTTTGGAATGATTGGCAAGTTTCTGGTTGATTGAAATCACTGTTAGTATTCTCTTCTTGTAGACTGTGGCTGTTTATCTTTCTGTGTATTGATTTGTGTGTGTTGGCTTTTCATACTCAGTTTTATTTTCCTTCTACACAGATTGTGATCATTGTTAACATCTGCAAATCTATAAGCCCTTACATCTATAAGAGATGTTCTGTATTGATTTCTAATACAAAAAAACGTCTATCCGGATTCTAGTTCTATTATCTGGAGATAGACAGGTTGTTTTATGTATCTCTCTGTGTGTGCCCTCTGTTAGACATATGTATATATATATATATATATGTATCATCATCATCATCATCAGGTGCCGTGCCGACTGGCGTTGGCTATTATGCTTCTCCAGAGTACACGATCCTTCATGCAGGCCATTAGTTCAGTTGGTAATCTCCTCTTACACCATCCTGTCAGACTGTCCAGTATCATTTCTCTTGGTCTTCCTCTTGATCTCCTTCCTTCTATTTTTCCTGTTGTTATAATATTTTCAATGCCCCCTCTTCTCATTGCATGTCCTATGAAAGTACATTGTCTCTCTCTTATTTTTTTACAAGATTGTTTGTCTCTCCAGCTCTTCTCATACATTCTTCATTAGTTATTTTTGCTATCCAGGGGATTCGCAACATTCTTCTAATAAACCACATTTCTGCTGCTTCCAATGATTTTTGTGCAGACTTACCTATTGTCCATGATTCACTTCCATATAACAAGATAGGTTCAATATAGCATTTATATTATATATATATATATAATATATATATATATAATAAAAATTATATATATATATATATATATATATCATTCATTCATTCATTTGCAAGTCCCTTGTGGAACTTTGTCTTCTACTCATGTAAGCCTCTCGGTTGTGAGCAAGATGGCCTGCTGCTGATATATCCATTTGCAGATCATCACCGATATCTTGCAGCCGTCTTCACCGTGGTCTTCATCTCTTTCTTTTTCCCATTATGTACTCTTCCTAGACGGTTTTATCAAGATTATCATGACGTTTAACGTGTCCAAAATGTTTAAGTTTTCTCTCTTTAATACTCTTTACTAGCCAGCATTTCTCAATATTACGTTCTTGTAGTATAGATATATTTGTTCTTTTTTGTGTCCATGATATTTGAAGAACTCTTTTGTAGCATTTACATTAAAAGTCATTTATGTGTTTCTCAGCTGTTTTGTTAAGTGTCCAGGTCTCACAGGCGTATATTGCGATGGGAAAGATGCATGCCCTTAAAAATCTTATTTTTGTAGTTCAGTCTGTTCCTCTCTACAGATTCTATAGTTATTTTACTTTCTGAAGAGCGATAGATTTCCATTTTTAATTTCCTTATTGTATATCCACTATTAGTTAGCAGTGATCCAAGATATTCAAAACTCTTCACTTTTTCCAGTTTTTCCTCACTGATACAGATCTCAGCTGCCATGTATGTTTTGTCAGTTGTCACCAATTAATTTTTTTCGCTTTAAGATAGATATTTTGCTCTTCACTATTCTTACGGACTGACATAATTAGTTTTTCCATTCCTTTTTGTGTTGTGGAGAGCAATACTGTGTCATCAGCATATCTATTCTTTTGTATTTCATAACCTCCAGTTGTTATGGCATCGTAATATTCTTTGCCTACATCTTCTCTAACATTCCTCATTATATGTTCAGTATACAAGTTAAATAAGTAGGGTGACAATATGCACCCCTGACGGACCTCTTGTTTTATGTCAAACCAAGTTGTTGTTTCACCATTTATTCTTACTGCTGCTTGTTGGTCTAGATACAGCAGTGATGTTAATTGTAATCAAATGTGTTGGAAATTCTATTTTTTCCATTATTTCCTAAAGTTTCTGGTGTTCTACACAATCAGATGTCTTTGAGTAGTCTATAAAGGATAAATATAGATTCACATTAAACTGTCCAAAAAAAGTAAAGAAACACATAGCTTATATAAGCTTCATATTTATATGTTAACTCCAATTTTTTTCCCCTATATCTCAAACCAAATCAAAAATTGTCACCAAGATATTAGGTTCATGATTTAGCGTGAATTTTGCTGTTCTCGTGTATAGTCAGAACGCAGTAGCTGCCCTTGCTAATCACGCATTTTTTTTTACCATACCTCACGTTGCGTTTATGGAAAAGACGTGATTCTGAGTACAACTCACTTCCCGCGCAAATGAATACCTATAAAATGATGAGATTAAACAAACAAATTCAGTTAATTTTCAAGCAGACAATTATAGTGCGTCTATCGCAAAATTTACGAAACATTCAAAGTCAGGTTGCCAGGCATTTAAACGTGCAACAGAGTACCATCAGTCGACTTTGGCACTGTTTCCAAGCCACAGGCTCAGATGAAGACCGGCACCGAAGTGGACGACCCAGGGTGACAAAAGCAGCTGATGGTCGCTTAATTCTGGTTCATCACCTCAGAAACCGGTTTACAACAGCTTCCTCAAGTGCCCAGTCAGTGCTTGCAGGACGTCGTGTGTCTGATTAAACTGTCCGGAATAGACTGCATGAAGCTGGACTGGTGGCACGACGATTCACTGAGGTCCTGCATTAACGAGACGCCATCCTGAAAATCGACTTGTTTGGGTCAACCAGCATCGGCCATGGACAACTGACAATCAGTGGAGACGTGTCTGGTTTAGTGACGAATCTTCCTTTTTGTTGCACCGTCATGATATGCGGAGAAGGGTGTACCGTAGGTGAAATGAACTTTTTGCCCAAAATTGCCTTGATGAAGCTCGGCTGCACTGTTGTGGAGGCGTAATGGTATGGGGTATGATCAATTTCAATGGAAGGAATCCATTGGTGCAGATTGAAGGAGGCTTGAACGCGCAACGATACGTCAGTGAAATTCTTCGACCCCTTGTCCTTCCATTTTTTACTGTGCAAATGTCTGCACCACACAGTTCATGACTGCCAACAACATTCTCACTCTTCCCTGGCCGTCCCCGTCTAAAGACATAAATCCGATTGAGCACCTATGGGATGAGCTGCAGAGACGCAATTGTCGAAGAAACGTCTCTCCAGTCAATCGTCGTGATCTGTGGTAGGCAATCCAGAAAGAGTGGAAAGCCATCTCACAGGCGCATATCAGATATCTGATCTCATCTATGCCCAGGAGATGCTAGTCGCTGATCGATGCAAGCGGAGGCCACACAACATACCAACTTGAGAACCCCTGGGACTGACAAATTCTCGTTACACAGATGCAAAAAACTGTCATGTGAGTGTTTAAACGTTTATGCATTATTGTGTACAATTTGAAAATTTTGTTCATTCAATTTGAAAAGCTATAGAATATCAAATTTATGACTAAAATTGGGTCACCAGTAACTATGCGTTTCTTTTTAGACGCCATATATATATATATATGTCTGTGTGGATGTATCGATACTGTATGAACGTGCAGTAATATATGTGTGTCTGATTAACAACCATATCACAACACGACCCCTTACCATATATATATATATATATCCTTCTTCAGCTTTCCGGGCCATCAAGGCTCACTGCTGCAGATAAAGTTTGCCTCCTTTACTCTCTATGACTAATCTTCTCTCTCCATTTGAAGACACAAATTTCTTTTATATCCTCTTCTGGGTTTGTCTTTCCATCTCTGTCTTGGTCTACTCTTTGGTCTTGCTTCCCTCATCTTTTGTGCAAATATCATTTTCGTTTGTCTGTTTTCTTCCATTCTTTCTACATGCCCCAGCAAAAGTAATCTGTTCAGTTTCAAGACGTTTATAATTGAGATTTAAATAAGCTGTTGAGTTCAGTGTTCTTTCCAGCTGTCCATTTTCCACTGTTGGTATCCTTTATCGATTCTATGTATATATGTCAGGTTACATATAACAACGCTGGCGAATGGAGAGCATTGCCTTTACTTTGCTTAAATACGCTTTTCTAAAACCGAAGAAAAACTGTGATATCATTTACAAGTCCGTGCTAAAAATAAATAAAAATAAACAAAACATTACTTTTGTATATTAAAAATTAAATTATTACAACGAACTAAAGCCAACCTTTACATATTTGGCTCTGGAGAAAAGGAACTGATGCCATAGTCTGACAATAAAGATCCATCTACCTGCTTCAGCGAGACGATGTAAACCTTAGAGGATGCTTAATCTTAATTCTGAAGGCTACGAATGGGGAAGAAGAAATAACAGAGCTTTGGTGATGAGTGTCTTCAGCACAAAATTGACCCTCGGCCACGTCATCGGAAACTGAAGGCTCTGAAAAAATGGGCTCTGTTGGAGATCTTATAGCGACAGATGTTGACGGCTCTGATTCTGAAGTTTGGGTGGGAGAGAGAACTGATGATAATTGTGGATGTTATATCGTTAAATATGAAGGGAGTGAAGTTTGCTGCATCCATGATTTTCTGACTTTTCTAAATGTGTGTCTGTAACAAGTCACTTATTTCTGTAGCCCTGCTTGTATTCTTACCAGGCCGTCACAGCGGGCCAGGTCGGTACATCTCTTCAGAGCCGGGAGAGTTTTGTCTGATTTTATGGTAGTACTAGAGGACTTTGGCGGGGAAAAGGGAGTTGGAGGAGGGGGGGGGGAGTATCCTTGTTTGTTGTTTAAAATCAGAATGGCTAATCAATATGGTCGTAAAGGGAGGATGAAAAAATGTTTTGCATAGACTTACAAAAGTCCACTCGAGGCCGTGATTTTTGCACCAGTATCGAAACTTGGATTGATCTTTTCCCAATATACAGTTACTTCTTGTTTCCCTCAATATTTCCTCTTCTATTTCTTTAGAATACTTGCTTCCTTACCTTCCTCTATATCTGTCCCTCATGAAATATAGAATAGATGTTCATTTTCAATCTCTGCTCATATGTCAGCTGTGAACTGGAGAAAAGCTGACTTAATACCACAAAATAAACACCGTGTCAGGTAAGATGTTCAGTTCCATGAGTCAAGACAACTTGTAAGAGAAAAATTTGACCTGACACTGCTAACTAAAATAGTGACTCTAGTAACAAATATAGCTAGATCTGTTATGTCCAAAATGATGATAAATTCTATCATACAAACCCATTTACCTAGAAATGTGTGGATCTAAACATTGACAAAGTATCTTCCCGGTCAAAGAGGTAAAATGTTTAATTAATTTTTTGTTTGTTTGTGGCGATTCATACATAGGTCTGTTTGTTTTAGTTCTCCGAGTGTTATTTGCTGCCTTATATTTGTTACAGTTCACAACTACCGGTGTGTTATTTTAGTCTTTAGTGTCTGTGTATTTTTTTAGTTTCTGACTGTTTTCTGTTGTTTTAGTTTCTTACTGTCTGTGTGTTGTTTTGGTTTCTTACTGTCTGTGTGTTGTTTTAGTTTCTTACTGTCTGTGTGTTGTTTTAGTTTCTTACTGTCTGTGTGTTGTTTTAGTTTCTTACTGTCTGTGTGTTGTTTTAGTTTCTTACTGTCTGTGTGTTGTTTTAGTTTCTTACTGTCTGTGTGTTGTTTTAGTTTCTTACTGTCTGTGTGTTGTTTTAGTTTCTTACTGTCTGTGTGTTGTTTTAGTTTCTTACTGTCTGTGTGTTGTTTAATTTCTTACTGTCTGTGTGTTGTTTTAGTTTCTTACCATCCGTGTGTTGTTTTAATGTGTTAGTATATGTGTTTTCTTTTAGTTTCTTACCGTCTGTGTTATTCATAGTATGTTAGTATCAGTGTTTTATCTTAGTTTCTTCCCATATATGTGTTGTTTTAGAGTGGTAGTATCTGTGTTGTCTTTTAGTTTCTTCCGATCTATGTTTTATTTCAGTGTTTTAGAATCTGACTTTTCTTTTTGTTTCTAATTATCTGTCTGGTGTTGTAGTGTTAAATATCTGTGTTTTATTTTGTTTTTGCTTTTTTTTACTATCTCTGTGTTGTTTTAGTGTGTCAGTATCTGTGTTTTTTTTCTTTTAGTTTCTTACTATCTGTGTGTTGTTTTAGTGTGTCAGTATCTGTGTTTTTTTTCTTTTAGTTTCTTACTATCTCTGTGTTGTTTTAGTGTGTCAGTATCTGTGTTTTTTTTCTTTTAGTTTCTTACTATCTCTGTGTTGTTTTAGTGTGTCAGTATCTGTGTTTTTTTTCTTTTAGTTTCTTACTATCTCTGTGTTGTTTTAGTGTGTCAGTATCTGTGTTTTTTTTCTTTTAGTTTCTTACTATCTGTGTTTTTTTAATTGCTGACAGTGTAAAGTAAATACTTGATAATGTCCTCTCTTATCTCAACTGCTGCAGCTACTTGTAATGCTAACTGTTCAGATGAGAAAGTGTGGAAGGAAAGACCAGATTACAAAAAAAAAAAAAAACGTTTATTAGTTTTAAAACAGGAACATAGCAATGAAATTAGTAACAGTGAGGGAAGGGACATAACCATTGAAATATAGGAAGGGGAGTGAATCTAAAAGTCTTTTCATCTTATTATTTAGTGGTTATATCCCTTGCTTTTCACCGCTTTTTAAAAAATCAATCGAAATAAACATTAAAATGTTAAACAATAAGAAAAGAAATGTCATATAAATCAAAATAGCACATCGGAAAATCAGAGCAGTGCCACCTTATGTCTCTTTCTCTCTCTCTCTCTCTCGCTCTCTCTTCTCTCTCTCTCTTCTCTCTTTCTCTCTCTCTTTCACTCTCAAATATACACTATCATGTCTTTCAAGCTGTTCACAATGGCCAGTAGTTCTTGACGTATTATGTTACATCGCCACGTTTAACTTCAGCTATCTAATGAAACATGGTGACAGAATGTGGTCAAATATTTGTCTTTCTATGCAGAATGGACATTTTAGATTTTCTAATACACCTAGTTTTTGTAGACTTGTTCCTGTAGGTGGAAGTCCATGGGGGGCTGTAGTGAGGGTCAGGGGTGTCATTTTACAGATATCATACCATGTCAGTGATCTCCACAGTATTTCTTCTCATGTTTCAGTCAGATATCATACCACGTCAGTGATCTCCACAGTAATTCTTCTCATGTTTCAGTCAGATATCATACCACGTCAGTGATCTCCACAGTAAATCTTCTCATGTTTCAGTCAGATATCATACCATGTCAGTTATCTCTGCTATATCTCTTCTCACGTTTTAACTATCGTTGGCAGCAGATAGAGAAAGCTGTGTTGCTCAGTTAAATTATGTCCTTCCTGAATGTATAATTCTCTTTTGTTTTAGTTTATTAGTATCCGTTGTTTTTTTTTCTTTCAGTTTCTTACTACCTGTGTGTTATTTTAGTGTTTTAATATCTGTGTTTTATTTTTTAGTTTCTTACCCTCTGTGTGCTGTTTTAGTGTGTTAGTACCTGTGTTTTTTTTTTTTGGTTAGTTTCTTACCAACGGTATGTTTTTTTAATTGCTGACAGTGTAAAGTAAATACTTGATAATGTCTTCTCTTATCTCAACTGCTGCAGCTACTTGTAATGTTAACTGTTCAGATGAGAAAGTGTGGAAGGAAAGACCAGCGTAGAAGACAAAAAAGAAATTTTATTGTTTTAAAACAGGAACATAGCAGTGAAATTAGCAACAGTGAGGCAAGGGACATAACCATTATAATATTTGAAGGGGAGTGAATCTAAAAGTCTTTTCATCTTATTATTTAATTGTTATTTCCCTTGCTTTTTATATTTTGTAACAAAATCAATCAAAATAAACATTAAAATGTTATACATTAAGAAAAAAAAAAGTCATATAAATCACAATAGCGCATCGGAAAATCAGACCAGTACCACCTTATGTCTCTTTCTCTTTCTCTCTCTTTTTCTCTCAAACAAGGACAGTCATGTCTTTTAAGCTGTCCAGAATGGCCAGTAGTTCTTGACGTATTATGTTACATCGCCACGTTTAACTTCAGCTATCTAATGAAACATGGTGACAGAATGTGGTCAAATATTTGTCTTTCTATGCAGAATGGACATTTTAGATTTTCTAATACACCTAGTTTTTGTAGACTTGTTCCTGTAGGTGGAAGTCCATGGGGGGCTGTAGTGAGGGTCAGGGGTGTCATTTTACAGATATCATACCATGTCAGTGATCTCCACAGTAATTCTTCTCATGTTTCAGTCAGATATCATACCACGTCAGTGATCTCCACAGTAATTCTTCTCATGTTTCAGTCAGATATCATACCACGTCAGTGATCTCCACAGTAATTCTTCTCATGTTTCAGTCAGATATCATACCATGTCAGTTATCTCTGTTATATCTCTTCTCACGTTTTAACTATCGTTGGCAGCAGATAGAGAAAGCTGTGTTGCTCAGCTAAATTATGTCCTTCCTGAATGTATAATTCTCTTTTGTTTTAGTTTATTAGTATCCGTTGTTTTTTTTTCTTTCAGTTTCTTACTACCTTTGTGTTATTTTGGTGTTTTAATATCTGTGTTTTATTTTTTAGTTTCTTACCCTCTGTGTGCTGTTTTAGTGTGTTAGTACCTGTGTTTTTTTTTGTTAGTTTCTTACCATCGGTATGTTTTTTTAATTGCTGACAGTGTAAAGTAAATACTTGATAATGTCCTCTCTTATCTCATCTGCTGCAGCTACTTGTAATGTTAACTGTTCAGATGAGAAAGTGTGGAAGGAAAGACCAGCGTAGAAGACAAAAAAGAAATTTTATTGTTTTAAAATAGGAACATAGCAGTGAAATTAGCAACAGTGAGGCAAGGGACATAACCATTATAATATTTGAAGGGGAGTGAATCTAAAAGTCTTTTCATCTTATTATTTAATTGTTATTTCCCTTGCTTTTTATATTTTGTAACAAAATCAATTGAAATAAACATTAAAATGTTATACATTAAGAAAAAAAAAGTCATATAAATCACAATAGCGCATCGGAAAATCAGACCAGTACCACCTTATGTCTCTTTCTCTTTCTCTCTCTTTTTCTCTCAAACAAGGACAGTCATGTCTTTTAAGCTGTCCAGAATGGCCAGTAGTTCTTGACGTATTATGTTACATCGCCACGTTTAACTTCAGCTATCTAATGAAACATGGTGACAGAATGTGGTCAAATATTTGTCTTTCTATGCAGAATGGACATTTTAGATTTTCTAATACACCTAGTTTTTGTAGACTTGTTCCTGTAGGTGGAAGTCCATGGGGGGCTGTAGTGAGGGTCAGGGGTGTCATTTTACAGATATCATACCATGTCAGTGATCTCCACAGTATTTCTTCTCATGTTTCAGTCAGATATCATACCACGTCAGTGATCTCCACAGTAATTCTTCTCATGTTTCAGTCAGATATCATACCACGTCAGTGATCTCCACAGTAATTCTTCTCATGTTTCAGTCAGATATCATACCATGTCAGTTATCTCTGTTATATCTCTTCTCACGTTTTAACTATCGTTGGCAGCAGATAGAGAAAGCTGTGTTGCTCAGCTAAATTATGTCCTTCCTGAATGTATAATTCTCTTTTGTTTTAGTTTATTAGTATCCGTTGTTTTTTTTTCTTTCAGTTTCTTACTACCTTTGTGTTATTTTGGTGTTTTAATATCTGTGTTTTATTTTTTAGTTTCTTACCCTCTGTGTGCTGTTTTAGTGTGTTAGTACCTGTGTTTTTTTTTGTTAGTTTCTTACCATCGGTATGTTTTTTTAATTGCTGACAGTGTAAAGTAAATACTTGATAATGTCCTCTCTTATCTCATCTGCTGCAGCTACTTGTAATGTTAACTGTTCAGATGAGAAAGTGTGGAAGGAAAGACCAGCGTAGAAGACAAAAAAGAAATTTTATTGTTTTAAAATAGGAACATAGCAGTGAAATTAGCAACAGTGAGGCAAGGGACATAACCATTATAATATTTGAAGGGGAGTGAATCTAAAAGTCTTTTCATCTTATTATTTAATTGTTATTTCCCTTGCTTTTTATATTTTGTAACAAAATCAATTGAAATAAACATTAAAATGTTATACATTAAGAAAAAAAAAGTCATATAAATCACAATAGCGCATCGGAAAATCAGACCAGTACCACCTTATATCTCTTTCTCTTTCTCTCTCTTTTTCTTTCAAACACGCACAGTCATATCTTTTAAGCTGTCCAGAATGGCCAGTAGTTCTTGACGTATTATGTTACATCGCCACGTTTAACTTCAGCTATCTAATGAAACATGGTGACAGAATGTGGTCAGATATTTGTCTTTCTATGCAGAATGGACATTTTAGATTTTCTGATACACCTAGTTTTTGTAGACTTGTTCCTGTAGGTGGAAGTCCATGGGGAGCTGTAGTGAGGGTCAGGGGTGTCATTTTACAGATATCATACCATGTCAGTGATCTCCACAGTATTTCTTGTCATGTGTCAGTCAGATATCATACCATGTCAGTGGTCTCAACAATATTTCTTCTCATGTGTCAGTCAGATATCATACCATGTCAGTGGTCTCAACAATATTTCTTGTCATGTGTCAGTCAGATATCATACCATGTCAGTGGTCTCAACAGTATTTCTTCTCATGTGTCAGTCAGATATCATACCATGTCAGTGATCTCCACAGTATTTCTTGTCATGTTTCAGTCAGATATCATACCATGTCAGTGATCTTCACAGTATTTCTTCTCATGTTTCAGTCAGATATCATACCATGTCAGTGGTCTCCACATTATTTCTTCTCATATTTCAGTCAGATATCATACCATGTCAGTGATCTCTGCAATATCTCTTCTCACGTTTTAACTATCGCTGGCAGCAGACAGAGAATGCTGGGTTACTCAGCTAAATTATGCTGCCCTTCTCTTTTCTAACAGACGATGGCTCCACTCTTGTCTGTACTTTTGATGGCGATATTTTGTCTTTGCTGAAGTTTTGACAGTCCACGTAGTTTCAATGTGTTCAAGTTAGATTGATGTACACTGGGAAGGCAAAGCTTGCAAACTTCATGTAGCGTGTAATCAATGTAAAGGTCCTGGGTTCTAGACTATCCGGCAGATAGCCTCCAGCTGAATCTCTGTTGTGGGAAATAGGAGGAAGGGGCGTTGCCGGAAGTGGGCTGAGATTATGAAGACAGAACAACATCTTAGAAATGAAAATTCAAGCACAGACTACGACTAAATTCATTGTAGAGTTAGTGCTTGGCCAGAGATAGGAAACGAAAATTCTAGACATTACATAATCAACAAAAAATATCTTTCCTCTATTATCAGGATAGTTTCATCTATCATTGTTATCGTAAAAAGAATGATTATTTTTTAAAACTTAGATCGGTGAACATTGTTATGTGAAGTTCAGCAGTTGCGTTTTCTAACATGGACGCTGAATAAAATTTGAGATGACCTGTCAGATAGAAAGTTAATTAAAATATGAAAGAATTGATTATCAAACAAAAAAACAAAAAAAAAACGAAGGCTTTATTCAGTTATTATTACCCAGTGACTTATGTGTATTAGAAACATTAAATATAGAAAAGAATAATATAAAAACATTCGAAAATTGTATAGGAATTATGAAACAGTGGAAAGCAACGGTAGCGATGACAAACTATTCTCAGTTTTATCTCCTCATTCATTCATTGACTTACAATTCACTGACATAACGAGAAACGTAAATCTCATTAAAATCAAGGCAGGATTTATTTTGAGGAAAGCAACGTGTTTATTTTAAACAGAAATTGAACTTTAACAAATTACTCCATAATGAACATTGTTAACTTGTGCACAAACGTCGTTGCTTAATCTTCGTTCTTGTTCTCTGATCACTTCCCTGTGGATATCAAAGATTAAAATATTTAAGAATCAGTTTTAGCACAAACTAGAAGTTATATCAGAAAAATGCCACAAATTCAAGGTAAAAAGTTTCCTGATATATTTGATACAAATTCACCAGTTACGTTGTCACAGAGAGACATGATAATACCAGTCTATATGTCACAGAGAGATATGAGAATACCAGTCTATATGTCACAGAGAGATATGAGAATACCAGTCTATATGTCACAGAGAGATATGAGAATACCAGTCTATATGTCACAGAGAGATATGAGAATACCGGTCTATATGTCACAGATGGAAACGATAATACTAGTCTATATGTCACAGATGGAAACGATAATACCAGTCTATATGTCACAGAGAGACATGAGAATACTAGTCTGTGTGTCACAGAGAGATATGAGAAAACTAGTCTGTATGAGAGAATATATCTCTTTTTTCCTTTTTCTTCTTCTCAATTTACGCTCGATGAAGTGTTTATTTACGGATAAATTATGTAGTTTTTTAGAGGTCATGTCTGCGACCCAAAGATTTGTCTTCTAAGTAGCTTCCCCTGACAAAAGCTGGGTTCTGGCTTCTTGGAAAAAGGTGTGGAGTTGCAGGATGTGCTCTAGAGTCTTGATACCTGTTACATATGTGCAGTCATAGGTGTCTGAGACAGACTGAGACGATACAGGTGTGTTAACAATCAGCAGTGTCCCATGCGTATCTGAGGATATTTATTTGTTATTGACGTGAGAGTTGTATTTGGTCGTTAAATAATCCCAGTTGTTAAAGGTCATCCAGTAGTAGATTATTTCAGACAGTAAACGTTATATAGTCGTTAGATTATGTCAGATAGTATATGTTATCTAGGTGTAAGATTATGTCAAATAGTATATGTTATCTAGTCGCAAGATTATATCAGGCAGTGTTTCTTTTTTAAATATTTGTTAACACTGTCCCGTAGACTCCAGTTATATATTTCTAGTATCATCTCCTCATATCGTCCCTGTCCGTTATAAACTAAAGAATAAACACATTTCTGTAAATGGTTTCATAGGAAAAAATACAAATTATAATTATTTAACAAATAATTTAGTTGACATTTTCTGTAACTCTGAAATTAACAGTTTAAACAGTAAAAGTTATTTTGATATGTGCAAAAATGTACATCTATATTTAACTATATATGAAAAATCGAAAAAAGTAGAGATATTAAAGAGATGACGACTGCAGTAAAACTGGATCTAGTACTAAAAGTAGACTGTATGTTTAAATTTTACAAAACTACAGAGGGAATGAGGAAAGAGTGCAGAAACACAAACGACAGAAAGTAAGAAAGTAAGATCAGAACATCTAAATAAAAAACAAACAACATCCAATATTTCGGTTCAGTCTTTTTCAATGATTCCATAAAAGAACAACAAAACAAAACAAAACAAAACAAAAACACGGAAGATAGATGAGAACGTAGCTATCTGGTATCCTTCTAATTCGAAAGACGGCATTGAAATCTCTCAGAAAGGGGAAGAAGCGTTTGGCCGAGAGATGATAAAGGGCAACAACTTGGACTAAATTGTTACATATAACGTAAAACGAAGCTGTTCATTTGGCGCATGTAGTAAAAGCGAGAGAACAATACTGGGCAGTAAGGAAGAGAGGAGAAGATATACAATATAACTGCTAAGAAGAAGGATAGGGCTGGAAGATAAAGTTAAAACCTAGGAAAAAAATTTGCAACGAAACGAGTGGGGATAACACAAGAAAGTTGAGCATAAACAGCAGAAAGTTGATGGTTTCTTTCACAGAATTGTTTTCCACGTATGTTGAAAAAGTTGGAGCAGCTTTCTTAATTCACACAGCTGTCAAGTTTCGGTCTGCACTTTTCTCATACAAAAACATACGAGAAAAAAGAAATAAAGAAAGAAGATAAAATGTAATATAACAAATAGGAATGGAAAAAGAAAAATAGAATAAGCGGAGCACTTAGCTGTGACTTGTAAGAAACTGTGACCAGGAGTGAGCGAGGTACAGTGTTGAGAATGTTTAAATGGAAACTTGCGATGCGTGACTGGTAGATAGTAATGTGTGGATGTGAAGGTTGATATGGAGAGAGTGATACTGTGGTAGTCTAGCATAGAGAAGGATGCATGGAACAGGTGAATGTGGCTGGTGGAGAGGGCTTGTGATATAATGCGGTCAGGAGGTTCTGAAGTATGTGATGCAGGTGAGCAAGGAGTAGAACTTATTGCAGTTGTGGAGAAAGAGAATTTTAAGTGCAACTGAAACTCGAGTTCAAGCCATGTGGTTCCAGCTTTCCATATTTCTGAATGTAGTGGTTCTCAAGCGAAGGAACAGCTTCTGTCATCATGGAGACATTGTTAGGGCTGTTGCCAGAAAATTACATTTGTAGTTGGGGTGGTTAAAATAATTAGGGACTGGCTTCGTTTCCGAGACTAAATGGCACGTGATAAAACCAGGGTGTTCACATTTTCTGGCACCATCAAATGCAAAATACCTTTTCAAGTGGCTATTGACGAGGATGTCCTTCAATTCTCGTTCCCTTCTTAAGATATTAGAGATGCATCGCTGAAGATGTTAGGATCGAGCTAAAGCAGTAGCAGATTTCGACATAGAACTTTCTTAAACATCTAATTATTGATTGAAAAGGAAACACAAATAGACTCTTTTTTACTGTAATGTACGAGTAATGCTACTAAGTGTTTCATTTTTTATCAATTTTGACTGGAAAGAATGATTCTTAATGTATTGTGTAATAAATATTTACCTCCTGCATTATTAATCGTGAAATATGAAAAGGAAAGACAACATTAAATGGACATACAAAGATTTTATTTCAAAGCTCTCTCTCGTTTTATTAAAGCATACATATTACCTTGATGAAACCAGTAGACGATGAACTAATTTTGCTTTAAAAATAATATCAATAATGACGAGCTCTGTATTTTAACACATTCAATAAGACATTATATGTCTGCCTATTTCTTGCTGAAGAGTTAGGGAAAAGGTAGAACCACTGCACTTAAATATAAAAGAAGACCATAGTTGATGAGAAAAAGTACATCGGGTCTTTAAAGTAGTATTTATAGTCGTATTAGTGTATTTACTAAACACTAAACATTTGAAACGTGGTTTGCATACACAGTGTACTGTACTGTGGTAGTATGCGTGTGTGAGTGTGTGGCTAACTGTCTTGAAGTAGCGAACAACGTCACTATTTACAGAGTAGATTTGCTTGACTGCTACACAAGTGACACAACAGACTCACATTATTATACACCGTGTGACCATAAAAACACAGGATGACAGCCACTACCTTTCCCTACATGAACGTGACCAGTTAACACCACAGTTGACGCTCAACATGAATCCAATTATCACAATATTCAACAAGTACAGATATCACAAAACGTTTAATGATAAATTCCCATTTGTTAAATGTGTATTGCAAATGGATATAGTACGTAACTGATGGAAATAATTGTCATGAGAATAGAAAAAGGGTCCAGGCGATTAGCATCACCATACAATCCTCACTAGCATACAACATCAAAAACAACATAACGTATATACACTGAAAAACTTCAACACATCCTTCTAACGCAGGATCACATTTTTGTCCTGAAAAGGACAATCAATTACAACATTACATAAATAACTATATAACATGTTTGTCCTAAAAAGGACAATCACCTAACAAAAACTGCATTTCAACTAACAGAGGTACAACCTCTCAGAACACAACTGAAAGTACTTCTCAACTACATTTGCATTGTTACTCTGATACTTCTAAACATAATCACTCTCATCCTATAATCATTTCATTCATTCATTTGTGTGTCCTTTGCAGAACTTTGCCTTCCTAACAGCTCTCCTGTAGGCCTCTCGGTTGTGAGCAAGATGGTCTGCTGCTGATGCATCCATTTGCAGATCCTCAGCGATGTCTTGCAGCCATCTTCCCCTTGGTCTTCCTTTCTTTATTTTTCCCATTATGTACCCTTCCAAGACTGTCTTCTCTAGATTATCATGTCATTTAAGTGTTCAAAATATTTCAGTTTTCTTTGTTTAATCATCTTTACTAGCCGGCCTTCTTCAATATTAAGTTCCTGTAGTATGGATATATTTGTTCTTTTTTGTGTCCATGATATTTGAAGAACTCTTCTGTAGCATTTACATTAAAAGGCATTTATGTGTTTCTCAGCTGTTTTGTTAAATGTCCAGGTCTCACAGGCATATGTTCCGGTGTGAAAGACGCATGTTCTTAAAAATCCTTTTAATTTCCCTCATTGTATCTCCATTATTAGTTAGTAGTGATCCAATATATTAAAAACTCTCCGCTTTTTCCAATTTTCCCTCATTAATACATATTTCAGCTGCCTTGTTTGTTTTGTCATTTGTCATCAATTTAGTTTTCTTCGCATTAAGGTTGAGGTTTTGCTCTTCGCTGTTCTTACGGACTGGCATAATTAGTTTTTTCATTCGTTTTTGTTATGGCATCTTAATATTATTTGTCTACATCTCCTCTAGCATTCCTAATTATATTTTCAGTATATAAGTTAAATAAGTAAGGTGACAAATTGCACCCATGACAGACCCCTTGTTTTATGTCAAACCAAGTTGTTTCACTATTTATTCTTACTATTGCCTGTTGGTCTAGATACAGCAGTGATGTTAATTGTATCAAATGTGTTGGAAATACCATTTTTTTCCTATATTTCCCAGAGTTTCTGGTGTTGTACATAATCAAATATCTATATATATATATTTTTTTTCTCTTTAAGACGACGAAAACAACAGGCCGTGACCCGGTGGTACTGCAAAGCGGGTCCACCCGTAATGAGACGTGGACCATACCCCCGGCATTCAATGTGCAGGGCATTCCTCAAGCATCTCGTTTGTTCCAAAATAACAAAGTATACATTCTAAAGAGCGCAGAAGTACACTTTGATCTTTGCCAAAAGGCCGATTTTGACCTCTCCTATAATCATGACTCTCTCTCAGCCTTAAATACCCTTTACAAAATCTTCCTAAACCTCCTGAATGTTCCATCATGAAAAAAAATGTATTCACATGAATTTACATGTTTTGAAAAAAACTTTAGTTTCTAAGACGAACAGTTTCCTATTAACTAAAATCTCTAATATTAAATTTAGTCCCTTTCGTCAGAAACAGACAGACAAAATGTGACACTAATGATTTCCTAAACCAAATTCAGATATGCCGTGTAACAAGCACCCTTACTTTTAAAGTAAGGACGATGAACTCATTTTGGTTTAAAAATAATATCAATAATGAAGAACTCTGTATTTTAAAACATTCAATAAGACATTATATGTCTGACTATTTCTTGCTGAAGAGTTAGGGAAAAGGTAGAACCACTGCCCTTAAATATAAAAGAAGACCATAGTTGATGAGAAAAAGTACATCGGGTCTATCTATCTATCTATCTATCTATCTATCTATCTATCTATCTATCTATCTATCTATCTATCTATCTATCTATCTATCTATCTATCTATCTATCTAGCTATCTATCTGTCCATCTGTCTGTTTCTCTGCCTATCTATCTATATATCTGTCCCGGACTGTTTATTCTACTGAGTTTCAAGTGTGGTTGGTCTTTGATTTCCGCTTCAAGAGTGTTTTTTTCTAGTCTCCCTTGTTTCTATTACGATGGCGATCCATGTGATTGCTTGTCTAGTTATGTTAGTTGTAGTCTGTCGAAGCTTTCGAAGGATTATGTCCTATCCATCTCCAGCGCCTTTTCATTATCATTTCTTTTACTGTGGACTGGTTCGTTTTCTTCCATAGCTCTTCGTTCTGGTGTTATCTGGCCTTATAATCTGAAAGATCATCCTTAGACAGTTCTTAACAAAGGTCTGCAGTCTCTTTGTACTTTTTTTGCCGATGCTGTCCGTGTTGTTGATCCATACAATACGTCCGATTTGGAGTCTGTGTTACGCGGTATTTTTTTCTTGCTAAGAATGTTCCGGTATCCTCCTCCTGCATGTTTCTCAGCTGTAGAAATGCTACTCTAGCCTTCTCTATCCTTTCTGTAATATGTGCTTCTGCACCACCCTCCCTGTTTATAATGCTGAGGAAATATGTGAATGTGTTTACTTCTTCTACTTTATTACTTTCTAAGGTGATATATTTTGTGTTTTTAAAAATTTATTCTGAGAATTTTTGTTTTACCTTCATTTATTTTTAGCCCAACTTGTGCAGATATCTTATATAATCTCTTAGTTTATTCTTGCAACTGTTGTTAATTATATGATAGCATTGTCATGTCATCTGCAAAATATAGGTTTTCGAGTTATATCCATAGGGTTCATTGTATTAGTTTTCTATTTCGTTTTGTAGCCATTTTCATAATTCAGTCTAGGAATGGTGACAGCTGGTATCCTTGTCTAACCCTGGTCTTTACTTCAAATCTGTGCCCACTTTGTAAGGCTTTCTATCATAGGATTAATAATGTGTAATTAATAATAGCTTAATTTGTACTCTGTGATATCTAAGTAGTTTCAACAATGTATTTCTCTCTACACAGTCAAAGGTATTCTCATAACCTTCATTGTACTTAAACAATAAAATAAGTATCAACTAGTAGGTTAGCAAAAGTAAAGTTATGTAATAATTAATATTATTTTACTGTCGCGTAATTCTAGTACTATATTTCAAGTAATGAGGAAGGTATATTAGTTCTGACAGGTTTATATTATGCAAGACTCAAGGGATATCAAGGGTACAATTAAAAAAAAATATTTTTAACACAAATGACCTGATGTGCACCTTTTTATTTTGTAACATGAAATTCTTACCAACTGTAGCAATGTTATAAAACAGCAATAGAAAATAGGTTAGTGCAAACGTTGAGGATATCATTTTAAACATTCTTAAAATAATTTTTCACTTAGAACACAAACTATTTTTTAATAAAACATACTTCAGAAAATTAAATGTATACATCGCCTTATAAATGTCTTAATTGTCTATTTTCATAAAGATATTTTAACACAGAATGCTAAATACTCTTCAGTGAAAAATTTCTATCTATACCAGTATATACATACGCATGCAGGAAAATCTCTACTGTAGAGAGAGGAACAACAACACAACTCCTTCAGACCATTAGAAGTACAACCCCTCAGACAAGTGTTTTAGCCGTATTAAACTCTTGACACTCTAAGCGCGGTGGGCTCCGTTGGGTCGTGACTCTTCCAGTTGGCACTGCACTTTGTAGTGCGTCTTTAGCGATTTAGCCAAGGATAACTGGTATTGTTTGTGACAAACGAAATTATTTACGTTCTCAATGCTTGTGTGGCAAATTCCACAGTCAGCGTGAATCCTCTGCTGTTTCTGAAAGGCATTTCAATGCCCTTGCTAGAACCTGGGAATGGCAGCAATGGGAAAGCTGTTGGATATTTTCAATATGTGCTGGAGCACAGGTAAGTTACCTCAAATCTGGAAGGAAGCAAGCATGGTACCACTGCTAAAACCAGGGAAAAACAGTGATACTGCCTCCAGCTACAGGCCAATCAGTCTCACTAGCTGCCTATGCAAAACGATGGAACGCATCATTGACCTGAGGCTAAAATGGTACCTAGAAAGTGAAAACCTTCTCGTTCCACAACAAGCAGGATTTAGGCAGTACTGCAGTACGGAAGATCAAGTGACCTATCTCTCTCAAGAGATTGAGGATGCATTCCAAGAGAAAAACCTTGTACTAGCAGCGTGGATAGACCTGAAGAAAGCCTTTGATAAAGTATGGAAAAAAGGTCTGCTGTGGAAACTAAAAAACTGCAATGTGAATGGAAGACTGTACAACTGGATAAATTCCTACTTACACAATAGAAGAGCTAGAGTAGTAATGGATGGACACAAAAGCCAGAAAGTACTTCTGCGACACGGTGTACCACAAGGAGGAGTCCTTTCACCTACACTATTCCTTGTATTCATTAATGACCTGGTCAAGGAACTTCCCTATGGAATCAAAGCGGCACTGTATGCAGATGATCTGGTCATGTGGTGTACAGATGAATATGCGACAGTTGCTACACAGAGACTCCAAAGAGCAGCAGACATCTTGACATCATGGACAAACAAATGGTGTGTAAGTATCAACACAGAGAAATCAAGTACCACTCTGTTCACCCTCTCATCTAAACAGAAAGCAGGTAAGATCTTTCTAAATGAGATACCCTTAAGGATGGACAACCAACCCACTTACTTAGGAGTGACGCTTGACTCAAAACTGACGTGGAAGCAACACATCAACAGTGCAGAAGCAAAAGCCAGAAGAAAACTAGCCATATTAAGAAAATTGAGTGGAACCACATGGGGAGCTAGTGAAAGAATCCTCAAGAATGTATATCAGCAAGATATTCTACCACATTTAGAATATGGCTCAACATCTTGGTGCACAGCATCAAACACTACACTGCATAATCTAGACAAGGTTCAAAATCAGTCACTACGGATTATCACAGGTGCCATGAGGTCCACACCAATAGTAGAAATGCAGAAAATAGTTGGTGTTCAACCGCTAAAGGAACGCAGAGACACAAAGGTCATGACCATGGGAGAAAAATTCCTTAGCTCTGTAAGCCATCCCCTGAAGGAGAGATTCAATAACTTGGCATAAAGACGGCTTAAAAGAAGCAGCTTCATTCATCAGGCCAAGCGTATGCGTAAGCTGATACCTGACCTTCCAATTGTAGTCGCTCCATTATCATCTGTACCAGAGTATACACCATGGAAAGAAGCAGATTATACACAAATAACTATTCAGACTGAAGTGAAAGGTGTGCAGAATGGTGAGATTCAGAGCAGTCTTGTAAGATCAACAGCCACACTTAGTGTTCTAGATGACAAATATCCATGTAACACCTGGATACGTGTGTATACAGATGGATCTGCACATAATGCCATAAAGAATGGAGGGGCAGGAGCATATATTGAATATCCAAACAACACCATTGACAAGATTTCCATACCCACTGGTAAATACTGCAACAACTTTGATGCAGAAGTTAGGGCAATTATTGCTGCAATTGAAAAACTATCAGACTCCAGAATTGATACATGTCCTGTAGTAATTCTCACAGATGCAAGATCAGTACTGGAAGCTCTTCAGTGCAACAAACTACCAGACCTTAAAGATGCCTTGTCAAAAATTGGCTTACAACATGGAGTCACTTTGCAATGGATTCCCTCCCACTGTGGGATACCAGGCAATGAGAAAGCTGACCATCTGGCCAAAGAGGGCACTGAAATGGAGCAACCAGACATACCAATCACCTATAATCAGAAGAAAAGCATGATAAAAACCTACAGGAAACCACAGACACCACCACATGATGACTATCACATGCTAAACAGAAAGGAACAAGTCACCATCTTCCGTCTCCGAACAGGACACAGCCGACTCCGAAGTCATATGTATACAAAGTTTAAGGTTGGTACTACTAATCTATGTACATGTGCCCAGGTGCCCCAAACTGTGGAACACATCCTCCAGAACTGCATCAACTACGAGACACTGAGAAATAATTACTGGCCCAGTGAAACCACTAAAGAAGATAAGCTCTACGGTTCCTTACATGAGTTACAAAAAACAGTGAAATTTATCTAAGAGACAGGACTGCAGATATAGACAAACAATGCGAACGAAGAAGAAGAAAAGAAGGAGAAGAATGCCCTTGCTCTTGCTTGTTCCTTTATGCTCACTTGCTTACATAGATCTATGATCCTCTTGATCCCACTTCTACAGCTAATCACTTTTGCCCTGACTCCTGCCCTATGCCTCAGTTGTTTAACCAGGTCATTGTACTTCTCACATTTGAATAGATGTTGCTCCTCTATCCTTGTTTCGAATGGGACCATAAGCTCGATCATTATTAGTTCCTGTTTTTCTACGGAGTACACTACAATGTATAAGTGTGTGTGGTATATCTATTCATTCATTCCTTTGCATGTCCCTTGCGGAACTTTGCCTCCCAAACAGCACTCCTGTAGGCCTCTCGTTTGTGAGCAAGATGGCCTGAACTGCTGCATCCATTTGCAGATCTTCAACGATGTCTTGGAGCCATCTTCGTTTTGGTCTTCCTCTCTTTCTTTTTCCCATTATGTATCCTTATAATATGGTCTTCTCTAAATTATCATACGTTTAATGTGTCCAAAATATTTAAGTTTTCTCTCTTCAATCCTCTTTACTAGCCAGCCTTCTTCAATATCAAGCTCTTGTAGTATAGATATATTTGTTCTTTTTTGTGTCCACGATATTTGGAGAACTCTTCTGTAGCATTTACATTCAAAGGCACTTATGTGTTTCTCAGCTGTTTTGTTAAGTGTCCAGGTCTCACAGGCATATGTTGCGATGGGAAAGATGCATGCCCTTAAAAATCTTATTTTTGTGGTTCTATCTGCTCCTCTCCACAGATTCTTTATTTGTGTTACTTTCTGAAGAGCGATAGATGTCCTCCTTTTAATTTCCCTCATTGTATCTCCATTATAAGTTATTAGTGATTCAAGATATTAAAAACTCTCCACTTCTTCCAGTTTTTACTCATTGATACATATTTCAGCTGCCTTGTTTGTTTTGTCAGTTGTCATCAGTTTAGTTTTCTTTGCATTAAGATAGAGGTTCTGCTCTTCGCTGTTCTTACAGACTGACATAATTAGTTTTTCCATTCCTTTCTGTGTTGTGGACTATAACACTGTGTCATCAGCATATCTAATCTCTGGTATTTCATAACCTCCAATTGTTATGGCATCGTAATATTCTTTGTCTATATCTTCTCTAACATTCTTCATTATATTTTCAGTATACAAGTTAAATAAGTAGGGTGACAACATGCACCCCTGACGGACCCCTTGTTTTATGTCAAACCAAGTTGTTGTTTCACCATTTATTCTTACTGCTGCTTGTTGGTCTAGATACAGCAGTGATGTTAATTGTATCAGATGTGTTGGAAATCCCATTTTTTTCATTATTTATCAAAGTTTCTGGTGTTTTACACAATCAAATGCCTTTGAGTAGTCTATAAAAGATAAGATAAATATAGATTCACATTATACTCTCTGCATTTCTCTATTATTAATCTTATATTGAATATATGATCTCTTGATCCTCTTCCTTGCCTGAAACCAGCTTGGACCATATTGAATTCTTCTTCTATTTTCTTTCGAAGTCTACTCATTATGACTTTCAACAGAATTTTACTGGCATGACTAATCAGGGCAACAGTTCTGTAGTTGGTGCATAATTTCAGGTTACCCTTTTTTGGCAGTGGTATGAATACAGTTATTTTCCATTCTTTTGGCCAAAATACCAGAATGCCATATTTTTTTACATAGTGCATGATAGATTGTTGCACGTTCTTTTCCTCCTGCTTTAACAAATTCAGCTGTTATCTCATCACATCCTGGTGATTTACCATTTTTCAGATTCTTTATTGCCCATAAAACTTCTTCTATTGTCGGTTCGGGTTCTTTCTCCTCCAATAATAATTCACACTTTTGATTTCTGTTTCCACAGTCGGTTGTTTCATACATTCCTTTGCAATATTCCTTCCATCTTTCTAGAATTTCCTCTGTCTCTGTCAAGGTATTCCCCATCTCATCACAAATTACATTTAGCTTAGGTGTGACATTTCTCGTCAATGTCTTCATTTCTTTAAACATTTCACTATCTCTTCCACACTTCTGATGTTCTTCTATTCTTTCACAACAATCTTGTGTGTATTGACTTATGTCTTTTCTTATGTTTCTTCGTATTTCTTTTGTTAAAGTTTTATATTTCTCTTTGGTGTTGTTTGTTACTTTCCGTTGCGTCTTCATTTCTCTACGTTGTTTTATCAGTTCTAGTGTACCTGCTGTAATAAAACCATTCTTTTGTGTTTTCTTTACTGGAACCATGTCTTTAGCTGTTGTTGTTAAGTTATCTTTGGCCTGCGTATCCAATTCATCTGGTGTCATCTCCTCCTGTACAGCCATCAGGATGTGGAAACGGTTCTTCACTTCTATACCGTATTGTTCTGGTATATTTGTAGGATCAAAGCGGAGTGGTCTTGGTCCCGTAACTGTCTTTTTTTATCTTTATCTTCATGTCTGCTATTAATAACTCTTGGTCCGTGTCACAATCAGCACCTGGTAAAGTTTTTGCTGATGTTATACTTGATCTCCACTTTCTTTGCACTAAAATATAATCTATTTGATTCCTGGTTTTCCCATCAGGTGATGTCCATGTGTAAAGTCTTCTTGGGTGTTGCTTAAAAAGTGTGTTAATGATCATTAGCTCATTTTCCATGAAAAACGCCATTAGATTCTCAAATGCCTATTTCTATGTCCTATGCAAATCTCCCTACAACATTTCCTTCATCTTCTGCTCTTTCTGTACCAATCTTTGCATTAAAATTACCCATTATTAATACAATATCATTTTTCCGTACCTGGTCTATTGTCGTTTGCAGTGTGTGATAAAAATCTTTTACTTTCTCTTCTTCTGCTGCTGATACAGGTGCATATATCTGAATGATTGTTACATTTCTAGGAATGCCCTTAAGTCTGATTGTTAGGATTCTATCACTTACTGGATTGTAGCCTAGTAATGCTTTTGATGTCGATTTGTCCAAATAAAAAGCCACTCCATTCTTTCCTCCTACTTCTCCACCAGAGTATATAAAGATATTATCATTCTCGCTCTTAAAGTGTCCTGATCCTTTCCATCGATGTTCGCAGATTCCCAAAATGTGTATCCCCGTTCTTTTCATCTCGTCACTTATTATTACTTATTATTTGATAACTTCCCTCATACATATTTCTTACATTCCATGTTCCTACTCTTATTTTTCTTTTTAGTTTGATGCATGGGTTTTCCTTGGTAACACCGTCAGGATTTTGCCCGTCATCACAATTACTAGTACTCACTTCTGCCTCACATTCTTCCCCAGTGATAAAGTCTATTTGACTTTCCATGATTGCTGTTTGGGTTTCTTGTTATATTTCCAGAAGATAGTTTACCATTGCTTTCATTCCGGGCAGTGACTGTACTACTAGTCAGTGATCGTACCCATTGTCCCTACATTGAGATAATCTGCCTATCACCATAGAATGGTGACCATAACCAACATTATCTGTCAGCTGCTCTCCCATTACATCCACCTCCTGCTCCCATGGCTTCACGTCACCCTGATGGGGGGGGGGGGGGCTATACGGGTACTCCATCTTTCCCAAGGTTGCCCCGTAGACTGACCGAGATAAGGAGGCGTCTTACTTCTCCTTTGATAGGGGATACCCCTACCCCGCTAACCAAGGTATTATATATATATATATATATATATACTAAGTCAGTATGTATAGTCATAATACCCCATTATGTATAGTAGAACCCACTTAATAGCACTTTCCTTTATGTCACAACCTGGATATTGCAGCATACATTTGTATACCCGGCAAACTCTCTTGAGTAATTATGAACCTTTTCAGCGGTTAATATCACACCGCTTATTGGCACAAATCGGTTAATATGACCGCATGTTTGGACCCGGGGGAGTTAAAGACCCCGCTTTATATCACAAACTGGGCGAGTCCAAGCTTTAAATTTTGCAAATTGACTCAACATAGAAGCATTTGTGAACTATCAACAAGATGAGACATTAACAAGGAAATAATAGTTTTAGGTAGCAGATACACCCCTTCAGATTATACAGCTTATTTATGCATTTACTTGGTAGCAGAAAATACTTATATCTGCTATTCTAAAATTCCTTGTTTCAACAGACATTCAGGCTTTCAAATATATTAGCCATTCTCCTTTATATGTAATTTCATATATGTTTATCTGTTTATCTGTTTGTTTGCATGACTGCCTCTCTGTATATCTGTCTGCTTGTCTCATTTACTTTTTGTTCATGCGTATGTGTTTATATATATATATATATATATATATATATATATATATACCTCATTACTCAATAATGTTGTAATATGTATTCCATTCATTAGTTTACCGATCCGTTCATCTACCCATCCATCCCTCCATCCATCCATTCATCTATCTCAATCGATAGAATTATTCTTATTAATAATATTACATCTTGCAATTTTATTTTATTTCGTGACTAGAATACACTTACTTTTGTGTTTATTGAAATGATACAATCATGGTACTTAAACATTAACGGAAGTATTGACTGGTACATTAGTAACAGTAAAAATAATTAAGTTACACAAAAAAGAATTGGAATTGCATGCGATTCTGCTATTAATATTTTAAGTAATGAAAAAAAATATAATTTTTCACAGAACTATTGTAAAGTAATCAATAAGATCTTAGACGCATAATTCTTTAACACAAATGAACTACATCTTTAAACTGTGTGAAATATACTTACGACCTATTTTGACAGATAGATGAAAAAATAAGAGTATAGATGTTATTAAAATTATTAAAGATATTCTTATAACATTGTTTCACTACAGAAATAGAAATTAATTTACTTATGCTAAAAAGAATCTTATCTTATATCTTATATCCTTCCCGTGCCGTTAGACGTCACATAGGGCTCGCAAAGTAGTTCGCCAATTTTTCCTGTCTTCGGCGAGTCTTTCAACCTCATCAAAGGATTTTATGCCTGTTAACTTGGCCTCTCTTAATAATGTCCTCTTTAGAGTTTCACGCGGTCTGCCCCTTTTTCTTCGGCCTGTTGTGTTCCACTTGATAGCTTGTTTTGGGATTCTAAAAAGAATACTAAGACAATAACTTATAGTAGAGATTTTTAGTGTTATAACAATGTTTTCTTCACATCATATTTTAGAAATGTCATTAAACTATAAATATTAAATAATGTTAAGTGTTAAATTTCTATATACCTTCTCTGTATAAGTACGTGACCATAAACTTTCCCTTCCGTTACATGTCACATAGATCTCGCGTGGTAGTTCGTTAAGTTTTCTTGTTTTAGGCAAAGACGTGCTCGCATGCATACATACATACATACATACATACATACATACATACATGCGTACATACATACGTACATACATGCGTACATACATACATACATACATGCGTACATACATACATACATACATACATACATACATACATACATACATACATACATACGTACATACATACATACATACATACATACATACATACATACATACATACATACATACATACATGCGTACATACATACGTACATACATGCGTACATACAAACGTACATACATACATATATACATACATACATACGTACACACATACATACATATATACATACATACATACATACACACATACATGCATACATACATACATGCATACATACATTATACATACAAACATTATACATACATACATACACACATTATACATTCATACATGCATACATGCACACACATACATACATTATACTTACATACATTCATACATTGTACATATATACATACATTCATATATATATGTCACATGGTGCGGGCGCCTTGTCGTGGCCTGACAGCTTGCGTATCCTGACCACCCCCAGAGCTATACCAGTGGGAGTTTTACTCCTGGCGGGTCCAACCAAGCTAATAAGGTCTGCTCGGGTAGGGGTCAGGTGAAACTTGCATGCTGGTCCCCCAGGTTGATGTTTGGAGTATGGGGCAACGACCTCATCTCCGTGTGGTACGGAAGATAGAGAAGCCTCGAAATTGGACGGATAAAAATGGCTTATGACCTTGGAACGTCAAAAATATTATGAGATTTGGAACATGGAATATAAGAAACTTAGAAGCTTATACAGACGAAGTGCAGCCAAAGAAATAGCAGATAAACTATGTAGGTATGACATGGATTTTACAGCATAACAGAAAATCAGATGGCCTGGAGAAGATATAACAGTCATAGGAGAAATGGTTCTGGTATATGGAGGTATTACCAATGGAAGACATGAACTTGGGACAGGTGTTGATGTCAAGAGAAAGGTATGGGACTCAGTGATGGACTTCAGTGCCACTAATGAAAGAATCAGCAGCCTCCACATCGAGGGAACAAAGAAATATATAACAATGATTAATGTGCATTCATAAACAGAAGATACAGAGGATGAAGTCAAAGAAGAATTTTACAACACGTTAGAGAGAGCAATAGAGAAGACACATATGATATACTGATAATACTAGGATATTTCAAGGCAAAGATAGGAACGGATGAGTTACACAGACACATAAAAGAATGTCTACATGAAATATCTAATGATAATGGATGGAGACTAATAAATATGGCAGAAGCTTAAGGAATGAGAATAAGCAGCACACGTTTTCAAAATAAGAACATCCATAAACAAACATGGAAATCCCCCGATAATCTAACATGTAACCAGACTGACCACCTTTTAATTGATACCAAGCACACAACAAACAGACTTCAGATCAGAAGTTACAGAGGGGCTGAATGCAGCACCGACCATTATCTGGTGGGAGCTAAATTAAAATTCAGACTGAAGAAAGATTGTTATAGTAAATTAAATAAGAGCTCAGTAATAAAATGAGATGCTTTGAAAGGAGAAGAAACTAAAGAAAAATTCAGAAAAGAGCTAAACTATAAGATAAACACAAGAAGAAATGGATAAAATAAAACCATTGATGACATATTGGAAGATATAACAGCTGTTATAAAGAACACAGCGGAAGAATGCCTGGGAGTCAAGACCATAAATAAAAAAAGAGAACTGGTTCGGTGAAGTCTACAGAGAGGCAGTCTTAAAGAAAAGAGCAGCGAGACAGATATGGTTTAATGACATGAACAACAGAGCACATAAGGGGAAATGACACACACACAATGTGAAGTAACTCAAACTATTATTCGGCAACAAAAACTTCCTAGTGAATGGAAAGAATCATTACTGACCAGAATGTGTATGGAGGATGCACAAAATATAATACTACGTCAAGGAAGGAAGTCAGAACTCTTCTATATACGAACGGGTTTAAAAGAAGGTAATATATTCTCTCCATTACTATTCAGCCTACAGAAAAGGCAATCAGAAAAGTTAAAGAAGAAAGCAGTACACAATAACAAGCTAAAATAGTAGGATACACTGATGACATCGACCTGGTGGTGGAAACTATGCAAGAAGTCATCAATACCTGCATACACCTGAGAGATGTGGCACTAAAAGTGGCCTTGGCCATTAACCAAGATAAAACAGAGTATATGAAGATATCAAGAGACCAGAGGCAGAATGATCCAGATTATATAAACGTTGGAGAAATGATTATTAGGAAAGCAGAAACATACAAATATCAAGGCACAACCTTCAACAGAATCAACATGGTAAGCGAGGAAATTAAAAGCAGAGTACAGATAGTTTGCCTTGCAGTACCTGTTAAAGTCGAAAATCCTGTCCTAAAACACCAAAATAGCAATCTACAAAATTATAATAAGACCAGCCGCCTTGTATGGATCACAAATATGGGGTACAACAAAAAAAGAAAGACGAACAACAATTGCAGATCTTTGAGAACAAGATCCATAAAGGATACCAACAGTGGAGAATTGAGAGTTAGAAAGAACACTGAACTGAACAGCTTATTTAAATCAGTTAAGAATTATAAATGTCTTGAAACTGAACAGACAAAGGTGGCTGGGGCATGTAGAAAGAATGGAAGAAAACAGACAATCGAAAATTATTGATGCACAAGAGATGAGGGAAACAAGACCAGGGGGTAGACCAAGACAGAGATGGAATGCCATCATATAAGAGGATATAAAAGAAATTGTTGTCACCAACTGGGGAGAGAAAATTAGGAATAGAGAGGAATGGAGGCGAACTTTATCTGCAGCAATGAACCTTAATTTAATGGCTTGGAAAGCTGAAGTAGAAGTATATATATATAATATATATATACACACCTGTATAATCTTCTTCCAGTGTACATCATTTCCGTTTTCTTAAACTTTGTACCAGTATATTTGTATTATTAGTGTAATCTGGAGCTTATTATAGTCGAAGGGAATTAATCAGGTTAAAAAGTAGGTTAGGTAATTATAAAGTCCCTTATCCAGTGAGAAACCTTGGACTTAAATCTTCTTCTTCTTCTTCTTCGTTCAGTTCTACCACCAAAAACCGCACTGTGAACCTACTGAATTCATGCCTGTGGTCCTCATTAGGCCCGTTGGTCCCCTGTGTGGTCCAAAATAGACCACACGAGATCCACGAAAGGATCACAAGAGATTCAGAGTGTCACAGTGCTTTAGCCTGTATTCTTGGTGGGTCTCGGAAGCGGGGTTGCGTGACACCGTGGTTTTCATTGCACCAGTTTAGTCTAGGGTTGGACTTTCTCACCGGAAGACCTCGACGTGTTTAGGATATCAGTGCATCCCCGCTGGGTGAGAGGCGGTAGCCCACCCAGGCCAGAGTTGGACTTTCTCACCGGAAAACCTTGACGTGTTTTGAGATACCCGTGTATCACCGCCGGGTGAGAGGTGGTTGCCCATCCAGTCCAGGGTTGGACTTTCTCACCGGAAAACCTCAGCGTGATTAGGATACGCAGACATCCCCGCCGGGTGAGAGGTGGTTGCCTATCTAGACTTCCCTGGTCCAGTGTCTCCGACTTCAGCATTTTGCGGTCGTGGCCGCTACCCTTCCTAGTTGTGACCAGGATGGAGCTTTTGTCCAGGAGGACGAATCCTCGCCACTAGTGACTTCTACCCCTGGGTTGAGCCGGTTTAGGCATTATCCCAGTATGGGCGTGTTTGGGACGGGACCGACCTCTAGAGCAGAGGTACTGTGACATGTATAGCCCTCAAGATTCACCCCTGGTATGAGCCGGTTTAGGCAAAATTCACCAGTATGGGTGTTTATCAGGCGTTACCGACCTCTAGAGCGGAGGTGGCATGACATGTCTAGCCATCAAGTTCCACCCCTGGTGTGTGCCGGTTTAGGCATATTTCACCAGTGTAGGTGTATTTCGGACGTGGGCGGACTCTAGAGCAGAGGTGCCGTGGTATAGCTCTCGTAGCGATACTACTGGACATACCAGTTAAACTTCACTTTCCACTACCTTTTCCCATCGGCTCCGCACAGCAACCTTTATTTCTTTTCCGCATTTACTTCCTTAACCGGGAGGAGCTTCACTCCACGCACTGCATTTGAAGAGTCTCGCCAGCAGTGAGACAAGCCGGTTCATGCATTTCACCCGACATGACTGCACTCAGGACGTGGCCGACCTCCAGACCAGAGGTGCCATGATTTGACTGTTTGCTTCGCTTTATCCTTTCTACCACCTTTTCCGCAGTGATGCTGCGCGGCAACCTCATTTGTACCTTTCTTCATTGGCCGTGGACTTAAATAAGATCTATGTGTATAATACTCAAATCATGTTTTGGCTGGAAAAAGTTTGATTTGTCGTATGTTTATTTGTTGAGTTGTGAGTCTTTTTATGGAAACAGTAGACAAAATTTAGAGTGTATTTTTATGAAGATGTATTTATGAAAACCAGAGGTCATAAAAACATGTAACTTCGCTTGAATTGAGGTTTTCATGATGGAACATTCCGAAAGCTTGGGGAGATTTTGAAGGGGACATTTAAGCCTCGGAAATGATGACTAGGGATTCGTTTTTGTAGGAGATGATGACATTCTTTTTAATAGAAATATACTCTTTACCTATTATTCAGTATTAGGTTCCGATAGACTGGCTAGAGAAGTTTTTTTTTAATGTTCCTTTGTCTTGAGTTCGTGATTGTAGCTAGTCTGTAACAGAAGTTGTGAAAATGTAGCGTACAGTTGCAGTGTTGTCCTTTTTAAGACAAGAAATTGTTATTGCCATATTTAGGAATTAGTCTGTGATGATATTTTGGAATTTGTTATATTGTGTGAAGTTTTCGACAATATTTTGAGTATGTATATTTTGTGATCATCTGTTTGAAAGTGGTTTCATCCCATTTAGAGTAATCAGGCAGGAAATTTTATTTTTGTAAATTTGCCAAGCCATGTGGCTTCATCTCAATCAACACTCACTTTTTTCATTCAGTTAATGAACTCTGTGTGTACTTTTTACTTGGAGTCTTATTGACTTGATGGAATTTTTCTGCTGTTAGTTCTGTTGTGCGATTGAAAGTCTAACTGATGTTTTCATTTGTAACATGGGGTTTTCGTTGTAGTAGAGGCGAGTCTGTATTTTATTAGTCTGTAACTAAACTCCATATGTCACTGAGTCATTAAAACAGTATAGACATTAAACTTAAACATTGAAATCAGTATGAACTTTACAAATAGCAAAAGCAAACCTTAATATACTAAATAAAATTTATTTTACATTTGAGTAACTCTACAACTATCTTGTCAGTAATGAGGATGTATATTATTTCTCATAAGCATGTATTTTAGAAATCGTAAGGGATAGTTTTAAGGTAAGGTAAAGGTAATTCTGTCATGCCTTAGAGGCACATAAGCCAGGATGGTGACACCAGAAAGGAAGTTAAAATTAAAACTGCAAAAGCAGCATCGACCTTCAATAATATTAAGAACATATGCCATATGTTATAAGCACAAAAACCAAGTTAAGACTATTCAATTCAAATGTAATATCCACCCATGTATGCGAATACTGGAAAACAACTAAAGAAATAGACAAGAGATTAGATTCTTTTGAAAACAAATGCCTAAGGGAAATACTCGGCATCAAGTGGAACGAATTCAAGAACAATGCAGAGATAAGAAAGATGACTCAACAACCAGTCTCATGGGTGATCAGGAAAAGGAGATGGACATATGTTGGTCACGTGATGAGAAGAAACAGTCAGAGAATCCCAAAACAAACTAAAATGTGAAACACAACAGGCCAAAGAAAAAGAGGCAGACCGCGTGAAGCTCTGAAGATGACATTGTTATCTTATATCTTATATCCTTCCCGTGCCGTTAAACGTAATATAGTGCTCGCAAAGTAGTTTGACAATTTTTCCTGGTTGAGGAGATAGATAAAGATGAATTATGGAATTCTTTCAGCACAGCCATAATCAGAGCGGCAAAAGCAAGCGTTGGACTGAAAAAACCAAATAGAAAAGCATGGATATCAGATAAAACATGGAAGTATATACATGAAAGACGAGTAGTCATATTAGACATGTTGAATGCAAAAACAGATCATGGAAAGGATCTGGTGAAAGCAACATACAAAGAAATAGACAAGAAAGTAAAAAGTTCAGCTATAAGGGATAAAAGAGAATACATAGACAATATGGCCAAAGAGGCAGAAAAAGCAGCAAAAACAGGAGACAGCAAAACTTTATATAACATACAAAAGAGGCTAACAGGTACTATTACATCTAAAGAAAGATCAATCCTTAGCAAAACTGGAACACTATTAACATCAAATAAAGACCAAAAGCAAAGATGGGCTGAACACTTCCAAGAAATACTTAATCGACCACACCCAAAAGAATTGTTAAACCTTGAAACTGACTTACCAGCCCCACAACTAAATATCAACCTAGATGAAATTAAATTGCATGAAATTGAAACAGCAGTGAATTTAATGGCTAACAACAAAGTTGCAGGTGAAGATGAAATAACAGCAGAAATGTTAAAAGCTATCAATAGTGACAACATGAGACAACTACAGAGAATGTTTAACAATATTTGGAAAGAAGAGAAGGTTCCTTCTAAATGAAAAAAAGGAATCATTGTTAAAATAACCCAAAAAAAAGGCAACCTTAGTGACTGTAACAACTGGAGAGAAGTAACCTTAATATCAGATGTGTCAAAAGTATTCTGCAAGGTCGTTTTGAATAGACTCAAAGATATATTGGATACTGCAATGAGAGAAGAACAAGCAGGATTTCGAAAAGGGAGAAGCTGTCTCGAACCAGATCTTTACTCTAAGAATAATACTTGAAGAACATATTGAAAAGCAGAAACCATTAATTATAGATTTTAAAAAGGCATTTGATAGCATACATAGAGATTCACTATGGAGAATTTTAAGTCTATATGGAATAGCATCTAAAATTGTCGACATCATTAAAGACTTCTACAATGGGTATGTTTGTGCAGTCAAAACAGAAGAAGGGATGAGTGAATGGTTCCAGAATGAAACAGGCGTGAAACAAGGATATATACTGTCTCCTTTACCTTTTGGAATTACAGTAGATTTCATAATGAAAAAATGCTGCACAGGTAACACAGGTATTGACTGGGTACAAGGGACCCAACTAGAAGATCTTGATTTTGCTGATGCCATAATTCTTATCAATAATAATGTGAATTGCATGCAAGATAAAACAGATAGCCTGTCTTCACTGGCTAGCAAAATAGGACTTGAAATTAACAAGGACAAAACAAAAATAATAAACATTTCCCTTAATCAAAATGGAAAAATACACGTAGAAGGGACAGATATTGAAGAAGTCAATCAATTTGCATACCTTGGCAGCTACATAGACCAGGATAGTGACACTAGAAAAGAAGTTAGGATCAGAACTGAAAAGGCAGCATCAATCTTCAAGAATCTTGAGAACATATGGAATTCAAAAGTTATAAGCACAAAAACAAAGTTAAGCCTATTCTTCTCCTTCTTCTTCTTCTTTGTTCGCATTGTTTGTCTATACCTGCAGTCCTGTCTCTTGGATAAATGTCACTCTTTTTTGTAATTCATGTATGGAACCGTAGAGCTTATCTTCTTTAGTGGTTTCACTGGGCCAGTAATTATTTCTCAGTGTTTCATAGTTGGTGCAGTTCTGGAGGATATGTTCCACGGTTTGGGGCACCTGGGCACATGTACATAGATTAGTAGTACCAACCTTAAATTGTGTATACATATGACTTTGGAGTCGGCTGTGTCCTGTTCGGAGACGGAATATTGTAACTTGTTCCTTTCTCTTTAGCATGTGATAGTCATCATATGGTGGTGTTTGTGGCTTCCTGTAAGTTTTTATCATGCTTTTCTTCTGATTATAGGTGATTGGTATGTCTGGTTGCTCCATTTCAGTGCCCTCTTTTGCTAGAGGGTCAGCTTTTCCATTGCCTTGTAGTCCACAGTGGGAGGGAATCCACTGCAAAGTGACTCCATGCTGTAAGCCAATTTCTGACAAGCATCCTTAAGGTCTGGTAGTTTGTTGCACTGAAGAGCCTCCAGTACTGATCTTGCATCTGTGAGAATTACTACAGGACATGTATCAATTCTGAAGTCTGATAGTTTTTCAACTGCAGCAATAATTGCCCTAACTTCTGAAACATAGTTGTTGCAGTATTTTCCAGTGGGTATGGAAATCTTGTCAGTGGTATTGTCTGGATATTCAATATGTGCTCCTGCCCTTCCATTCTTTATGGCATTGTGTGCAGATCCGTCTGTATACACACGTATCCATGTGTCATATGGATATTCATCATCTAGAACACTAAGTGTGGCTGTTGATCTTACAAGACTACTCTGAATCTCACCATTCTGCACACCTTTCACTTCAGTCTGAATAGTTATTTGTGTATAATCTTCTTCTTTCCATGGTGTATGCTCTGGTACAGATGATAATGGAGCGACTACAATTGGAAGGTCAGTTATCAGCTTACTCATACGCTTGGCCTGATGAATGAAGCTGCTTCTTTTAAGCCGTCTTTATGCCAAGTTATTGAATCTTTCCTTCAGGGGATGGCTTACAGAGCTGAGGAATTTTTCTCCCATGGTCATGTCCTTTGTCTCTCTACGTTCCTTTAGCGCTTGAACACCGACTATTTTCTGCATTTCTACTATTGGTGTGGACCTCATGGAACCTGTGATAATCCGTAGTGACTGATTTTGAACCTTGTCTAGATTATGCAGCGTAGTGTTTGATGCTGTGCACCAAGATGTTGAACCATATTCTAAATGTGGTAGAATACTTTGCTGATATACATTCTTGAGGATTCTTTCACTAGCTTCCCCATGTGTTTCCACTTAATTTTCTTAATATGGCTAGTTTTCTTCTGGTCTTTGCTTCTGCACTGTTGATGTGTTGCTTCCAGGTCCGTTTTGAGTCAAGAGTCACTCCTAAGTAAGTGGGCTGGTTGTCCATCCTTAAGGATATTTCATTTACAAAGATCTTACTTCCTTTCTGTTTAGATGAGAGATTGAACAGAGTGGTACTCGCTTTCTCTGTGTTTATACTTACACACCATTTGTTTGTCCATGATGTCAAGATGTCTACTGCTCTTTGGAGTCTCTGTATAGCAACTGTCGCATATTCATCTGTACACCACATAACCAGATCATCTGCATACAGTGCCGCTTTGATTCCATAGGGATGTTCCTTGACCAGGTCATTAATGAATACAAGGAATAGTGTAGGCGAAAGGACTCCTCCTTGTGGTACACCGTGTCGCAGAAGTACCTTCTGGCTTTTGTGTCCATCCAATACTACTCTAGCTCTTCTATTGTGTAAATAGGACTTTATCCAGTTTTACAGTCTTCCATTCACATTGCAGTTTCTTAGTTTCCACAGCAGACCTTTTTTCCATACTTTATCAAAGGCTTTCTTCAGGTCTATCCATGCTGCTAGTATAACGTTTTTCTCTTGCAATGCATTCTCAATCTCTTGAGAGAGATAGGTCACTTGATCTTCCGTACTGTAGTACTGCCTAAATCCTGCTTGTTATGGAACGAGAAGGTTTTCATTTTCTAGGTACCATTTTAGCCTCAGGTCAGTGATGCGTTCCATCGTTTTGCATAGGCAGGTAGTGAGACTGATTGGCCTGTAGCTGGAGGCAGTATCACTGTTTTCCCCTGGCTTTAGCAGTGGTACCATGCTTGCTTCCTTCCAGATTTGAGGTAACTTACCTGTGCTCCAGCACATATTATTGAAAACATCCAACAGCTTTCCCATTGCTGCCATTCCCAGGTTGTTGATCATTTCATTGGACACTCCATCTGGTCCTGGTGATTTCATTGGTTTCAGTTTACTAACTGCTAGGTCTAACTCACTGCGTGTGATTGGTGCATCCATGACCTCCACTTTTCTGACTTGTTCCTCTTCTTTCTGTGGGTCAATGCGCATTGTACGCTCTTTCTCTGGATGGATATCAATGTTGCAGTCCTGTGCAAACATGCGAGCAAAGTGATCTGCTACCTGCTTACCTGTAAGAGTTTTCCCATCCTCTATTAGTGTAATCTTTGTACTTCTTCCAGTACTCTCATCATTTAACTGATTGATTAGTTTCCACAGTTTCCTTCCATCCTTTTCGAAGTTTAGGGACTCTGTTTTCTCTCTCCAACTTTCCTGTCTGGCTTGCAGCTTGGCTCTCTGAAATTTGGCCTTAGCATGTTGGTAATTATTGTGGTGTTCTTGGCATGGTCTATTTTCTGCTTGCTTTCGAGCTGTTTCCACGTCATTATGGAGTTTTCCCAGCTCACTAGACCAGTATGGTTTATAGTCCCTACGAACTCCTCTGGGAATGGTTTCACGGGCTGCCTGAAGGATACAAGCATTGAATTCTTTCACTATGCTGTTAATATCCTTACCTTCTATGGACAGCTGTCCCACCAGGATACCTGTACGATGTCTGTACATTGTCCAGTTTGCTTTTTTATAGTTCCATCTGGGGAGAGGGCTACTGGTGTTAAGGAGTTCATTTTCTATTGTCAGGAAGACTGGTCGATGGTCGCTACAGACCATCAGTCTCTCTTTGTGTGTGATTGTTTCTAAAGCAAGTGGGCGGTCATTAGGACAGTAATAGTTAAGGAGGTGGAAATCTGTATTACTACTTTTTAGATGGATCATCTGGTATTCAGCTCCTTCCATGAACACTCCCACCTGACATGCACTGATGTTATTCTTAACAAGTGTGAGTACTCCTCCTTTTCTTCTGTCCTGTCGGTCTGATCTAAAACACTGGTAACCTCTGATTTTAAATGCGGCATCTTTGGTTAGGTGTGTCTCCTGTATGCAGCATATACTTACCTGCTCAGCAAAAAAGTATGTTCTCTAGTTCCACCTTTTTGCTATAGCCATCTCTAACACTGCTGACACCCTCAGCATTCCACTGCATTATTTTAAGTTCTTGCTTTTTGGCTGTTTTCTTCTGCTGTATGTTTTGGCCAGCAACTCTACTCTCATGTCTCCTGACTCCACAAGACGAACTGAGAGGACCTCCAGTAGCATTGGGTGGACCCTTTCGAGGCAGGGGGCCCGGCACTGCACCTGCCTGGTTAGTCTTCACAGGGCGAGCACCATGTTTGAATACTGCAGATAGAGACATTTCATTAGCGATAATGCGTGTTACCCTGATTTTTGCGATGCGCCTTTTGCTGGGTAACTCCGACTTCAGCACCTTTCTTTGCTAGGGCAGACTGTGGTCTTGCTCGGACTGCCATGAAGACAGTGGTGTAGGCCGGCCTGGCCAAAACTTTGTTTTCAAGCCTCTTGTGGCTGTACGTAAGTCCCTTCTCCATGTCAGATGGTTTGGAGACAATTCCACAAAGACACTCCGACTTTGAGATGAGGAACCTGAGTGCTTCAGCGATATCCATTCCCTGCCACCCATAGTCTACTGGCTCTGTTTTGTTTACATCATTTTGATAGCCATTGTTGTAAAGACCCATAGGCTTGTCACATCCTGGATTCATTGGTTTCACACCAGACGTCCCTCATCCCCACCAGAGATCTCCATGTCCCTATCTGTCCACCAACCTGACATTACATTTTACAAAAATAACAATTACAATTACAATTAGTGTTGATTGCCACAAGTTTCTGGGCTACAGAGGTAGGTCAGAGTTTTTAAGCAAACAGATCTATGTTCCCTGTCTCACAAACAATATGTTAAGATAACTGTGCTCTTAACACAGTTGTTCCCAGGAGACTTAAGACTATTCAATTCAAATGTAATATCCACCCTCATGTATGCATGTGAAAGCTGGAAAACAACTAAAGAAATATAAAAGAAATTAGACTGTTTTGAAAACAAATGCCTAAGGAAAATACTCGGCATCAAGTGGAACGAATTCAAGAACAATGCAGAGATAAGACAGATGACTGAACAACAACCAGTCTCATGGGTGATCAGGAAAAGGAGATGGACATATGTTGCTCACTTGATGAAAAGAAATGATCAGAGAAACCCAAAACAAGCTATCAAGTGGAATACAACAGGCCAAAGAAAAAGAGGCAGACCGCGGGAAACTCTGAAGAGAACATTGTTAAGAGAGGCCAAATTAACAGGCATAAAATCATTTGATGAGGTTGAAAGACTCGCCGAAGACATTGTTAAGAGAGGCCTAATTAATAGTCATAAAATCGCTTGATGAGGTTGAAAGGCTCGCCGAAGACAGGAAAAATTGGCGAACTACCTTTCGAGCCCTATGTGACGTTTAATGGCACGGGAAGGATATAAGATATAAGAAAGGATAGTTACATCTTACATATTTCCCGTCCTGCTAAACGTCAAACATGACTCGGGTATTTGTTTGCCGAGGTTTCCTGTTTTCGGCGAGTCTTTAAACCTCATCAAGGGATTTTATACCCACTAAACTTTCGAGTTTCACTTGGTCGACCTCTTTTTCTTCGGCGTGTTGTGTACCACTTGATAGCTTGTTTTGTTATTCTCTGAGTGTTTCTTCTCATCACATGACCGACGTATGTCCATCTTCTTTTTCAGATCACTCATGTTTGCTCAAACGATAGCTGATGCATATTTTTTCCAACACAAACACAAACTAATCATCATCTTCGTATGTTGTAAAGTGAAATTCTTACCAGCTGTGTTAATAATTTTAAAGTATAGCAGGATACTTTAATGAGAATATATATATATATATGAATCTGGCTACATATTTATGTGTTTGTATCTCTTCGTCTGTGACTCTGTCAATCTGCCTGTCTGTCTCTATATCTATTGTATGCTCTTGATTATAGAAATGATAGAAGCACCTGATCTAAATAAAACTGAGGAAAAAAAACACTTAATAGTACACTAGAAACTTAAAAATGGAGACAAACAGTACTTGATTTTTTAAAATAATTATATGACGAACATTCTCAATTCGAGAATAGGTATGATAATTGTGCGAAGTATAGAGGTACAAAAACAATGCAACAGAGCATTTTGGCATATATATTTTTAAAAAAAGAAAATGTAACAAATGTATAATATGTAAAATAAAATAAATGCACTTACGAACTGTATCCATGATTTGAAATATAAAAAAAAACGAAATTAATAAAGATATTTGTGAAATTATTTCTGGAACTTTGATAAACATGTCTTGTTATTTCTTATATATATATATCTATATGTGTGTGTGTGTGTGTGTATACATATTTGTCAATCTGTGTCATTCTTCTTATATTTCAAATAGTATTATCCACATAAGAATATTTGCAGATTATATTAGAGATTCGAAACACGAAAAAAATGTATGAAATGTTTTATAGATTCCTCTAGAAAGTATTTTATATCAATCACTTCATTTAATCAAATAGAAATTTAAAAATTGAAACAGATCACTGTATTTGCTAGAAACATTATACACAATGGATTATGTCTGTACTGACATATCATTTTAATAACAAAACAAACCTCTCTCTGTCTCTCTGTCTCTCCTTCTCCCTGTTTGTCTATCTCTCTCCTCTCTCAGTGTATCTCTCTACCTCTCTATGTCTCTCTTTCCCTCTCTCCATTCACTCTGTTTCTATCTCTCTGTCTATCTCTCTGGCTCTCTATACCTCTCTCTATCTATGTCTCTCTCCTCTTCTCTCTGTCTCTCTCTGAATCTCTCTGTGTGTCTCTCTCCTTCTCCTTGTATGTCTCTTTCTGTTTTTCTCCCTTTCTCTCTGTCTCTCTCTTTCTCTCTCTCTCTGTCTCTACCTCTTTCCATCTTTCTCTGTGTCCTTCTCTCTCTCCCTCTCTTCGTTTCTCTCTTTCTGTCTCTCCTCTCTTTCCCCTTCTCTCTGTCTCTGTCTCTCTCCATCTCTCTCTGTCTGTCTAACTCTCTATACTGTCTCTCTCTCTCTGCCTCTGTCTCGCTCTCTCTGTCTGCTTCTGTTTGTCTCTGTCTCTCTCTGTCTGTCTGTCTGTCTCTGTCTGTCTCTCTGTCTGCTTCTCTCTCTCTTTGTCTTTCTCTCTATCTGTCTGTCTCTCTCTCGCTCTCTCTGTATGTCTTTCTCTGTCTCTCCCTCTATCTGTCTGTCCCTCTCTGTGTCTGTCTCTCTCCATCTCTCCCTCTCTGTGTCTGTCTCTCTGTCTGTCTCTCTCTGTGTCTGCCCCTCTTCTGTCTCTGTCTCTAACTCTGTCTTACTCAATATGTCTCTCCCTCTCTTTGTTCGTTTCTCTCTCCCTCTGCCTGTCTGTCTCTCCCTATATCTGTCTCTCTCTCCTTCACAATATATGTCTCTGTCTGTCTGTTTTTATGTCTCTGTGTCTCTCTATGTCTCTCTATGTCTATATCTGTCTCTCTCTGTCTATCTCTGCCTCTCTGTGTCTATTTCTGTCTCTTGTTCTGCCTCTCTCTCTGTTTCTCTCTGTTTCTCTATCTATCCTTCTCTCTTTCTCTCTCACTCTGACATAAGGGTTATCAAATTCCTAATTACAAACATACCGGCATCAAATATCATCATCATCATCATCAAGTGTCGTGCCGACTGGCGTTGGCTATTATGCTTCTCCAGAGTATACGATCCTTCATGCAGGCCATCAGCTCAGTTGGTGATCTCCTCTCACACCATCTCGTCAGACTGTCCAGTATCATTTCTCTTGGTCATCCTCTTGATCTTCTTCCTTCTATTTTTCCTGTCGTTATAATATTTCTCATTGCATGTCCTATGAAAGTACATTGTCTCTCTCTTATCTTTTTGACAAGGTTTTTTTGTCTCTCCAGCTCTTCTCATATATTCTTCATTAGTTATTTTTACTGTCCAGGGGATTCGCAACATTCTTCCAATAAACCACATTTCTGCTGCTTCCAATGATTTTTGTGCAGACTTGCCTATTGTCCATGATTCACTTCCATATAACAAGATAGGTTCAATATAGTATTTTAGGACTCGTTTTCTAACATTCATTGATAAGGATGTGTTGGGTAATATTTTTCTCATTCTCTGAAATGCAGTCTTTTCTTGGCCTATTCTGTTCCTAATTTCTGTGATAGGGTGATATTTTCTAGTTCTATTTTCAATTCGAATTGCTGCTTCTTGCTGCCAGTATAAATGTTTTACAATCCTCAGGTCTTTGCCGTCTATACTGATGTCTACAATCATCATCATCATCATCATCAGGTGCCGTGCCGACTGGCGTTGGCTATTATGCTTCTCCAGAGTACCCGATCCTTCATGCAGGCCATCAGTTCAGTTGGTGATCTCCACTCACATCATCCCGTCAGACTGTCCAGTATAATTTCTCTTGTTCTTCCTCTTGATCTTCTTCCTTCTATTTTTCCTGTTGTTATAATATTTTCAATGCCCCCTCTTCTCATTGCATGTCATATGAAAGTACATTGTCTCTCTCTTATCTTTCTGACAAGGTTTTTTGTCTCTCCAGCTCTTCTCATACATTCTTCATTAGTTATTTTTGCTGTCCAGGGGATTCGCAACATTCTTCTAATAAACCACATTTCTGCTGCTTCCAATGATTTTTGTGCAGACTTGCCTATTGTCCATGATTCACTTCCATATAACAAGATAGGTTCAATATAGCATTTTAGGACTCGTTTTCTAACATTCATTGATAAGGATGTGTGGGTAATATTTTTCTCATTCTCTGAAATGCAGTCTTTTCTTGGCCTATTCTGTTCCTAATTTCTGTTTTGCATTTCCCATCTGAAGTTATTACTGCTCCAAGGTATTTGAATTTCTGCACCTGCTTTAGAATGGTTCAGTTTAATTGAAAACTGCATGCTGGTGGATTCTGTTTCTTAGATATAACCATAGTCTCTGTCTTTTTTATGTTCAAAGTAAGGCCTTTCTGTTCACTTTCTTTGGCGACTTTATCCAAGAGATTTTGCAGGTCTTGTTGGTTCTCAGCTATCAGTACTGTGTCGTCAGCATACCGAAGGTTGTTAATATTGTATCCTCCAATTTTTATGCCTGGTTCTGTGATGATTGTTCTTAGAATATTCTCGCTGTACAGAGAAAAAAGGTCTGGAGATAGTACACATCCTTGTCGCACCCCTTGTTTTATAGGATGGTATTTTCCAATTCTATTTTCAACTCGAACTGCTGCTTCTTGCTGCCAGTATAGATGTTTTACAATCCTCAAGTCTTTGCCGTCTATATTGATGTCTTCAAGCATTTTAATAATTTCACTATGTTTCACCTTGTCAAATGCCTTGGTGTAATCAATGAAGCATAAGTAGAGATCTTTCTGTACTTCGAAAGCTCTTTCTGTTAGTGTTCGTAAAGCATAAATGGCATTGTGTGTTCCCTTTCCTTCAACAAATCCAAACTGTTCATCTGCTATTTCCATTTTTATCTTGTTCCTTGTTCTTCTCATAATTATTCTCAAAAGTAGCTTCGTTATGTGACATGAGAGGCTGATAGTCCGGTGGTCATCACATTTCTTTGCACCTGGTTTCTTTGGTAGTGCTATAAACGTGGATTTAATCAGGCCATTGGGAATATAACCACTGTTGTAAATGTCATTCAGTAACTTGGTTATTATTTTTATTTCTGTCTCCTCTAGTTCCTCTATTTCTTCTATTGTTATATTATCAGGCACAGTCGCTTTTCCTTTCTTCATCTGTTTGATGGCATCTATGATTTCATCTTCAAGTATTGGCGGTCCATCACAGTTTTCAGTATCTGGTGTTAATTCTGGTCTTTCTCCTCTATATAGCTCACCGATATACTCTGTCCACCTGTCCACAATGTCTTCTTTTCCCATTAACATTTTCCTTCTTTCGATTTCAGGGATCCTGTGGTATATTTTGTTTTCCTGCCCGTGAGTTCACTAATTCGTTTGTGCATGTTTTTGCTGTCTTTATTATGAGAGTCCTCTATCTGTCTGCACTGATCATTTAACCACACTTCTTTTGCTTCTCTGCATTTGCGTCTTATTTCTTTATTTATCTTACTATGTTTTTCTTGGTTATTTTTACTCCTCCTCCTCTTGTCCATCAGTCCTAAGATGTCGTCTGTCATCCATTTATTTTTAGAGGCTTCTAATTTTGGTTGTATTATCTCCTTAACAGTTTGGTGGATAAAATCTCTTAACATTGCCCATTGTTCATCTATATTTTTTATCTTTACTATTGCATTGTATCTATTTGTTATAATAACTTTGTATTATTGTCGCAGTTCTTGGTAATTTTTTCTTTAGCGTTATTCTAATTTTTCAAGGTCACTATTGCAGTCAGCTCCTGGTATGGTTTTTGTTGTCAGTAATGCATTGCGGAATCGTTTGTTGATTAATATGTAGTCTATCTGGTTAAAAGTCTTTTTGTCTAGGCTGCACCACGTTGCCATTCTTCGAGGATGATGTTTAAACCAAATGTTTCCTACAACCATGCTATGTATTTTTGTCCATTCAATTAATTTATAACCTCTGTCATTCCTCTCCCCCAGTCCATAGTCACCAAAGATGTCTGAAGTTCTTCCTTTACCAACTTTGGCATTAAAATCTCCCATGACTATGGACACAGTACTGATAGCTGAGAACCAACAGGACCTGCAAAATCTCTTGGATAAAGTCGCCAAAGAAAGTGAACAGAAAGGCCTTACTTTGAACATCAAAAAGACAGAGACTATGGTTATATCTAAGAAACAGAATCCACCAGCATGCAGTATTAAATTAAACGGAACTATTCTAAAGCAGGTGCAGAAACTCAAATACCTTGGAGCAGTAATAACTTCAGATGGGAAATGCAGAACAGAAATTAGGAACAGAATAGGCCAAGAAAAGACTGCATTTCAGAGAATGAGAAAAATATTACCCAACACATCCTTATCAATGAATGTTAGAAAACGAGTCCTAAAATACTATATTGAACCTATCTTGTTATATGGAAGTGAATCATGGACAATAGGCAAGTCTGCACAAAAATCATTGGAAGCAGCAGAAATGTGGTTTATTAGAAGAATGTTGCGAATCCCCTGGACAGTCAAAAAATAACTAATGAAGAATATATGAGAAGAGCTGGAGAGACAAAAAACCTTGTCAAAAAGATAAGAGAGAGACAATGTACTTTCATAGGACATGCAATGAGAAGAGGGGGCATTGGAAATATTATAACAACAGGAAAAATAGGAGGAAGAAGATCAAGAGGAAGACCAATAGAAATGATACTGGACAGTCTGACGAGATGGTGTGAGAGGAGATCACCAACTGAGCTGATGGCCTGCATGAAGGATCGGATACTCTGGAGAAGCATAATAGCCAACGCCAGTCGGCACGACACATGATGATGATGATGATGATATGACTATGGTAACTTCATGTAACTTTGTACACTTTAGGGCTGTCTCTATGTCATTATAAAATAGCTGTACATCTCGGTCCGAGATGTTTAAATATCCTACAATTGTCCTTGCTGTTTGTTCGTCAAATATTATTCCTACTCGCCGTTCATGTTTCTTACTTCTTGAATATTCATTCATTCATTTGCATGTCCCTTGGGGAACTTTGCCTCCCAAACAGCACTCCTGTAGGCCTCTCGGTTGTGAGCAAGATGGCCTGCCGCTGCTGCATCCATTTGCAGATCGTCAGCGATATTTTGCAGTCATCTTCTTTTTGGTATTCCTCTCTTTCTTTTTCGCATTATGCATCCTTCCAATACGGTCTTCTCTAAATTATCATGACGTTTAATGTGTCCAAAATATTTAAGTTTTCTCTCTTCAATCTTCTTTACTAGCCAGCTTTCCTGAATATTAAGCTCTTGTAGTATAGATATATTTGTTCTTTTTTGTGTCCACGATATTTGAAGAACTCTTCTGTAGCATTTACATTCAAAAGGCATTTATGTGTTTCTCGGCTGTTTTGTTAAGTGTCCAGGTCTCACAGGCATATGTTGCTATGGGAAAGATGCATGCCCTTAAAAATCGTATTTTTCTGGTTCTGTCTGCTCCTCTCCACAGAGAGAGAATAATATATTCATCAATATATTACTGAATATTTATCAGAGTTTATCTTCCCTGCACTTGTCAATCCAACTTCACTCATTCCTAATATGTTGATCTTCATCCTTTCCATTTCCCTCTTTACATTTTATAATTTTCCAGCCTGGAATAAAGTTCTAACATTCCATGTTGCTATTTTGAACTTGTTAGTTTTGCCACCAGTAGATTGACGACGATTTGGTTTCACCTGTGGCTCGTGAGCTGCCCTACCATACGAGGCTGTTCCTAAGGAACATCCATTAACGTCGTTCATGACATGTCTATTACTCTGAATAAGCATAATTGTTCTTGGAAGCTACAACAGTGGTTTCCCCTTGTCTTCGCATCAAATATAGGGACTGTAAAAACGTTAACTTGGAATTAGTTTTAACTGATCTAAAAGCTTCGGCTGTTAAGTTTATATTTACTACATCTTTTCTTATCTTATCTTATCTTATCTTATATCCTTCCCGTGCCGTTAGACGTCACATAGGGCTCGCAAAGTAGTTCGCCAATTTTTCCTGTCTTCGGCGAGTCTTTCAACCTCATCAAAGAATTTTATGCCTGTTAATTTGGCCTCTCTTAACAATGTTCTCTTCAGAGTTTCACGCGGTCTGTCTCTTTTTCTTCGGCCTGTTGTGTTCCACTTGATAGCTTGTTTTGGGATTCTCTGTCTTAGTTTGTATCCTACTCTTAAAATACGAATGTTCACTGGTTCCACATTCTAAAAGAGTCTCTGCTGCTACATTTCACATACTTATACCCACCCCTTCTTGGTATTTATGCAAGATGTTGCTGTCTACACAGGTTTTCTCATAACCGTCAAAACACTTAAACAATAAACCTAGTAGAACTAGAAGACTAGCAAAAGTAAAATTAAAGTCATAAATAAAATTATTTTCCTGCCTTATAACTCTAGTACTATATTTCCATTAATAAAGGAGCTATATTTGTTGTGACAGGATTATATTACAGCAATCATAACGTTTGTAAGGGCATAGTTTATTTTTCTTTTTAACACAAACGAATTGAAACTCTTACCAACTGCAGCAATGTTACAAAATAGCGGTAGAAAACAGGATAATACACACGTTGATGTGATAAGTTTAAAGAGTCTTAAAATAATATTTCACTTAAAAACGAATTTTTAAAATTAAAACACTACTTCAGAAAGTTACATTCAATCAACTCCTTCTAACTGTCTAATTGTTTATTTTCGTAAAGATACATTGATACCAAATAATACATTCGCTTCAGTGACAGATGTCTATGTAACCATGTAAGGTAAAAGGTAAAATTCCCCTTTCTATGCCTTTAAGGTATATTCCAGAAACGGAATTAGGTTCTTGTTTTCACGACCATTAGCGACTGATATATATATATATATATATATATATATATATATATATATATATATATATATATATATATATCTATATATATATATATATATATATGTACGTTTGCATTGATATACATTATCGATTATCCTCACTTAAATAAGCTTTGGAAAGGAAGAGACAGAACTAAAGAGATACGATTTTTAAAAGTATGCATCTTTTGGATCGCAACATATGCCTGTGAGACCTGGACACTTAACAAAACAGCTGAGAAACACATAAATGCCTTTGAATGTAAATGCTACAGAAGAGTTCTTCAAATATCGTGGACACAAAAAAGAACAAATATATCTATACTACCAGAGCTTAATATTGAAGAAGGCTGGCTAGTAAAGAGGATGAAAGAGAGAAAACTTAAATATTTTGGACACATTAAACGTCATGATAATTTAGAGAAGACCGTATTGGAAGGATACATAATGGGAAAAAGAAAAAGAGGAAGACCGAAACGAAGATGGCTGCAAGACATCGTTGACGATCTGGAAATGGATGCAGCAGCAGCAGGCCATCTTGCTCACAACTGAGAGGCCTACAGGAGTGCTGTTTGGGAGGCAAAGTTCCGCAAGGGACATGCAAAGGAATGAATGAATGAATTATTTGTTCCTGTCCACTCATAGTTTGTTCCTGTCCGCTCTGTTGAATGCTTTTTCCTCGTCAACAAAAGCCAAGTAAAGGGTGTTATTAAATTCGATCGCTTTCTCTGACATCTGTCTAAGGGTCGAATATTGCGTCTGTGCATTATCTGTTTTTCCTAAAGCCTTGCTGAAGTTCACTCAGCTTTGGCTCTATCATTGGTCTTAATCTTTTCTCTGAAACTTTACAAAATATCTTTCCTGTATGGCTTAATAAGAAAATGCCTCTGTATTGTGTGCAGTCTCTTTTGCTGCCTTTATTTTACCACAATGTGGGGGTGATTATGGCATTCTTCCAGTCTTGTGGAGTTTCTTGTTTGGTCCAAACTAGGCCGAATAGTTTATGTAGCCATGCTACGCCTACTTCCTTCGGTGCTTTAAGTAGTTTGTTGGTTAGTTCATCTTGCCCTGCAGCTTTACCCCTTGGTGCCAGTCTTATAGCTTCTCTGATTTCTGATCTGAGTATATCAGGTCCTAACTCTGCGGAAATTTCTATGTTGGGGTTACTTTGGTCTGTGGTCTAAGTTGGGATGCTGAGTAATTGATCGAAGTATTGTCGCCATCTTTCTAGTATCTGTTTTGGGTCACATATTGGGTCTCCTTTATCGCTGTTTATTATTTCTGTTGAATCAAATTGCTCTGTTCTGGTTCTCACGGTGTTTAACTTTTTGTAGAACAGTTTTGTTGCTTCTTTGTGACTGTCATTAAGCGTATCACTGTATACCCCCCAGTCCTTCTCCTTTTCCCTTTTTATTATTCTGTTTACTTGTCTTCTTGCTATTCTATATTATATATAGTCCTTGTCTTGCTTACTCTTCACCCAGTCTTTCTATCTCTCTTTCTTACTTTGAACAGCTTCTTTGACTTCGTCATTCCACCAGCTTGTTAGTTTCTTTCGCCCAGCTTTTCTTCTCATCTTGGTACCGCATGCCACTTTTGTTGTTTCTAAAATTCTGGTCTTAAATGGGTACCATTCTTCATTGATTGTATTCCTTTCGATCGGTAGTCTCGTTAAAATTGAGTCCAGTTTCTTTTCATAGTTGCTCATCACTGTCTCATCATTGAGTTTCATTACGTCTATTAGTTCATCTTTGGTATTTTTGAGTGTTCTCTGTTTTATTTCATTTGTCCTTATGGTTGTGATAACTGCTTTATGATCTGTGTCAGTACATAGGTTTAGTATTACACTTGCATCTACTGTCTGCCTTTTCTTGGTGTTTCTTGCTAATATAAAATCGATCTGGCTTTTTTAAAAGATCGTTCCATTTGTACCATGTGTATATGTGGGACTCTTTGTGCTTAAAAAAAGTGTTTGTGATGAAAAGGTCGTGCTGGCTGCACAGTTGAAGTAGCCTGATCCCATTATCTTTCTTGTTGGCGTAGGAGTCCCCAAATGCTCCTATGTGTTTTTCTGTACCCGTTTTTGTTCTAACTGTTACAATTCTTTCTGATATAGAGTTGGTGTCTAATATTTTTGTTGATAGCGATTGCTCTACAACTATCCCAACTCCCTGTCTTGCTCTCGTGTAACTGTCTACGCCGGCATATACAAGTGTGTAGTTCTGGTGGATTTGTTTATATCCTTCACCTTTTATTCTGGTGTCCACTAATCCCATATTTCTAAACTTTCTCTTATACATTGTTTCGACCACGTCCTCTAGTTTATTGTGTGCTCTACATATGTTGATGGTACCTGTTTTGTCCTTGTTTCTATTGTACTTCATATTATATCTATGAGCCGATTTGCAAGATCTGTCGCAAGAGAGGCTCATCACATTGCCCGACTTCCCTTCCCTTTGTCGCTGTGTGTTGGCGCTGTAAACTCACTGACCGCTACACACTGGTTAATCACCCTTTAGTAGAAACATAACACATATAATAAAGTTCACCACTTCGGCGCGGCAGGGCCACATGTGCCAGGTCTATTCCATGTCAGGAACATTAATAACCACCAATTTAACACCACATAACACGATCGCAACTTGGCGCTATCGCCATTTTACCCATTATGATTTTTAACAGAATTTTACTGGCATGACTAATCAGGGCAACAGTTCTGTGGTTTCTGCATAATTTCAGGTTACTCTTTTTGGCAGTGGTATGAATATAGTTCTTTTCCGTTCTTTTGGCCAAATACCTGAATGCCATACCTTGCTACTTAGTGCATGATAGACTGTCGCACATTCCTTTCCTCCTGCTTTAATAAATTCAGCTGTTATCTCATCACATTTTGATGATTTACTATTTTACAGATTCCTTATTGCCCATAAAACTTCTTCATTTGTTGATTCGGGTTCTTTCTCCTCCAATAATAATTCACACTGCTGACTTCTGCTTTTACAGTCGGTTGTTTCATACATTCCTCTGCAATATTCCTTCCGTCTTTCTAGAATTTCATCTGTCTCTGTCAAGGAATTCTCAATCTCGTAACAAATTACCTTTAGCTTAGATGGGACATTTCTCATCAATGTCTTCATTTCTTTAAACATTTCACTACCTCTTCAACACGTATGATGTCCTTGAATTCTATCACAACAATCTTGTATGTAACGTTTTTCTTTTGTCTTTTCTTATGTTTCTTCGTACTTCTTTTGTTAAAGATTTATATTACTCTTTGTTGTTGTTTGTCACTTTCCATTGCGTCTTCATTTCTCTACGTTGTTTTATCAGTTCTAGTTTGCCTGCTGTAATCCTTCTGTTCTTTTTCTCTTTTCTTTATTAGAACCATTTCTTTAGCTGTTGTTATTAAGATATCTTTGGCCTGTGTAGCCAGTTCATCTGATGTTATCTCCTCCTGTACAGCCAACAGGATTTCGAAACGTTTCTTCACTTCTATACCGTATTGTTCTAGTATTTTTGTAAGATCAAAGTGGAGTGGTCTTGATCCCGTAACTGTCTTTTTTATCTTTATCTTCATGTCTGCTATTAATAACTCATGGTCTGTGTCACAATCCTCACCTGGTTAAGTTTTTGCTGATGTTATACTTGATCTCCAATTCTTTGCTCTAAAATGTAATCTATTTGATTCTTGGTTTTCCCATCAAGTGATTTCTATGTGTAAAGTTTTCTTGAATGTTGTCTAAAAAATGTGTTAGCGATCATTAGCTCATTCTCCATGCTTAACTAAATTAAATTGTATTTCACATACAAACGGAAAAACTGTTTTTTTTTAAAAATAAAACACTCTGTAAGGCATTCTATTATAGGTAATTTTAATAGTTTTGGCAAATTCAGTTGGTAGCCACTTATATCTGAGTAGTTTGTGAAAGGTGTTTCTGTTTACAACATTTGTCTCATAAAGTATTTTACTGTCGTATAATCTAATACTATATTTCCAGTAATTAAACACGTGTATTAGTTCTGGCAGGTTTGCATTATAGAAAATATAATGGATGGCAGATATATACTTATTTTTTATCTTTTTAACCTAATGTGCATATATTTATACCGTAATGACAAGTTCTTACCATCTGCAGAAATTATATAAATTACTGTTAGAAAATACAAGCAGAACAGTACACCCTTGAAGAGATCATTTTAAACATTCCAGAAATAGTATTTCATTTTCCAAATGAGGTAATTTTTTAACATCAAACACTACTAAAGAAACTTAAATTAAAATTTATTCAATTTATAACTCTCTAAAATATCTATTTTGATATAGTTACACTAACACCACACGATAAATAATTTTCAATGAGAAATTTCTAGCTATACAAGGATATATGGATATATAAGAAGGGGCACTCTCATTTAGAGTCTCTACCAGATCTTTATGGATCGATTTCGATGATAAACCCTTGATGCATAGTTAGCGAATGACTGCTCGATGAGAAACTGTATCTATTTTTTTTCAATTTTTGTCACCCCTTACGACTTCATTAGCCTGTAAAGATTGGTTGCAGTTAATTTCTTCAAAAACACGGTATTTAATCCTACCTTAACGTGATCTACAAATGCACCTAACATCAACTGTGTGATTCAAGTATTTGTAACTTAAGCAGGAACTTAACAATCACCCCTCGTAAATACCCAAACAAAGCCGGGTAATCAGCAAGTACTAAATAATCTTCTGCAAAAATATTTATATATATATATATATATATATATATATATATATATATATAAAATCTTCTGCCATTTCATTCAACAAGGGCTCAACATTTATTTCTGCTCTATGCTTCTTCTTGCATCTTTTTACAGCTATATTAATCTTTGATTTCTGTTTCAAGATTCTTTTGCTTGGTTTTACATAGCTGCTTTGTTTTCACTTGCACTGGGGATTCCCGGTGAGAGCTTGTCTGGCTATTTTAATTGAAATCTTTCGAAGTGTTTATCCTGCCTAGCTCCAGTGTCATTTCATTATCATTTCTTACATTGTTGGTTGGTTCGTTTTCTGCCATAGCTCTTCGTTGCTGGTGGTATCTGACCTTCTATTTTTAAAGGGTCTTCCTTAGGCAGTTGTTAAGAAAAGGTGTTAATTTCTTGGTACTTTTGGCTGATGCTGTTCATGTTGTTGATCCATACAATAGGCTCGATTTGACATTTGTGTTGAACTGAGTATGTTTTCTGGCTAAGGTTCCTTCCTTGGCCTTCCATATGTTTCTAATCTGTAGAAATGCTACTCTAGCCTTCGCAGTTCTTTCTGCAATATCTCCTTTTGCAGCATCCTTTCTGTCTATAACGCTGCGTAGACATGTAATATGTGTCTAATTCTTGTACTTTCTTATCTTCTAAGGTGATATATTTTGTGTTTCTGTATTTATTCTCAGAATTGTTGTTTGCCTTCGTCTATTTGAAACCCATTTTGTGCAGATATCTTGGACACTCTGTTAATTTATCCTTGCAACTCTTGTGGATTATGTGATAGTAGTATGATTTATCTCGAAATCCAGGTGATAGCGTTGTATCCCCGAAGTCAACTGTTTTCGTTTTCTACTTGGTTTTGTCGCCATTTTCATTATCTAGTCTAGGAATGATGTCATACAGCATCTTTCTCTCACCCCGGTCTATACTTCGAAAAGTGTTACGTTATAGGAGTTTTTAATCATGTTGACAATGTTAATTATTACTGTGTATTATCTAATCAAGATGGACACCACAGGGGAGCAGAAGTAAGGGTAGACCAAAAGAGACATGGAGAAGAACAACAGAAAGGATGTTGAGCAATAGAGGGCTCACCTGGGCAAGAGCAGAAAAAAAGGCGAAGGACAGGCATTTGTGGAAAACCCTTGCGGAAGCCCCATGTGCCCTGGGCACTTAAGGTTCAGAGAGAGAGGAGAGAGAGAGAGAGAGAGAGAGAGAGAGATTATCTAATCAGTTTTCACAAGCTGTATATGTCTTATATCTTGTATCAGTCGAAGCTTTTCTTGTAACCGTCAGTATACTTAAACAATAAAACCAGTATCAACTATAAGATTAGAAAAGATAAAATCAAAGTAGGTAGGTAACCCTGCCTACCTTATAGGGACATAGGTAAATGGTGTTAGTGCCCATATTTTTCTTAAGCTTTAAGCACACTAGAGTGTGATGGGATCAGCATGACGCCAGGCCGGCTTTCCTTCCCCAACTCCTGATGTAGTCGGGTACACATTTCTACAGCTGGTTGACTGGTGCGATTGGGATTCGAACCCCCAACCTTCTCCATGAGAGATTAGTGGACTAACCACGTGGCCACATAGACGTCCTAACACCAACGTAATAAATAAGAATTATTTTAGTGTCGTGTAACTTCAGCACTATATTTCCAGTAATGAAGGAAGTATAATCGTTCTCACAGGTTTATACTACATAAATCAGACAGAATGGCAGGAGAATAGTTTTTTTTATTTCTTTTTACCACAAACGAACTGATATGCATCTCTTGTATTGTAAATTGAAATTCTTACCAACTGCAGGAAAGTTATACAATAGTGATATAAAATAATATTGCACAAACGTTCAAGAGATAAGTTTAAATGTTGTTAAAATAATATTCCGCCTAAAAGAGGAAACAAAAATTAATAAAAGAATCCTTCAAACAAGTATATATGTCCAACGCCTTGTTATTGCCTTAATTGTTTATTTTTATCAAAATACAATAGCACCAAATACTAAATACTCCTCGGTAAGAAACGTATATGTATGCATGTGTACTTTCATGTATGACTATGTGTACACAAACACACGCGCACACACACACATGCAGGAAACTCTCTACTGCAGAGAGCGGAACATCACCACAACTCCTTCAGATTATCAGAAGACGAACCCTCCCCCCTTTCAGACAAATGTTTCGGCCCTATTAAACTCCTGACACACTAAGGGGGGTTTGGCCCCTCTGGGTCATGACTCCCATGACTGGTACTGATTGTGGCACGCGACATTTACGAAACAAGCACTGAGAACATAAATGTCGTGTGCTACAACCAATACCAGTCCTCCGTGGCTAAATCGCTAAAGACGCACTTCAAAGTGCAGTGCCAACTCAGTCTCGGGACGAAAAAAGCAACAAATCACACGACTTCTGGGAGTCAAGATCCAGAGGGGCTCACACCCCTTAGAGTGTCAGGAGTTTAATAGGGCCGAAACACTTGTCTAAAGGAGTTGTGTTGTTGTTCTATTCTCTATAGTAGAGAGTTTCCTGCATATATCTATATATATATAAACATATAAATACGTCATTATAAATAAACGCCTATACTATTGTATATATAAGTTGTGCTAAAACCCGGTTCATCTATCTATCTATCTATCTATCTATCTATCTATCTATCTATCTATCTATCTATCTATCTATCTATCTATCTATCTATCTATCTATCTATCTATCTATCTATCTATCCTATCGAACCATTTGTCTCAACTTCCTTTCACCAAAAGCTCTTTATTTTTTCTGTCCTGAGATGGTTCCTCTGTACATGTATAGTTATTGTTAGTCTTTGACTTATCTTAAAAGTTTCTTTGCCATTTATTTCTGCGGCTCCCTTGCTTTTATTACGCTGGGGATTCCAAGTGAGACTTTTACAAGTTATGTTAATTTCTTTTCTTACTTTCTTGCCTACTGTTATAAGAATTTTTTTGTTTATTTGGAGAATCCTTGCTTTGATTCAGTTTCTTTTTAGCCTAACTTGTGCAGAAATATTGGACATATATTTAGTTTATTCTTGCAAATGTTGTTGATAATGTGATAACCTTGATAAGTCGTTTGCAAAATTCAGGTCTTGGAATTTTATTTTTAGAGTCCATTGTAATCGTTTTCTATTTTGTTTTGTAACCATTTTCATTATTCAGTCTAGGAATCGTGGTAGATGGCCTCATTGACTTACACCAATCTTTACTTCGAATCTGTAGACCAATGTATAAATCTTTACGTTATAGAAGATTTTAATATCGTTGACAAGTGTAATTATTACTATGTGATATCTAACGTGAAGCGTCATGATAATCTAGAGAAGATCACCTTGGAAGGGTACATAATGGGAAAAGGAAAGAGAGGAAGACCAATGCGAAGATGGCTGCAAGACATCGTTGAGGATCTGCAAATGGATGCATCAGCAGCATTCCAAGAGAGGCCTACAGGAGTGCTGTTACGGTGGCAAAGTTCCACAAGGGACATGCAAATGAATGAATGAATGCTATCTAACGAACAATATCGATGATGAGGTGAAAGACGATTTCTGTTACAAATCACAATAAACCATCAACAAAGTCCCTAAACACGACATCCTAATTTTAAGGGGGACTTCAATGCTAAGGTAGGGAAAGATAACACCCACTTTGAAAAAGAAATGGGTAAAAAAAGAATTGACATGGTAAATCAGAACGGAGAAAGATTAATTGAAATATGTCTAACAAAAACCCTCCATCTTCGACAGACATTGGTCATTGGAGGCACAATATTTCCACATAAAGAGATTCATAAAACAACGTGGATACCTCCAGATGATAGAACTAGAAACCAGATAAATCATTTTTGCATTACACAGCACTACAGAACATCTCTCACAGATATAACAGCATATAGAGGTGCAGATGTTAGCAGTAATCACAACCTGTGTATAGGAAAAATAAAACTAAAATTGAAAAGCCAACACAAGAAAGCAATACGCAAAAAGATAAACAGCCACAGCCTACAAGAAGAGAATACTAACAGTTAATTTCAATCAGAAACTTGCCAATCGTTCCACAACACTCAGTGAAGTAGAGGAGATAGGTATAGATGAATTATGGAATTCTTACAGCACAGTCATAATCACAGCTGCAAAAGCAAGCACTGGACTGTAAACAAAAACAAATAGAAAACCATGGATATCAGAAAAAACATGGAAGTACATACATGAAATACGAGCAGTTAAATTAGTCATGTTGAATGTGCAAAGAAATAGACAAGAAAGTAAAAAGTTCAGCTAGAAGGGATAAAAGAGAATACATAGACAATATGGCGAAAGAGGCAGAGAAAGCAGAAAAGCCAGGAGACAGCAAAACTTTATGTAACATACAAAGGAGGCTAACAGGTACTATAACATCTAAAAAAAGACTAATCCTTAGCAAAATTGGAACCCTAATAACATCAAGTAAAGACCAAAAGGAAGGATGGGCTGAACACAATCAAGAAATATTTCATCGAAGACACCCAAAATAGGTGATAAACCTTGAAACTGACTTACCAACTAAATGTCAACATAGATGAAATTCAATTGCATGAAATTGAAGCAGCAGTGAATTTAATGACTAACAACAAAGCTGCAGGTGACATTGAAATAATAACAGCTGAAATGTTAAAAGTTCTCAATAGTGACAATTTGAGACAACTACAAAGTATGTTTAATAATATTTGGAAAGAAGAAAAGGTCCCTTCTAAATGGAAAAAGGAATCATTGTTAAAATACCAAAAAAGGCAACCTTAGTTACTGTAAAATTTGGAGAGGACTACCCTTAATATCAGTTGTGTCAAAAATATTTTGATCGGTCATTCTTAATAGATTTAAAGATATAGTGGATACAGCAATGAGAGAACAAGCATGATTTCGAAAAGGGAGAATCTATTTCGACCAGAATTTTACTCTAAGAATAATGCTTGAGAACATATTGAAAAGCAGAAACCATTAATACTGAATTTCATATGCATTATAAAGGAATTTGAAAGTATACACAGAGATTCATTGTGAGAATTTTAATTCTATATGGAATACCATCTGAAATTGTCAACTTCATTAAGGACCTCTACGATAGATGTGTTTGTGTAGTCAAAACAGAAGAAGGGATGAGTGAATGGTTCTAGATTGAAACAGGCGTGAAACAAGGATTTATACTGTCTCCTTTGCTTTTTGGAATTACAATAGACTTCATAATGAAAAAAATGCTCCACAGGTAAAACAGGTATTGACTGAGTACATGGAACCCAACTAGAAGATTTTGATTTTGATGATGACATAACTCTTATTAGTAACAATGTGAATTCCATGCAAGACAAACCAGATGTTATGTCTTCAATGGCTAGCATAATTGTACTTGAAATTAACAAGGAAAAACCCAAAAAATTGAACTATCAATTAATCAAAATTGAAAGATTCACATAGAAGGGACAGATATTGAAGAATTCAATCAATTTGCATACCTTATCAGTTACATAGACCAAGATGGTGACACCAGAAAGGAAATTAGAATTAGAATTGCAAAAGCAGCATCGATTTTCAAGAATCTTGAGAACATATGACATTCAAAAGTTATACGCACAAAACCCAAGTTAAGACTATTCAATTCAAATGTAATATCCGCCCTCATTTATGAATGCCAAAGCTGGAAAACAACTAAAGAAAGAGACAAGAAATTAGACTCTTTTGAAAACAAATTCCTAAGGAAACTACTCGGCATCAAGTGGAACGAATTAAAAAACACTGCAGAGATAAGAAATATGACTGAACAACAACCAGTCTCATGGGTGATCAGGAAAAGGAGATGGACATATGCTGGTCATGGATGAGAAGAAACGATCAGAGAATCCCAAAACAAGCTATCAAATGGAATACAACAAGCCAAAGAAAAAGAGGCAGATCACGTGAAACTCTGAAAAGGACAATGCATAAATGAGAGGCCAAATTAATAGGCATAAAATCACTTGATGAGGTTGAAAGGTTCGCCGAAAACAAGCAGGATAAATTGGCGAACTACTTTGCGAGCCCTTTGTGACTTTTAATGGCACGGTAAGGCTATAAGATATAAGATAAGGTTTCTTAGTAGTTTCTACAAGGTGTTTATATCTACACAATCAAAGTTTGTCTCATAAATGTCGATATATTGAAGCATGGAAACTGGTATAAAAAAGAAGATTAGCAAAATTTAAATTAATATAATAAATAAACCGCTAATTGCCTTATAACAAGTCTACTGGTCGTCCAAGAACTCAACACACACCTGCACGAATTCAAGAAGTCCGCAACGCATTGCTAAGAGGCCTTCGGCAATCAGCTGTTAGGAACGCTTTGGCAGCTGGCATCCTCTTACTGTTAATAGTGATCTTTATGTGCAGATGCTAACTGAATACTTCATTCCATACTTGGTCAATAGAAATAAGAGACTAATATGGTTTCAACAAGATGGAGAAACTGCCCACACAGCCCGTCAGTCCATGGCCATGCTGATACAATCATTTCCCAATCGTCTTAATTCCAGAGTTGGGGATATTCATTGGCCGACAAGGTCACTGAATTTATCGGTCGCAGACATCTTTTTATGGGCGTATCACAAGGAGACGGTGTATGCTAGTCGACCGCAGTCACATGCAGACCTAAAAGATAGAATCCGAAACTGCATTCAAAATATCCCTTTGAACACGTTAAATGGTGTTATGCAGGAATTGCAGACGCCTGGCTGAATGTATCAAATGTAATGGCGGTTATCCAACCGGCGTAATTTTCAAAACCTAAATATTATTTTCAGTAATAATAACAAATACTCACTTTTCTGAGTTTCATTTCACTTTAATTACCAAAAACATGTATAGCGCTTATTTATTTTCCATTTTTAAAATCCAGTTATGCTTTATGCCGGACCCTGTACAAAGAAATTGATGTGCAGCTTGTTATATTGTTAAAGAAAATTCTTACCAACTGTAGTAAAAGTTATAAGATAAGGAACTACAAACGTTAGAGAAAAGTGTTAAAAGATTCTTAGAAGAATGTTTCGGTTATAAATCAAATATTAAACAACGCCCTAACTTAACTGTTTATTTTGCAGAAATACTCATTAATATAAAATTATATATACTCTTCAGTGAACAATTGCTATGTATTCTGTTAAATATTTATATATTTCGCTTTACGTATTTAACTTGTATACTGAAAATATAATGAGGAATGTTAGAGAAGATGTAGACAAAGAATATTACGATGCCACAACAATTGGAAGTTATGAAATACCAGAGATTAGATATGCTGATGACACAGTATTACTGTCCACAATACAAAAAGGAGTGCAAAAACTAATTATGTCAGAGACCTGGAAACTTAACAAAAGAGTTGAAAAAAACATAAATACCCTTGAGTGTAAATGCTACAGAAAAGTTCTTAAAATATCGTGTACACAAAAAAGAGCAAATCTATCTATACTACAAGAACGTAATATTGAAGAAGACTGGCTAGTAAAGAGTATAAAACAGAGAGAAAACTTAAATATTTTGGACACATTAAACATTATGGTAATCTAGAGAAAACCATTTTGGAATATTACATAATGGGAAAAAGAAAGAGAGGAAGATCAAGGCGAAGATGGCTGAAAGACATCGACGATGATCTGCATATTGATGCATCAGCAGCAGACTATCTTGCAAACAAACCAAGAGGCCTACAGGAGTGCTGTTAGGGAGTCAAAGTTCCAAAACGGACATGCAAATGAATGAATTATGTATATATGTATACATTTATATAAACTCTGCTTTCATTTTCTTGATCTATATATCTATCCTTATATCTATCTAATATATCTATCTAATCTATCTATCTATCTATCTATCTATCTATCTATCTATCTATCTATCTATCTATCTATCTATCTATCTATCTGTCTGTCTGTCTGTCTGTCTATCTATCTATCTATCTATATATCTATCTCTAATTGCTCATATGTGTATCTATCTACCACTCCTTGTGTATAACAGAATATATGTGTGTTTTTCCCTATCTCAATGCTTTATACTATATCTTATCTTATCGTATATCCTTCCCGTGCCGTTAAAAGTCACATAGGGCTCGAACGTAGTTCGCCAATTTTTCCTGTCTTCGGAGAGTCTTTCAGTCTCATCAAAGGTTTTTATGCCTGTTAATACTATATATGATATCGCTTACAGTTTCATGAATAATGTTATAATCCATTATTTCATCCTTTCGTTTATAGATTCATCTATATCATCTATCTTAACCGTTAGACTGTTAATTAATTATGCAATTAATAATGTTACATCTTACAGTTGTTAATTTTCCCATAAAATACTTTTATTGCTGTAATTCTACTTAAACATTAAAGATTTTTTTAAAAATTAGTAATAGTTATAATACCTAAGGTACAGAAAGCTCAATTGGAACTGCACATAATTGTAGTATAAATATTTTCAAAAATGAACGAGATATTATTCTCATAGGACTTTTGTGAAGTAAACAAAAGGATTATAGATGTACACTTCTTTAACACAAATCGTCTATATCTTTGTACTGTATGAATGATAAACTTACGCGCTGTTTCGCCAGGGATATGCCAAAAAAAAAAAAGAACAGTACAGATATTAGTAAAATTGTTAAAAATAATCTTTTAATCATGGTCTCTATAAGGACATAGAAATGTCTTTATTTTTACCATCAAGAAACCTAGGAAAGTAATGTATAATGCGGATTTTTGTTGTTATAAAACTTTTCCACTTTTTATTCTGTGAATGCCACTAAACAAAAGAATGGTATATACCGTTAAGTGCAGTAAGGACACAAAATGGACAACTGGTCAGTGGAGAAAGAGAAAAAATTGAAAGATGGAGGGAACACTTTAACACCCTACTAAACAGAACACAAGCAGCACAAACAATCGACATACCTGAAGCAAAAACGGAACTAAACATCAGTACAGGACCAATAACAATAAGTGAAGTAAAGGAGGCAATAAAGAAGCTAAAATCAGACAGGGCACCAGGTGAAGATGAAGTGACTGCTGAGATGTTGAAGCAGAAGAAACAGAAACATAAAACAACTTTGTCGGATATTACAACAAATTTGGGATCTAGAAAAAGCCCCAGATGAGTGGAAAACTGGGCTTATAGTAAAACTACCAAAGAAGGGTGACCTCAGAGATTGCGGGAACTGGAGAGGCATTACCCTACTGCCACTGACCAGTAAAGTATTTTGCAGAATAATCATCAACAGAATTGTACCAACACTTGAGGGAAAACTTTGGAAAGAGCAGGCAGGATTTAGGAAAGGAAGATCATGCATAGACCACATATTTGTACTTAGACAAATATTAGAACAGGCAAATGAGTGGCATAGCACAACATATGCATTATTCATAGATTTTGAGAAAGCCTTTGACAGTGTCAACAGAGATGCACTGTGGAAAATCCTAAGATGGCATGGCCTCCCCCATAAGATAGTTAATGTAATCAAAGCACTATACGAGGGTTTTCAGTGCAAAGTGATCTGTGGAGAACATACCTCCAGCAGCTATATGGTACAAACAGGAGTGAAGCAGGGATGTGTACTATCACCAACATTATTTATCTTGGCAGTAGACTGGTTAATGAAGGAGGCAACATCAGACAAACGCAGAGGATTACAATGGACCCTTGACACAGTGCTGGAGGACCTTGACTTTGAGGACGACATTTGTCTATTATCAAGCAGTCATAAAGATATGCAAGATAAAATAAACAAGCTAACTCAGAATGCAAACAACATAGGACTAAAGATCAACGTAGGAAAGACAAAGTTAATGAAGCAAAATGTGAACAACAGAAATGTACTCAGAGTAGATAGCAGGTTAGTGGAGGAGGTCAACGAATTTGTATACCTTGGCAGCAGAGTAGTAGAAAATGGAGACAGCACAGAGGACATCAACAGCAGACTTACTAGAGCAAACCAGGCTTTTGCAATGCTGCAGAATATATGGAAATCAAAAAAACTAAGCATAAATATGAAAATCAGGATATTTAAGAGTAATGTTCTAAGTGTACTACTCTATGGAAGTGAATGCTGGATAATCACCAAAACCATAGAAAACAAGTTGAATTCTTTCCAGACTACATGTTTACGAAGAATTAGAAAAATATTTTGGCCAAACACCATAAGAAATAACATCTTATTGGCAGAAATGCAGATGAAGCCACTGACAACAATTATTGAGGAAAGACGCTGGCGATGGTTGGGACATGTGTTCCCAATGACTGACAACTCACTATCAAAAATAGCACTAAGATGGACACCACAGGGGAACAGAAGTAAGGGTAGACCAAAAGAGACATGGAGAAGAACAACAGAAAGGATGTTGAGCAATAGAGGGCTCACCTGGGCAAGAGCAGAAAAAAAGGCGAAGGACAGGCATTTGTAGAAAACCCTTGCGGAAGCCCCATGTGCCCTGGGCATTTAAGGTTCAGAGAGAGAGAGAGAGATACTGTTAAGTGTTAAAATTCTATATATTTTTTCAGCATATATGTATATTAGCAGACACACACACTGAAGCACACATTTTGTATTTTTCACGGACAGTTAAACGCCATATATGGCTCGCATGGCAGTTCGTCAAGTTTTCTTTTATCAGCAAGTTTACATACTCATAATTATGGGATTTAATACCTTGTAATTTGATATCTATCTATCTATAATTATAAATAAGTGCTTAATTCATTATTGTATATTCAATATAAGATTAATAATAGAAAAATGGGGAGAATTTAATATGAATCTATATTTATCTATTCAAATACATTTGATTCTGTACAACATCAGAAACTTTGAGGAATAATGAAAAAAATGGGGTTTCCAACACATTTGGTACAATTAATATCACTGCTGTATCTAGGCCAACAGGCAGCAGTAAGAATACATGGTGAAACAACAACTTGGTTTGACATAAAACAAGGGATCCGTCAGGGGTGCATATTGTCGCCTTACTTATTTAACTTGTATACTGAAAATATAATGAAGAATGTTATAGAATATGTAGAGAAAGAATATTACGATGCCATATTTATTGGTGGTTATGAAATTCCAGGGATTAGATATGCTCATAACACATTATTACTGTTCACAGCTAAAGAATGAATGGAAAAACTAATTATGTCTGTCCGTAAGAATAGTGAAGAGCAAAACCTCTATCTTAATGCAAAGAAAACTAAATTGATGCCAGTTGACAAAACAAACAAGGCGGAGTAAAAATTGGAAAAGGTGGAGAATCTTGAATGCTTGGATGATTATAACTAATAGTGGAGATACAATATCGTTATAATATCATCATCATCAGCTGCCGTGCCGTGCCGACTGGCGTTGGTTATTATGCTTCTCCATGTAGGCCATTAGTTCAGTTGGTGATCTCTCACACCATCCCGTCAGACTGTCCAGTATCAGATTCTTGCTCTTCTTTCTGGATCTTCTTCCTCCCTTATTTTTCATGTTGTTACATTTTCAATGCCCTCTCATTTCATTGCATCTCCTATGAAAGTACTTTCTCTCTCTCTCTCTCTCTCTTATTTTTTTACAAGATGTTTTGTCTCTCCAGCTTTTCTCATACATTCTCCAACAGTTATTCTTGCTGTCCGGGGGATTTGCAACATACTTTTAATAAACCACTTTTCTACTGCTTCCAATGACTTTTGTGCATACCTGCCTATTGTCTATGAATCACTCCAATATAACAAAATAGGTTCAATATAGCGTTTTAGGACTCGTTTTCTAACATTCATTGATTAGGATGTGTTGCATACGATTTTTCTCATTCTCTGAAATGCAGTCTTCGTTTGGCTTATTCTGTTCATAATTTCTGTTCTGCATTTCTCATCTGAAGTTATTACTGTTCCAAGGTATTTGAATTTCTGCACCTGCTTTAGAATAGCTCCATTTAATTTGTGTACTGCATTTTAGTGAATTCTGTTTCTTAGATATAACCATAGTTTCTGTCTGTTTATGTTAAAATTAAGGTCTTTCTGTTCACTTTCTTTGGAGACTTTATCCAATAGATTTTGCAGGTCTTGTTGGTTCTCAGCTATCAGTACTGTGTCGTCAGCATATCAATGGTTGGTAATATTGTATCCTCCAATTTTTATGCCTGGTTCTGTGATGATCGTTCTTAGAATATTCTCGCTGTACAGAGAAAAAAGGTCTGGAGATAGTACACATCCTTGTCGCACCCCTTGTTTTATAGGTTGATATTTTCCAGTTCTATTTTCCACTCGAATTGCTGCTTCCTGCTGCCAGTATAGATGTTTTACAATCCTCAGGTCTTTGCGTCTAAGTTTAAGTCTTCAAACATTTTAATAATCTCTTCATATTTCACCTTGTCGAATGCCTTGGTGTAACCAATGAAGCATAAGTAGAGATCTGTCTGTACTTCTAAACCTCTGTCTGTTAGTGTTCATAATGCATAAACGGCAACGTATGTTGCTTTCGTTCAACAAATCCAAACTGTTCTTTTGCTATTTCCGTTTTAATCTTTTTTCCTTGTTCTTCTCATAATAATTCTCAGAAGTAGCTTTATTAATGTGGCATGAGAGGCTGACAGACCTGTTGTTAGATTTGTTACCAGTAGTTTAATGGCGATCTACCGGACGAGGCTCTTCCAGAGGACGAATTATTCACAAGGATCCTTCGTTCTGGAGGACGTTCACCATCCGTCACCTGTGATGCACTGGGATGGGGATGGTCGCCCCATCTTTACCCCAGCAGATACAATGAGGGAAATTAAAAGGAGGACAGCTATCGCTCTTCAAAAAATAAAACAACTAAAGAAGCTGTGGAAAGTAACAGACAGAACTACAACCAATTATTATTTTAAAGGGGATGCTTATTTCCCTTAACAAAACATATGAGAAACACATAAATACGCCTTTGAATGTTACAGAAGAGGTATTCAAATATCATGGACACAAAAAAGAGTAAATAAATCCATATTACAAGAACTTTATGTTGAAGAAGATTGGGTTGTAAAGAGGATTAAATAGATGCAACTTAAATATTTTGCACAAATTAAACGTCACGATGCAAGGGGTGATTGATAAATTCTCAGTACAAGGTACAAATACTTGACACTCATAGTTGATATTAGGTGCATTTGTAGATCAGCTTAATGTAAGGTTAAGCACCAAGTCTCAAGAAGTTAAATGCAACTAATTTTTTGCAAGCTACTGAAGTGGTAAGGGGTGGCAGAAATTGAGAAAATGAATAAACTTTTTCATCGAGCAGTCATTACCTGCTTCGGCATCAAGTGTTATCATCGAAGGAAATCCATGAGGATATGGTAGAGGCCCTAAGTGAGAGTGCTCCTTCTTATTACACAGTGAATAAATTGGCAACTCAATTCAAACATGGAAAGGAAAGTCTGGAAGATGATCCCCTTCCAGAAAGACCAAGAACGATAACCACCGATGAAACAACCGGCAGATTCCATGACATGATAGTGGAAGATCGACGACTAACTGAGCGAGACATTGCTACTGATTTGGGCATCTACCAGGTACGTGTTCATTCCATTATTTACAAATGACAACGGTCTCTGCTCAATGGGTCCCAAAACTTCTTGGAGCTGAACATAAACTACAACGTCTCAGTATGTCAAGAGATAATCTTGGCCATTTTTCTGCAGATCATGAAAACGTTTTTTCAATAATTTGTGACTATGGATGAGACTTTGGTTCATTATTTTCAACCAAAAATCAAAGAACAGTCAAAGCAGTGGAAACATCATGGATCCTTTACCTCCAAAGAAAGCAAGTGCAGATCTGTCTGCGGGCAAAGTGATGGCTTCCATCTTTTGTGATTCAGAAGGTGTGCCGAGAACTTTTCAATCACCCCTCGCAATCACCCCTCGGATACATAATGGGAAAAAGAAAGAAAGTAAGGCCACGGCGAAGATAGCTGCAAGACATCGTTGATATTCTGCAAATGAATGCTTCAGCAGCAAGGCATCTTGCTTAAAACCGAGAAGACTACATGAGAGATGTTAGGGAGGCAATGTTCCAAAAGGTACATGCAAATGACTGGCTGATATAATTTATCCTGTCTTAAAAATTTCCTCTTTAGAGTTTCATCCGTCGACATCTTTTTCTTCAGCCTGTGGTGTTCAACTTAATAACTTATTTTGGTATTCTCTGTTATTTCTCATCACGTAACTGATGTACATCCATCTCCATTTCTCTGATCACCCATTTCCCAATTATTATTCTCTGATTTGCATTATGTCTCTGCTGTTCTTGAACTTGTTTTACTTTACACGGAATAAATGGATAGAAATATATATGTTATACACATTTCACTGCATAAAAAATCTATCTATCTATCTATCTATCTATCTATCTATCTATCTATCTATCTATCTATCTATCTATCTATCTATCTATCTATCTATCTATCTATCTATCTATCTATCTATCTATCTATCTATCCGTCTGTCTGTCTGTCTGTCTGTCTATTTAAGAATTATCCTTATTAATATTATTGCATCTTACAATTGTTAACTTTGAGATAAAATGCATTTTTGTTTTATTATTGAAATGATACATTTATAATACTAAGACAGGAAAAGCAAGAATTGAGAGAAAAATTACATATAAAATAATGAAATGGAACTTTGCTGTATTATTATTTAATATACATGAACTGCATCTTTACATTGTGTGAATTATACACTTACGGTCTGTATTGCCAGATGGATGGAAGAAAGAATGTTGTTAGAAAATTTATTGAGAATACTCTTCTAACATGGTTTCGCTACGGAAATAGAAATGTATGGTTGTTTATATATAAACATCTCTTCTCCTTCTTCAGTTTTCCAAGCAATAAAGTTCCTTTCTGTAGATAATATTCGCCTACATTCCTATCTACTCCTAATCTTCTTTCAACGTTTAATGACAACAATTTCTTTTATAGTCATTTCTATGTTGATTTCCATCTCGGTCTTGGTCTACCGCTTGGTCTTGTTTCCCCCATCTCTTTTTGCATACATAATTTTCGTTTGTCTGTTCTCTTCCATTCCTTCTACCTGGTCCAAAAAAACGTAGTCTGTTCAGTTTCAAGACATTTATAATTTGTTAGTTTTTAAATAAACCGTTCAGTTCAGTGTTCTTTTTTAACTCTCCATTCTCCATTCTCCACTGTTGTTACCCTTTATGGACCCAAAGATTTATCTTTGGATCTTGTCCTCAAAGATCTGCAATTGTTATTCATCTTTTTTCTGATCCATACATAACGGCTCGTCATATATATATATATATATATATATATATATATATATATATATATATATATATATATATCTGAACTTTAAGTGCCCAGGGCACATGGGGCTTCCGCAAGGGTTTTCCACAAATGCCTGTCTTTCGCCTTTTTTTCTGCTCTTGCCCAGGTGAGCCCTCTATTGCTCAACATCCTTTCTGTTGTTCTTCTCCATGTCTCTTTTGGTCTACCCTTACTTCTGCTCCCCTGTGGTGTCCATCTTAGTGCTATTTTTGGTAGTGAGTTGTCTGTCATTCGGAGCACATGTCCCAACCATCGCCAGCGTCTTTCCTCAATAATTGTTGTCAGTGGTTTCATCTGCATTTCTGCCAATAAAATGTTATTTCTTATGGTGTTTGGCCAAAATATTTTTTTAATTCTACGTAAACATTTAGTCTGGAAAGAATTCAACTTGTTTTCTATGGTTTTGGTGATTTTCCAGCACTCACTTCCATAGAGTAGTACACTTAGAACATTACTCTTAAATATCCTGATTTTCATATTTATGCTTAGTTTATTTGATTTCCATATATTCTGTAGCATTGCAAAAGCCTGGTTTGCTCTAGTAAGTCTGCTGTTGATGTCCTCTGTGCTGTCTCCATTTTCTACTACTCTGCTGCCAAGGTATACAAATTCGTTGACCTCCTCCACTAACTTGTTATCTACTCTGAGTACATTTCTGTTGTTCACATTTTGCTTCATTAACTTTGTCTTTCCTACGTTGATCTTTAGTCCTATGTTGTTTGCATTCTGGGTTAACTTGTTTATTTTATCTTGCATATCTTTGTGATATATATATATATCGGTAAGTAATTTGCGTGTCCCTTGCCGAAATTTGCCTCCATAACAACTCTCTTGTAGACCTCTTGGTTTCAAGCAAGATACCTTGTTGCTGATTCATCCATTTGCAGATTATCAACGATGTTTTGCAGCCATCTTTGCCTTGATCTTTCCCATTATGTATCTGTCCATGATGGTCTTCTATAAATTATCATGACGTTTAATGTGTTCAAGATATTTACATTTTCTCTGTTTAATGATCTTTACTAGCCAACTTCTTCAGTATTAAGTTCTTTTTGTATGATACAGGTTGTTCTAAAGATTGGTGTGCACTATCCAAATGTCGATTCTGGCATCGTATTGATATCTTAATGTCTGCGGTATCTAGGTATCTAGCTACATCTACCTGCTTACATTAGTGTGTTGAAACCCGCTGTTGTGTAACATTCAGTCTGTCATTGTGTATTCAGATGTTAAGTGAAGCAGTTATTGAAGCGCACGACAGGCGAATTCTTAAAATCAGTTTAGTGACTCTGGTTCCTTCACTTGAGGAGCGTATTTTTTCTTGTTTAGCACGTTTTATTTCGAGAAGACGGTACATACACTACCAAGAGGTGAAAACCATTATCCATAAGCAGTGCAGATCTGAATGGAAAAAGATAATGAAATGTAACAATAAACCAGATCCAATACACCAACTTCCGGCGTAACGTGCAAGATGGCAGACGTTTTTTTAACGCTCTCGCCGGCATGCAGAAGTCAGCGGAATTCCGCTTGATCTGTAACACATCATGCACCAGGAGTTGAGCATAAGGATAACAACCTTATCCTGTGACCTATCTAGAGGCGACTCCAGATAAGAAAAAAAAAAAATATCGTTACGGAAACTCCCAGAGAATCCAACCGAGCATCAGGGATGCCAACTCCGAAGAGCTCATTCGTCGGCCCCAAACATGTGACAAAGATCGGATTCTGGAATGTGAGAACGATGGCAGCACCAACAAAAACTACTCAGGTCATCAAAGAAATGGAGAGATATCATCTAGACATACTGGGCAGCAGCGAAATGCGATGGTCAGAAGCAAGTAAAAGATCGGCGGAAAACGGTAGGTTAATAATAAATTCAGGCAGAAATGATGGTAAAATCCGGCATGGGGCAGGTATTATTATGTCAAACGTAGCAGCAAATAGCCTGGTAGAATGGGAACTAGTGAACAGTCGAATAATAAGAGCACGATACAACTTAAGACATGGAAGAATGAAAATAATACAATGTTATGCACCCACGAATGATGCAGATGATGATGTGAAAGACGACTTCTATCACCAACTACAACAAATCATCAACAAAGTCCCTAAACACGACATCCTAATTGCTATGGGGGACTTCAACGCTAAGGTAGGAAAAGATAATACCGACGTTGAAAAAGTGATGGGGAAAGAAGGAATTGACATGGTTAATCAGAACGGAGAAAGATTAATTGAAATATGTCTAACAGATGGCATGGTCATTGGAGGCACAATATTACAAACACAAAAAGATACATAAAACAACGTAGATATCACCAGATGATAGAACTAGAAACCAGATAGATCATTTTTGTATTAGAAAGCAATACAGAACATCTCTCATAGATGTAAGGGATTATAGGGGTGCAGATGTCAACAGTGATCACAACCTGTGCATAGGGAAAATAAAACTAAAATTGAAAAGCCACCACAAGAAATCTGAATGTAAAAAAAAAAAAACAGAAAGATAGACAGCTACAGCCTACAAGAAGAAAATAATAACATTAATTTCAATCAGGAACTTGCCAATCATTCCAAAACACTCAGTGAAGTTAAGGAGATAGGTATAGACGAATTATGGAATTCTTACAGCACAGCCATAATCACAGCAGCAAAAGCAAGCGTTGGACTAAAAAAACACAAATAAAAAAGCAAGGATATCAGATAAAACATGGAAGTATATACATGAAAGACGAACAGTCAAATTAGACATGTTGAATGCAAAAACAGATCTTGGAAAAGATCTGGTAAAAGCAACATACAAAGAAATAGACAAGAAAGTAAAAAGTTCAGCTAGAAGGGATAAAAGAGAATACATAGACAATATGGCGAAAGAGGCAGAAAAAGCAGCAAAAACAGGAGACAGCAAAACTTTATATAACATACAAAAGAGGCTAACAGGTAATATTACATCGAAAGAAAGACCAATCCTTAGCAAAACTGGAACCCTATTAGCATCAAATAAAGACCAAAAGCAAAGATGGGCTGAACACTTCCAAGAAATACTTAATCGACCACACCCAAAAGAATTGTTAAACCTTGAAACTGACTTACCAGCCCCACAACTAAATGTCAACCTAGATTAAATTCAGTTGCATGAAATTGAAACATCAGTGAAGTTAATGGCTAACAACAAAGCTGCAGGCGAAGATGAAATAACAGCAGAAATGCTAAAAGCTATCAGTAGTGACAACATGAGACAACTACAGAGAATGTTTAACAAGATTTAAAAAGAAGAGAAGGTCCCTTCTAATTGGAAAAAAGGAATCATTGTTAAAATAACAAAAAAAGTCAACCTTAGTGACTGTAACAACTGGAGAGGAGTAACCTTAATATCCGTTGTGTCAAAAGTATTTTGCAAGGTCAATTTGAATAGACTTAAAGATATAGTGGATACCTCATTGAGAGAAGAACAAGCAGGATTTCAAAAAGGAAGAAGTTGTCTCGACCAGATCTTTACTCTCAGAATAATACTTGAAGAACATATTGAAAAGCAGAAAAAATTAATATTGAACTTCACAGATTTTAAAAAGGCATTTGATAGCATACACAGAGATTCATTATGGAGAATTTTAAGTTTATATGGAATACCATCTAAAATTGTCAACATCATTAAGGACTTCTACAATGGATATGTTTGTGCAGTCAAGACAGAAGAAAGGATGAGTGAATGGTTCCAGATTGAAAAAGGCGTGAAACAAGGATGTATACTGTCTCCTTTACTTTTTGGGATTACAATAGACTTCATAATGAAAAAAGGCTGTACAGGTAACACAGGTATTGACTGGGTATATGGGACCCAGCTAGAAGATCTTGATTTTGCTGATGAAATAACTCTTATCAGTAATAATGTGAATTCCATGTAAGAAAAAACAGATAGCCTGTCTTCAATGGCTAGCAAAATAGAACTTGAAATTAACGGGAAAAACCAAAAATATTAAACTATCAATTAATCAAAATAGAAAGATTCACATAGAAGAATCAGATATTGAAGAATTCAATCAATTTGCATACCTTTGCAGTTACATAGACCAAGATGGTGACACTAGAAAAGAATTTAGAATTAGAATTGCAAAAGCAGCATCGGTCTTTAAGAATCTTGAGAACATATGACATTCAAAAGTTATACGCACAAAAACCAAGTTAAGACTATTTAATTCAAATGTAATATCCACTCTCATTTATGCATGCGAAAGCTGGAAAACAACTAAAGAAATAGGCAATAAATTAGACTCTTTTAAAAACAAATTCCTAAGGAAAATACTCGGCATCAAGTGGAACGAATTCAGGAACAATGCAGAGGTAAGAAAGATGAATGAACAACAACCAGTCTCATGGGTGATCAGGAAAAGGAGATGGACACATGCTTGTCAAACGATGAGAAGAAACGATCAGAGAATCCCAAAACAAGCTATCAAGTGGAATACAACAGACCAAAGAAAAAGAGGCAGACCGCGTGAAACTCTGAAGAGGACATTGTTAATCCTATGATGAGGTTGAAAGACTCGCCGAGAACAGGAAAAATTGGCGAACTACTTTGCGAGCCTTATATGACGTTTAACGGCACGGGAAGGATATAAGATATTAAGAATACACTAACTACAGAGACATCAGGAAATCATACTCTTCTGCCTAAGAACAGGCTACTGCAGAATACTGAGCCACCTGTATCGACTTAAATTGTCTCACACATATGAGTGTCCATGTGGCAGTAGCGTCCAGACTCCAGAACATATCAAACAAGAATGTCCAAACCATGCAGACCTGAGGCGTGAGACATAGCCAGAGGACACAAGATTGGGGAAAGAGCTTTGGGGCTCTTATCAGGATCTGGAAAGGACTGCGGGCTTTGCCATGTCAACATGGATCAGGATCTGAAGTGACCAACAACTTCGAACACAGAAGAAGAAGTGTGGGTGCAGTTTGTTGAAAAATCCCCTTACCTCATCGCCATGCAGTTTATAACCTTGGTGAGAAATTGACTGTAACAGAATCAGTGTAAAACGAACACCGCCATGGGAGACAATCTAAACTTAAGGAGGAGAAGTTATCGAACATTTCCGACTCTCTGCTGCGTAGTCCATCAAAGGTTTTGCGGAAGCTGGCACAACAGGAGAGTATCGTGCTTGCAACAGGGCATAACGTGGTCAGAGAAAATGTGAAACTCTTCCCATATAAAGCAACAGCGGTCCAGCACTTGCTGCCATCGGGTCATAGGAAGCGACCCCGTTACTGTGAATGGTTTACATATTTCGTTCAAATTAAAACTGGTCAAATTCTTGATGTCACCTTTTTGACAGATGAGGCCTGGTTTCTCACCTGTCGGGCTCTGCTAACACACAAAATACATGAAATCGCACACTCACGCAGAATGAATTAGACACTCACTAACTGCCTAATTAAGTAACATCAGCAGATCTAAGAAAAGTGTTTACGCATAAAATGGATATGTATGATATATTATAGCAAAGGAGGAAGTATGTCACTAGTAGTAAGATACCCTTTTATACATGCTGCTATCAGGAAAACTAAAACATTAGTAAAAGTAATCTAATGTAATAAATAAAAGTTATTTACTATCTTCAAACTCGAAGTATTTTATTTCAGGTAATGAAGGAGGCATATTGCTACAGACAAGTTCATATTATAGAGATCAAGCAGGATAGCAAGAGTGTGTTTCTTGTTTATTATTAACACAAAAAAGAACTCATGTGCACATTCTTATATTGTAAAATGAAATTCTTATTAGCTGTAGAAGTTTTACACAAATACTTATATGAAATAAAATAGTACAAACGTTGAAAACATTCTTTTAAATATTCTTACAATAACATCTGACTTAAAAAGAAAATCATTTGTTTTCAATAAAACAATACTTCAGAAAATTAAATTTCTACAACGATGTATAACTCTTTAACTTGTGTATTTTCAGAATAATACACTACCACCTAATGCTAAACATTCTTTAATTTAAAATTTTCGTATTTATTATAATCTATCTATCTATCTATCTAACTATCTATCTATCTATCTATCTATCTATCTATCTATCTATCTATCTATCTATCTATCTATCTATCTATCTATCTATCTATCTATCTATCTATCTATCTATCTATCTATCTATTCTTTCAACAAAAGCCTATCTATCTATCTATCTATCTATCTATCTATCTATCTATCTATCTAATCTATCTATCTATCTATCTATCTATCTATCTATCTATTCTTTCAACAAAAGCCCTTCATTTATTTTCTGTATTGGGTTGTTTCTTATATCCATATCCTTTGATTACTGCTTCAAGATTATTCTTCCCTAGTCTCCCATGGCTTATCTTCCCCTGGGTATTCCAGGTGAGTGCCTGTCTCATTATGCTAGTTGTAGGATTTCGAATTGTATGTCGTATCATTTCCTTCAGTGTTAATTGATTTATTTTCTGCCACAGCTCTTCGTTGCTGTTGTTATCTGTCCTTATAATCCGAAGTATCTTCCATAGACAGGTATTAACGAAGGTACGCCCATTCTCTGTACTTTGGCTGATGCTACCCGTGTTGTTGATCCATATAATAGGCTCGATTTGACATTTAAGTTGAACTGTGTAAGTTTTCTCCCATGGATATTCCTTGACTTCCCTTATGTTTCTCAGCTGTAGAAATGCTATTCCGGGTTCTCAGTTATTTCTGTAATATCTGCTTTTGCAGTACACCCTATGTTTATAATACTACACCCTATGTTTATAATGCTACACCCTATGTTTATAATGATACACCCTATGTTTATAATGCTACACTCTATGTTTATAATGCTACACCCTATGTTTATAATGCTACACGCTATGTTTATAATGCTACACCCTATGTTTATAATGCTACACCCTATGTTTATAATGCTACGGAGCAAGCCGAACGTGTCTGCTTCTTGTAATTTCTTGTCTTCTAAGGTGACAGAATTTATATTGTTTGTGATTATTCTGAGAAGTTTTGTTTTGGCTTCACTTATTTCTAGAGCGACTTGTGTAGGTATCTTGGACACTCTCTGTTAGTTTATTTCTGCACCTCTTGTTGATTATGTAAGATTTTTAAGGTCATGCATCTTTCCCATCGCAACATATGCCTGTGAGACGTGGACACTTAGCAAAACAGCTGAGAAACACATAAATGCCTTTGAATGTAAATGCTACAGAAGAATTCTCCAAATATCGTGGACACAAAAAAGAACAAATATATCTATACTACAGGAGCTTAACATTGAAGAAGGCTGGCTAGTAAAGAGGATTAAAGAGAGAAAACTTAAATATTTTGGACACATTAAACTTCATGGTAATTTAGAGAAGACCATATTGGAAGGATACATAATGGGAAAAAGAAAAAGAGGAAGACCAAAACGAAGATGGCTGCAAGAAATCGTTGACGTTCTGCAAATGGACGCAGCAGCAGCAGGCCATCTTAATCACAACCGAGAGGCCTACAGGAGTGCTGTTTGGGAGGCAAAGTTCCACAAGGGACATGCAAATGAATGAATGAATGAAATGTTGATTATGTGATAACGCTATCACGTTATCTGCGAAATCCATGGAGTTCACTGTATTCGTTTTCTATTTTCTATTATCGCCGTTTTCATAATCCAGTCTAGAAACTGTGACAGGTGACATCCTTGTCTAACCCTGGTTTTACTTTGAATCTGTAGACCACTCTGTAAATCATTACAGTTTAGAGGATGTTAATAGTTCCACGTTTAATTTGTACTTTTTTGTTATCAAAGTAGTTTTAACATGGTATTTCTGACTATATAGTCAATACTTTTCTCATAACCGTCGCTTTAATTAAAGAATAAAACCAGTATCAACCAGAAGGTTAGGAAAAGTAAAAATAATTTAATAAATAAATGTTATTTTACTGTCGTGAATCTCGAAGTACTATATTCCAGATAATGAAGGGGGTATATTACTTCTGACAGGTTAAAATTAACCAAATAAAAAACTGTAGCATGAGTATATGTCTTTTTATTTTTTAACAAAAAAAAAAGAAGTTATGTGCACATTCTTATATTGTAAAATGAATTTCTTACCAGCTACAGCAATGTTATAGAAAAGTGATAGAAGGCAGGATGGCACATACGTCGAAAATATTATTTTAAATATTCTTAAAATAGCATGTCACTTGAAAAAGAAAATATTGTATTTTAAATAAGACAATGCTTAAGAAAATTAAATTTATACAACGCTTAAACATGATATTTTCATAACATACATTAACACAAAGTATTAAACATTCCTTATTTGAACATTTTCTGTGTGTATTCTAATATATATATAGCTGTCTGTTTGTCTGTCTGTTTGTCTTTTTGTCTTTCTTTATGTAATGTTTCTGTATGATTTTAAGTATGTATTTATTAATGTATACTGATATATATTTTCAAATTATGGAATCACCCAGTCGTTTTATCTATTTTTACTCCATGCATGCATCCATCCATCCATCTATCCATCCATCCATCCATCCATCATGGCATGCATATTCTTTGTAACAAGTTCGAAATTGCAATAAGTTTCTTTGTAACTAAAATTAATGTCGCAAAGAGTTATTAAAACAATACAGTCATCATCTTGCTATCTTTCTAGCTTTTATTTCCCTCTGTATAATTTATCAACAAGATCTCTTCATATATTTTTGTTCTGAGCTGTTTCTTCTATCCATTTCTGGGTGTAGTTAGTCTTTCATTTCTGGTTCAAGGTTTCGTTGCCATGTTTTTCTTGGCCTCCCTTGTTTTCTCTTACCCTGGAGCTTTCAGGTGAGATCTTGTCTGATTATGCTAGTTTTAGACTTCCGAAGTGTATGTTCTATCCATCTCCACCATCCTTTAATTATTATTTCATTCACTGTGGACTGGTTTGTCTTTTGCTATAGCTCTTCGTTGCTAGTGTTATCTGGTCTTCTAATCTGAAGGATCTTCCTTAAAGAGGTGTTAACATTGGTCTGCAATTTCCTGACACTTTTCGCTGATGCTGTCCATGTTGTTCATCGATACAATAATTCTCATTTGACATTTTTGTTGAACGGTCTAAATTTTCTTGCTAAGAAATTCATTCCATGTGTTTCTGATCTGTAGAAATGTTACTCTAGCTTCACGTTAATTCTTTCTGTACTATTGGTTTCTACACCGCACTCTCTGTCTATAATGCTACAGAGATGTGTGAATTAACACACTAAATTTTATGCCTCTCGCCCTCAAGATCCGACTCTGGCCAACAACCACCATGTTCGAGACACGATCAACGAACTCATCCACAAGACCAAGTCCGGTCTTTCTCCCTCGGCTACACATCTTCACATCCGCGACAGCTGCTTAGGGAAACCATCTTTTTATCTACTCCCTAAGATTCACAAACCAGGAAACCCAGGAAGGCCCATAGTGTCTGCTTGTTCCTGCCCTACGGAACAAATCTCTGATTTTCTTGACAGCATCTTTCAACCTCTGGTCACTAGTCTGCCCACTTACCTCAAGGACACCAATCATGCTCTCATTACTTTTGAGACCCTTACACTCTTGCCTGGTCACACCTACCGTATCTTCACCCTTGATGTAGTATCCTTATACACATCCATCCCACATGACCAGGGACTTCAGGCCGTCAAGTTCTTTCTGAACAAAAGACGCAATCCCTCTATTCCTACTTCTACTATTCTGCGCCTTACACAACTTGTCCTCCAACTCAATTCTTTTGAATTCAATGGCCTTTACTTTGACCAGATTAGTGGTGTAGCCATGGGTACCAAGATGGGCCCCAGCTACGCGTGTCTGTTCATGGGCCACTTCGAACACAAGATTCTGAGAGCCTTTAGAGGCCCTTTTCCCGCCTTCTATAGACGCTACATAGACGATGGCATTGGGATCACATCAATGCCAGAGGAAGACCTTAACAACTTTATCAGTTTTGTTAAAGAATACAATCCTGTCATTTCTTTCACCTCCTATATCTCTGCTACTTCCGCTAACTTTCTTGACATTGCCGTTACTATCGGCCCTTCCGGGCTTACTACTTCTATCCACTATAAATCTACAGACTCTCACAGCTACCTTCTGTACTCTTCCTCCCATCCCAGATCGTGTAAGGACTCTATTCCTTTTTCCCAGCTTCTTAGGTTGCGACGTTTGTGTAAGGAGGATTTGGATTTCCAGGATCAAGGCCACAAATTGCTAGATTTCTTCCGTCAACGCGGCTATCCAGACCACGTTCTCTCGTCATCTTGGAACCGCATTAGCCACATATCGCGGCAACAAGCCCTCACCCCTAAACCGCACTGTAGCTCGTACCACCCTCATAGCTTGGCAGTTAAAAACATACTGTTTCGCCATCTCCACCTCCTCCAGACCGAGCCTGAGACACGTGAACTTTTTGGGGAACCCCCATTGGTGGCTTACAGACGGGACAAGAACCTCAGGGACCTTTTAATTCGTAGTTATCTTAAGACAGATGACATTTTTTATGGTACCAGACGTTGTGGACGCCGTAGATGCAACACTTGTCCGTTTGTTGTCGAGGCCAGCCAGATCTCTTTCCCTAAATCCACGTTATCAGTACAGGAGGGTTTCACCTGCACTTCACGAAATGTCATTTATGTTATCATGTGCAAACGTTGCGGTTTGAACTACATAGGGGAAACTGGCTTACGGTTAGGAGATCGATTTCGCCAGCATCTCAATGATATTACTAAGAGGGCCTGGACACCTGTGGCTAAACATTTTTGCCTTGGTAACCACAGGGGCAAACAGGACATTTCGGTTAGTGCGATCCGCTCTTGTTCCGCAGATGTACGATCTCGGAGGGTCCTAGAACAGCGCCTTATTTTCCAGACTGGCTGTCTCCACCCAGCTGGAATTAACAATGTCTTCAGCTTTCTGTAACTTCTTTATTTTTCCACTGGCCTTTTTTATACTCTACTTTCTTTCTCTATGCTACCCCTCCCTACCACCATCCTATTTCCTTCTCTGCCAACATATTGGTCTTGTCCCATTCACTAGTTTTACATTTCCTCCCTGTAGGTGTTTAAGTTCTTCATTCATTATCTCTAGCGTCCTCTTTTCTCTCCCCTTCCCCCCCCCCCCCCCGACACCTCTAGCGGCTATCATGTTTCTATTGCCTTCTCCCAACCCCTTTCTCCCACTTGTTCTTCTCCTCTCTCTCTCTCTCTCCGCTTCTTCGCTATGATTGGCTATATCGGGAATCTTTTGTCTGTAGGCAGCGTTTTTTTTCCCCTCCTTCTTCCACACTCATTTCCGCTTTACTGAGAGCAAGACGCTTCAGATAAGTTATATATGTTGTATTTCGTTTTGTATGTATCCTCGAATAAGGCTCACGCCGAAATATCGAATGTTGTATGTTTTTCATTTATACATTATCATACTTTATATTCGTTTTTTTCTCACCTTGCTCACTTCCTCCCTCACTTTGTAAAACTGCACCATACACCTCTATCTATCTTATTTATATTAACCAGTTTTACTGCAGTCGCCATCCCTTTTATCTGTGAATTAACACCTAATGTTAAACATCCTTGAATTTAAAATGTTCGTAACTATTATAATCTATCTATCTGTCTATCTATCTATCTATCTATATCTATCTATCTATCTATCTATCTATCTATCTATCTATCTATCTATCTATCTATCTATCTATCTGTCTATCTATCTATCTATCTATCTATCTATCTATTCTTTCAACAAAAGCCCTTCATTTATTTTCTGTATTGGGTTGTTTCTTATATCCATATCCTTTGATTACTGCTTCAAGATTATTCTTCCTTAGTCTCCCATGGCTTATCTTACCTTGGGTATTCCAGGTGAGTGCCTGTCTCATTATGCTAGTTGTAGGATTTCGAATTGTATGTCGTATCATTTCCTTCAGTGTTAATTGATTTATTTTCTGCCACAGCTCTTCGTTGCTGTTGTTATCTGTCCTTATAATCTGAAGTATCTTCCATAGACAGGTATTAACGAAGGTACGCACATTCTCTGTACTTTGGCTGATGCTACCCGTGTTGTTGATCCATATAATAGGCTCGATTTGACATTTATGTTGAACTGTGTAAGTTTTCTCCCATGGATATTCCTTGACTTCCCTTATGTTTCTCAGCTGTAGAAATGCTACTCTGGGTTCTCAGTTATTTCTGTAATATCTGCTTTTGCAGTACACCCTATGTTTATAATGCACACCCTATGTTTATAATGCTACACCCTATGTTTATAATGCTACACCCTATGTTTATAATGCTACACCCTATGTTTATAATGCTACACCCTATGTTTATAATGCTACACGCTATGTTTATAATGCTACACCCTATGTTTATAATGCTACACCCTATGTTTATAATGCTACGGAGCAAGCCGAACGTGTCTGCTTCTTGTAATTTCTTGTCTTCTAAGGTGACAGAATTTATATTGTTTGTGATTATTCTGAGAAGTTTTGTTTTGGCTTCACTTATTTCTAGAGCGACTTGTGTAGGTATCTTGGACACTCTCTGTTAGTTTATTTCTGCACCTCTTGTTGATTATGTAAGATTTTTAAGGTCATGCATCTTTCCCATCGCAACATATGCCTGTGAGACGTGGACACTTAGCAAAACAGCTGAGAAACACATAAATGCCTTTGAATGTAAATGCTACAGAAGAATTCTCCAAATATCGTGGACACAAAAAAGAACAAATATATCTATACTACAGGAGCTTAACATTGAAGAAGGCTGGCTAGTAAAGAGGATTAAAGAGAGAAAACTTAAATATTTTGGACACATTAAACTTCATGGTAATTTAGAGAAGACCATATTGGAAGGATACATAATGGGAAAAAGAAAAAGAGGAAGACCAAAACGAAGATGGCTGCAAGAAATCGTTGACGTTCTGCAAATGGACGCAGCAGCAGCAGGCCATCTTAATCACAACCGAGAGGCCTACAGGAGTGCTGTTTGGGAGGCAAAGTTCCACAAGGGACATGCAAATGAATGAATGAATGAAATGTTGATTATGTGATAACGCTATCACGTTATCTGCGAAATCCATGGAGTTCATTGTATTCGTTTTCTATTTTCTATTATCGCCGTTTTCATAATCCAGTCTAGAAACTGTGACAGGTGACATCCTTGTCTAACCCTGGTTTTACTTTGAATCTGTAGACCACTCTGTAAATCATTACAGTTTAGAGGATGTTAATAGTTCCACGTTTAATTTGTACTTTTTTGTTATCAAAGTAGTTTTAACATGGTATTTCTGACTATATAGTCAACACTTTTCTCATAACCGTCACTTTAATTAAAGAATAAAACCAATATCAACCAGATGATTAGGAAAAGTAAAAATAATTTAATAAATAAATGTTATTTTACTGTCGTGAATCTCGAAGTACTATATTCCAGATAATGAAGGGGGTATATTACTTCTGACAGGTTAAAATTAAACAAATAAAAAAGGGTAGCATGAGTATATGTCTTTTTTATTTTGTAACACAAAAAAGAAGTTATGTGCACATTGTTATATTGTAAAATGAATATCTTACCAACTGCAGCAATGTTATAGAAAAGTGATAGAAGGCAGGATGGCACATACGTCGAAAATATTATTTTAAATATTCTTAAAATAGCATGTCACTTGGAAAAGAAAATATTGTATTTTAAATAAAACACTGCTTAAGAAAATTAAATTTATACAACGCTTAAACATGATATTTTCATAACATACATTAACACAAAGTATTAAACATTCCTTATTTGAACATTTTCTGTGTGTATTCTAATATATATATAGCTGTCTGTTTGTCTGTCTGTTTGTCTTTTTGTCTTTCTTTATGTAATGTTTCTGTATGATTTTAAGTATGTATTTATTAATGTATACTGATATATATTTTCAAATTATGGAATCACCCAGTCGTTAAATCTATTTTTACTCCATGCATGCATCCATCCATCCATCTATCCATCCATCCATCCATCCATCATGGCATGCATATTCTTTGAAACAAGTTCGAAATTGCAATAAATTTCTTTGTAACTAAAATTAATGTCGCAAAGAGTTATTAAAACAATACAGTCATCATCTTGCTATCTTTCTAGCTTTTATTTCCCTCTGTATAATTTATCAACAAGATCTCTTCATATATTTTTGTTCTGAGCTGTTTCTTCTATCCATTTCTGGGTGTAGTTAGTCTTTCATTTCTGGTTCAAGGTTTCGTTGCCATGTTTTTCTTGGCCTCCCTTGTTTTCTCTTACCCTGGAGCTTTCAGGTGAGATCTTGTCTGATTATGCTAGTTTTAGACTTCCGAAGTGTATGTTCTATCCATCTCCACCATCCTTTAATTATTATTTCATTCACTGTGGACTGGTTTGTCTTTTGCTATAGCTCTTCGTTGCTAGTGTTATCTGGTCTTCTAATCTGAAGGATCTTCCTTAAAGAGGTGTTAACATTGGTCTGCAATTTCCTGACACTTTTCGCTGATGCTGTCCATGTTGTTCATCGATACAATAAGTCTCATTTGACATTTTCGTTGAACGGTTTAAATTTTCGTGCTAAGAAATATGTGTTTCTGATCTGTAGAAATGTTACTCTAGCTTCACGTTAGTTCTTTCTGTACTATTGGTTTCTACACCGCACTCTCTGTCTATAATGCTATAGAGATGTGTGAATTAACACCTAATGCTAATCATCCTTTAATTTAAAATTTTCGTATTTATTATAATCTATCTATCTATCTATCTATCTATCTATCTATCTATCTATCTATCTATCTATCTATCTATCTATCTATCTATCTATCTATCTATCTATCTATCTATCTATTCTTTCAACAAAAGCCCTTCATTTATTTTCTTTATTGGGTTGTTTCTTATATCCATATCCTTTGATTACTGCTTCAAGATTATTCTTCCTTAGTCTCACATGGCTTATCTTACCCTGGGTATTCCATGTGAGAGCTTGTCTCTTTATGCTAGTTATAGGATTTCGAATTGTATGTCGTATCATTTCCTTCACTGTGAATTGATTTATTTTCTGCCACAGCTCTTCGTTGCTGTTGTTATCTGTCCTTATAATCTGAAGTATCTTCCATAGACAGGTATTAACGAAGGTACGCACATTCTCTGTACTTTGGCTGATGCTACCCGTGTTGTTTATCCATATAATAAGCTCGATTTGACATTTAAGTTGAACTGTGTAAGTTTTCTCCAAAGGATATTCCTTGACTTCCCTTATGTTTCTCAGCTGTAGAAATGCTACTCCGGGTTCTCAGTTATTTCTGTAATATCTGCTTTTGCAGTACACCCTATGTTTATAATGCTACACCCTATGTTTATAATGCTACACCCTATGTTTATAATGCTACACCCTATGTTTATAATGCTACACCCTATGTTTATAATGCTACACCCTATGTTTATAATGCTACACCCTATGTTTATAATGCTACACCTTATGTTTATAATGCTACGGAGCAAGACGAACGTGTCTGCTTCTTGTAATTTCTTGTCTTCTAAGGTGACAGAATTTATATTGTTTGTGATTATTCTGAGAAGTTTTGTTTTGGCTTCGCTTATTTCTAGAGCGGCTTGTGTAGGTATCTTGGACACTCTCTGTTAGTTTATTTCTGTTGATCTTGTTGATTATGTAAGATTTTTAAGGTCATGTATCTTTCCCATCGCAATATATGCATGTGAGACATGGACACTTAACAAAACAGCTGAGAAACACATAAATGCCTTTGAATGTAAATGCTACAGAAGAATTCTCCAAATATCGTGGACACAAAAAAGAACAAATATATCTATACTACAAGAGTTTTTAATATTGAAGAAGGCTGGCTAGTAAAGAGGATTAAAGAGAGAAAACTTAAATATTTTGGACACATTAAACGTCATGATAATTTAGAGAAGACCATATTGGAAGGATACATAATGGGAAAAAGAAAAAGAGGAAGACCAAAACGAAGATGGCTGCAAGAAATCGTTGACGTTCTGCAAATGGACGCAGCAGCAGCAGGCCATCTTGCTCACCACCGAGAGGCCTACAGGAGTGCTGTTTGGGAGGCAAAGTTCCACAAGGGACATGCAAATGAATGAATGAATGAAATGTTGATTATGTGATAACGTTATCACGTTATCTGCGACATCCATGGAGTTCACTGTATTCGTTTTCTATTTTCTATTATCGCCGTTTTCATAATCCAGTCTAGAAACTGTGACATCCTTGTCTAACCCTGGTTTTACTTTGAATCTGTAGACCACTCTGTAAATCATTACAGTTTAGATGATGTTAATAGTTCCACGTTTAATTTGTACTTTTTTGTTATCAAAGTAGTTTTAACATGGTATTTCTGACTATATAGTCAACACTTTTCTCATAACCGTCGCTTTAATTAAAGAATAAAACCAGTATCAACCAGATGATTAGGAAAAGTAAAAATAATTTAATAAATAAATGTTATTTTACTGTCGTGAATCTCGAAGTACTATATTCCAGATAATGAAGGGGGTATATTACTTCTGACAGGTTAAAATTAAAGAAATAAAAAACTGTAGCAGGAGTATATGTCTTTTTTATTTTTTAACAAAAAAAAGAAGTTATGTGCACATTGTTATATTGTAAAATGAATTTCTTACTAACTGCAGCAATGTTATAGAAAAGTGATAGAAGGCAGGATGGCACATACGTCGAAAATATTATTTTAAATATTCTTAAAATAGCATGCCACTTGAAAAAGAAAATATTGTATTTTAAATAAAACAATGCTTAAGAAAATTAAATTTATACAACGCTTAAACATGATATTTTCATAACATACATTAACACAAAGTATTAAACATTCCTTATTTGAACATTTTCTGTGTGTATTCTAATATATATATATAGCTGTCTGTTTGTCTTTTTGTCTTTCTTTATGTAATGTTTCTGTATGATTTTAAGTATGTATTTATTAATGTATACTGATATATATTTTCAAATTATGGAATCACCCAGTCGTTTTATCTATTTTTACTCCATGCATGCATGCATCCATCCATCCATCCATCCATCATGGCATGCATATTCTTTGTAACAAGTTCGAAATTGCAATAAGTTTCTTTGTAACTAAAGTTAATGTCGCAAAGAGTTATTAAAACAATACGGTCATCATCTTGCTATCTTTCTAGCTTTATTTCCCTCTGTATAATTTATCAACAAGATCTCTTCATATATTTTTGTTCTGAGCTGTTTCTTCTGTCCATTTCTGGGTGTACTTAGTCTTTCATTTCTGGTTCAACGTTTCGTTGCCATGTTTTACTTGGCCTCCCTTGTTTTCTCTTACCCTGGAGCTTTCAGGTGAGATCTTGTCTGATTATGCTAGTTTTAGACTTCCGAAGTGTATGTTCTATCCATCTCCACCATCCTTTAATTGTTATTTCATTCACTGTGGACTGGTTTGTCTTTTGCTATAGCTCTTCGTTGCTAGTGTTATCTGGTCTTCTAATCTGAAGGATCTTCCTTAAAGAGGTGTTAACATTGGTCTGCAATTTCCTGACACTTTTCGCTGATACTGTCCATGTTGTTCATCGATACAATAAGTCTCATTTGACATTTTCGTTGAACGGTCTAAATTCTCTTGCTAAGAAATATGTGTTTCTGAACTGTAGAAATGTTACTCTAGCTTCATGTTAATTCTTTCTGTAATATTGGTTTCTACACCGCACTCTCTGTCTATAATGCTATGGAGATGTGTGAATTTATCTATGTCTTCTGCACTATTGTCTTCTAATTTGATATAGTTTGTGTTTTTTCTGTTTAATCTGAGAAGTTTTGTTTTGCCTTCGTTTATTTTTAGTATACACGTATACAGATGACATAGAAAATATGTTAGTTTATTCTTGCAACTGTTGTTGATCATGTGATAGCAGTGACAAGTTATCTATCCAGGTGATCGATTCGTATCCATGGAGTCCACTGTATTCGTTTTCTATTTTGCTTTGTGACTGTTTCATAATCCAGTCATGGAATGGTTACTGTTTGCATCGTTGTCTAACACCAGGCGAATACGTGGACCATTGTGTAAGACATTCCATTATAGGAGATTTTAATAATGTTGACAAGTTTAATTTGTAAAGTGTGATATCTAAGTAGCTTTCACAGGGTGATTCTGTCTACATGGTCAAAAGTTTTCTCATAACCATTAATATATTTAAACAATAATCAGCTATACATATGCAGAAGTAAAACTGGTATAATAAATAATAATTACTTTACAATACTGTAAATCTAGTACTATATTTTCAGTATTTACGGAGATATATTAGTTCTGACAGATGTATATTATATAAAGTAGAAATGATGGCAGTCGGATAACCTTTTTTTTTGTTTAACACAAACGAACTGATGTCATCATCATCATAATTAGGTGCCGTGCCGACTGGCGTTGGCTATTATGCTTCTCCAGAGTACACGATCCTTCATGTAGGCCATCAGCTCAGTTGGTGACCTCCTCTCACACCATCCCGTCAGACTATCCAGTATCATTTCTCTTGGTCTTCCTCTGGATCTCCTTCCTTATATTTTTCCTGTTGTTATAATATTTTCAATGCCCCTCCTCCCATTGCATGTCCTAAGAAAGTACATTGTCTCTCACTTATTTTTTTTTGACAAGATTGTTTGTCTCTCCAGCTCTTCTCATACAATCTCCATTAGTTATTTTTGCTGTCCAGGGAGTTCGCAGCATTCTTCTAATAAACCACATTTCTGCTGCTTCCAATGATTTTTGTGCAGACCTGCCATATTTCCATGATTCACTTACATATAACAAGATAGGGTCAATGTAGCCTTTTAGGACTCGTTTTCTAACATTTATTGATAAGGATGTGTTGCATAATATGTTTCTCATTTTCTGAAATGCAGTCTTTGCTTGGTCTGTTCTGTTCCTAAATTCTGTTCTGCATTTCTCATTTGTAGTTATTACTGCTCCAAGGTATTTGAATTTCTCCACTTGCTTTATAATAGTTCCGTTTAATTGTTTTACTGCATGTTGGTGGTTTCAGTTTCTTAGATATTACCATAGTCTTTGTCTTTTCGAAGTTTAAAGTAAGGCCTTTATGTTCACTTCCTTTAACGATTTTATCCAAGTGATTTTGAAGGTCTTGTTGGTTCCCAGATCAGAACTGATGTGCATCTTCTTATATTGTAAAATGAAATTCTTACGACCTTCAGCAATGTAATAAAATAGTGCTAGATAATAGGATAATAAAACCGTTGGCGATTTTTAAAACATTATTTCACATCAGTCCTTCATTTGCATCTTCCTTGCGGAACTTTGCCTCCCAAACAGCACCCCTGTAGGCCTCTCGGTTGTGAGCAAGATGATCTGCTGCTGATGCATCCATTTGCAGATCATTAGCGATATCTTGCACCCACTATCGCCTTGGTCTTCCTCTCTTTCTTTTTTCCATTACGTACCCCAAGACGGTCTTCTCTAGATTATCATAACGTTTAATATGTCCAAAATATTTAAGTTTTCTCTCTTTAATCCAATTTACTAGCCAGACTTCCTCAATATTAAGTTCTGGTAGTATGGATATATTTGTTCTTTTATTGTGTCCTTGATATATGAAGAACTCTTCTGCAGCATTTACATTCATAGGCATTTCTGTGTTTCTCAGCTGTTTTGTTAAGTGTCCAGATTTCCCAGGCATATGTTGCAATTTGAAAGATGCATACCATTAAAAATCCTATTTTTGAAGTTCTGTCCGTTCCACTCCACAGCTTCTTTAGTTTTTTACTTTTTGAATGGCGATAGATTTCCTCTTGTTAATTTCCGACATTATATCTGCATTACTAGTTAGTAGTGATCCAAGCTATTCAATACTCCAATTTCAATATTCCAATTTTTCCTCCTTGAAACATAATTCAGTTGCCTTATTTATTTAACAGTTGTCATCAATTTAGTATTCTTCGCATTAAGATAGAGGTTTTGCTCTTCGCTACTCTTACAGACTGACAATATTAGTTTTTCTGTTTAAAGAAATGAAGACATTGACGAGAAATGTCATACCTAAGCTAAATGTAATTCGTGATGAGATGGGGAATACCCTGACAGAGACAGAGGAAATTCTAGAAAGATGGAAGGAATATTGCAAAAGAATGTATGAAACAACCGACTGTGGAAGCAGAAATCAACAGTGTGAATTATTATTGGAGGAGAAAGAACCCGAGCCGACAATGGAAGACGTTTTATGGGCAATAAATAATCTGAAAAATGGTAAATCACCAGGATGTGATGAGATAACCGCTGATTTTATTAAAGCAGGAGGAAAGGAGTGTGCAACAATCTATCATACACTATGGAAAAAGATATGGCATTCAGGTATTTGGCCAAAAGAATGGAAATGAACTGTATTCATACCACTGCCAAAAAAGGGTAACCTGAAATTATGCACCAACTACAGAACTGTTGCCCTGATTAGTCATGCCAGTAAAATTCTGTTAAAAATCATAATGGGTAGACTTCGAAAGAAAATAGAAGAAGAAGTCAATATGGTCCAAGCTGGCTTCAGGCAAGGAAGAGGATCAAGAGATCATATATTCAATCTAAGATTAATAATAGAGAAAAGCAGGGAGTTTAATGTGAATCAATATTTATCCTTTATAGACTACTCAAAGGCATTTGATTGTGTACAACACCAGAAACTTTGGGAAATAATGGAAAAAATGGGATTTCCAACACATTTGATACAATTAACATCACTGCTGTACCTAGACCAACAAGCAGCAGTAAGAATAAATGGTGAAACAACAACTTGGTTTGACATAAAACAAGGGGTCCGTCAGGGGTGCATATTGTCACCCTACTTATTTAACTTGTATACTGAAAATATAATGAGAAATGTTAGAGAAGATGTAGACAAAGAATATTACGATGCCATAACAGTTGGAGGTTATGAAATACCAGAGATTAGATATGCTGATGACACAGTATTGCTGTCCACAACACAAGAAGGAATGGAAAAACTAATTATGTCAGTCCGCAAGAACAGCGAAGAGCAGAAACTCTATCTTAATGCAAGCAAAACTAAAGTGATGACAACTGACAAAACAAACAAGGCAACTGAAATATGTATCAATGAGGAAAAACTGGAAGAAGTGGAGAGTTTTGAATATCTTGGATCACTACTAACTAATAATGGAGATACAATGAGAGAAATTAAAAGGAGGATATCTATTGCTCTTCAGAAAGTAAAACAAATAAAGAATCTGTGAAGAGGAGCAGACAGAACCACAAAAATAAGATTTTTAAGGGCATGCATCTTTCCCATCGCAACATATGCCTGTGAGACCTGGACACTTAACAAAACAGCTGAGAAACACATAAATGCCTTTGAATGTAAATGTTACAGAAGAGTTCTCCAAATATCGTGGACACAAAAAAAGAACAAATATATCTATACTACAAGAGCTTAATATTGAAGAAGGCTGGCTAATAAAGAGGATTAAAGAGAGAAAACTTAAATATTTTGGACACATTAAACGTCATGATAATTTAGAGAAGACCGTATTGGAAGGATACATAATGGGAAAAAGAAAGAGAGGAAGACCGAAACGAAGATGGCTGCAAGACATCGTTGACGATCTGGAAATGGATGCAGCAGCAGCAGGCCATCTTGCTCACAACCGAGAGGCCTACAGGAGTGCTGTTATTTAGGCAAAGTTCCGCAAGGGACATGCAAAGGAATGAATGAATGAGTTCCTTTTTATGCTGTGGGATGTGCCATCAGCTTTTCTAATCACTGATATTTCATAACCTCCAATTGTTATGGCATTGTAATATTCATTGTCTACATCTTCTCTAACATTCTTCATTATATTTTCAATATGCAAGCTAAATATGTAAGGCGAAAGTATGCACCCTGAAGAATCCCTTGTTGTATGTCAAACCAAGTTGTTGTTCCACCATTTATTCTCACTGTTGGCTGTTGGTCTAGATACAACAGTGATGCTAATTGTATCAAATGCATTGGAAATCCATGTTTTTCCATTATTTCGCAAAACTTCTGGTATTGTACACAATCAAATGGCTTTGAATAGTCTATAAAAGATAATCATAGATTCACAATAAATTCTCTGCTTTTCTCTATTATTAATCTTATATTGAATATATAATCTATCTATCCTCTTATTTGTCTAAAACCAGCCAGGACAACATTGACCTCTTTATCTATTTTCTGACGAAGTCTTCCCATTACGATTGTCTTGTCTCTTGTCTTGTCTTTCCTCATTTACTGTTAGATGTGCAGGTGAAGTGCAAGTGTCTCCTAATGGCTCGCTTCTTGGCTTCGTACACTGAGATGTTCAAGGACTCTGCTATACCATCGATCCATCGTTTGCATGGGCTGCCCCCTCCTCTGCCTTTGTGTGGTCTGTAAAACATTGCTGTCTGTGGTAAACGTTCTGTTGGTAGTCGTGACATATGACCGAACCATTTTATTTGCTGTTTTTGAATATAGTTCAGAAAGGGTTCAACTCCTACTTTATTTATAATGGCATCATTTCTGTTCTGTCCATTCTTGATATTCCAAGAATTCTTCTCAAGAATATCATTTCAGTTGTTATAATTTTCCTTTTGTCTTTTGCTGTCAGCGTCCTTGCCTGGCACTGGTAGCACAAAGTTGGTATGAAGATTGTCTTATAGACAGTTCTTCTGGTATCCAGTGGGACATGCTTGTTGTTTAGCATAACTTATAAGTTGGTTCGTTTTGTTATATCTGTTTTCAGTCTGTATGTCTATTTTTCCTTTTTTTGAGAAAATGCTTCCGAGGTGCTTGAAATGCATTATTCGCTTCATAGTATGGTTTTTCAGTGTAATGTTTATTGGTGTGTCTACTCTTGCTATGGTCATTACTTCTGTTTTGCCTAGGCTAATTTTTTGCATGCATCATTCAGTCTATTAATGTGATCTTGTAAGCCTTCTTCTGAGTCGGCAACTAGAGCTTGGTCATCTGCAAATAATAGTTCGTTTATGGTTATGTCGTCTTCTGTTTGTTCTATTTCATTTAATTTTTGGTTGTCTTTATTAGTCCACCTTCTCTACAGATGTTATCGATATATGTTATAAATAGCAGCGGTGATAATATGCAACCTGGCCGAACGCCAGATTTAATAATAAAGTGTTCAGAATGCTCCCACCCCAATAGCTCTGATGATGCCACTTCCGTTGTTGTACAGACTCCTACACATATTTATTAGATGATTGGTAACCCCATATTGTTTTAGGACTTCCCATTGTTTGTTCCTGTCCACTCTGTCGAATGCTTTTTCCTGGTCAACAAATTCAAGTAAAGGGTGTTATTAAATTCGATCGCTTTCTCTGACATCTGTCTGAGGGTCGAATATTGCGTCTGCGCATCCTCTGTTTTTCCTAAAGCCTTGTTGAAGTTTACTCAGCTAGGACTCTATCATTGGTCTTAATCTTTTCTCTGAAATTTTACAAAATATCTTTCCTGTATGGCTTAATAATAAAATGCCTCTATATTGTGTGCAGTCTCTTTTGATGCCTTTATTTTTCCACAATGTGGGGGTGATTATGGCATTCTTCCAGTCTTGTGGAGTTTCTTGTTTCTCTGATTTCTGATCTGAGTATATCAGGTCCTAACTCTGTGGAAATTTCTATGTTGGGGTTGCTTTGGTCTGTGGTCTCAGTTGGGATGCTGAGTAATTGATCAAAGTATTGTCGCCATCTTTCTAGTATCTGTTTTGGGTCACATATTGGTTCTCCTTTCTCGCTGTTTATTATTTCTGTTGGATCAAATTGCTCTGTTATGGTTCTCATGGTGTTTAATTTTTTGTAGAAGAGTTTTGTTGCTTCCTCGTGGTTGTCATTAAGTGTATCACCATATACCTCACAGTCTTTCTCCTTTTTCCTTTTTATTATTTTGTTTACTTGTCTTCTTGCTGTTCTATATTATATATAGTCCTTGTCTTGCTTACTCTTCACCCAATCTTTGAATCTCTCTTTCTTAATGTGTACAGCTTCTTTGACTTCCTCATTCCACCAGCTTGTTAGTTTCTTACGCCCAGCTTTCCTTCTGATCTGGGTACCGCATGCCACTTTTGCGGTTTCTAAAATGCTGGTCTTAAATATGTACCGTTCTTCCTGGACTGTATTCCTTTCGATTGGTAGTCCTGTCAAAATTGATTCCAGTTTCTTTTCATAGCTGCTCCTCACTGTCTCATCATTGAGTTTGATTACGTCTATTACGTCATCTTTGGTATTTTTGCGTCTTCTCTCTTTTATTTTATTTGTTGTCCTTATGGTTGTGATAACTGCTTTATGATATATGTCCGTACATAGTTTTGGTATTACCCTTGCATCTACTGTCTGCATTTTCTTGGTGTTTCTTGCTAATATGAAATCGATCTGGGTTTTTATGTTAAGATCGTTCCATTTGTACCATTTGTATATGTGGGGCTCTTTGTGGTTAAAAAAGTGTTTGTGATGAAAAGGTCGTGCTGGCTGCACAGTTCAAGTTCCCTGGTCCCGTTATCTTTCTTCTTGGAGTAGGCGTCCCCAAATGCTCCTATGTGTTTTTCTATATCCGTTCTATTTCTTTACTGTTTTGAGTTGACATCCCCCATCACTATTATGTTTTCCTGTCTTTTGATCTTATTCAATGTGTCATTTACTTCGTCGTAGAATTCCTCGCACTCTTCGTTCTATTCTGTGTTGCAAGGTGCATAGACCTGGATGTATGTGGTGATATCTTCCTCTTTTATTTTAACTGTTACAATTCTTTCTGATATAAAGTTGGTGTCTAATATTTTTTTGCTAGCGATGGCTCTACAACTATCCCAACTCCCTGTCTAGCTCTCGTGTAACTGTCTACGCGGCATATACAAGTGTGTAGTTCTGGTGGATTTGTTTACATCCTTCACCCTTTATTCTGGTGTCCGCTAATCCCATAATTCTAATCTTTCTCTTATACATTCTTTGACCAAGTCCTCTAGTTTACTGTTTGCTCCACATATGTTGATGGTACCTATTTTGTCCTTGTGCCTATTGTACTTCATATTATATCTATGAGCACCGTGCCCCTCGCCGATTTGCTAGATCTGTCGCAAGAGAGGCTCATCACATTGCCCGACTTCCTTTTGTCGCTGTGTGTTGGCGCTGTAAACTCACTGACCGCTACACACTGGTTAATCACCAATGCCTCCCCTTTAGTAGAAACTTAACACATATAATAAAGTTCACCACTTCGGCGCGCCAGGGCCACATGAGCCAGGTCTATTCCATGTAGGAACATTAATAACCACCAATTTAACACCACATAACACGATCGCAACTTGGCGCTATCGCCATTTTACCCATTATGATTTTTAACAGAATTTTACTGGCATGACTAATCATGGCAACAGTTCTGTGGTTTCTGCATAATTTCAGGTTACCATTTTTTGGCAGTGGTATGAATATAGTTCTTTTCCATTCTTTTGGCCAAATACCTGAACGCCATATATTGTTACATAGTGCTTGATTGTTGCACAATCCTTTCCTCCTGCTTTAATAAATTCAGCTGTTATCTCATCACATCCTGGTGATTTACCATTTTACATATTCTTTATTGCCCATAAAACTTTCATTTGTTGATTCGGGTTCTTTCTCCTCCAATAATAATTCACACTGCTGACTTTTGCTTTTACAGCCGGTTGTTTCATACATTCTTCTGCAATATTCCTTCCACCTTTCTAGAATTTCCTCTGTCTCTGTCAAGGTATTCCCCATTTCCTCATAAATTACATTTAGTTTAGGTGTGACATTTCTCGTCAATGTCTTCATTTCTTTAAACATTTCACTACCTCTTCAACACGTATGATGTCCTTGAATTCTATCACAACAATCTTGTATGTAACGTTTTTCTTTTGTCTTTTCTTATGTTTCTTCGTACTTCTTTTGTTAAGGATTTATATTCCTCTTTGTTGTTGTTTGTCACTTTCCATTGCGTCTTCATTTCTCTACGTTGTTTTATCAGTTCTAGTGTACCATGTCTTTAGCTGTTGTTATTAAGATATCTCTGGCCCGAGTAGCCAGTTCATCTTATGTTATCTCCTTCTGTACAGCCATCAGGATTTCGAAACGGTTCTTCATTTCTATACCGTATTGTTCTAATATTTTTGTAAAATCAAAGCAGAGTGGTCTTGATCCCGTAACTGTCTTTTTTATCTTTATCTTCATGTCTGCTTTTAATAACTCATGGTCCTTGTCACAGTGAGCACCTGGTAAAGTTTTTGCGATGTTATACTTGACCTCCACCTTCTTTGCACTAAAATGTAATCTATTTTTATTCTTGGTTTTCCCATCAGGTGATGTCTATGTGTAAAGTCTTCTTGGATGTTGTCTAAAAAATGTGTTATCGGTCATTAGCTCATTCTCCTTGCAAAACGCCATTAAATTTATTTCACATAGAAACGGAAATACTGTTTTTGGTTTTATAAAACATTTTGTAAAGCATTCAAATATAGGTAATTTTAATAGTCTTGGCAAATTCAATTGGTACTTTGTTATATCTGAGTAGTTTGTGAAAGGTGTTTCTATCTACAACATTTGTCTCATAAAGTATTTTACTGTCGTATAATCTAATACTATATATCCAGTAATTAAACACGTGTATTAGTTCTGACAGGTTTTTTATCTTATATCTTATATCCTTCCCGTGCCGTTAAACGTCACATATGGCTCGCAAAGTAGTTCGCCAATTTTTCCTGTCTTGGCGAGTCTTTCAACCTCATCAAATGATTTTATGACTGTTAATTTGGCCTCTCTTAACAATGTCCTCTTCTGAGTTTCACGCGGTCTGCCTCTTTTTCTGTGACCTTTTGTGTTCCACTTGATAACTTGTTTTGGGATTCTCTGATCATTTCTTCTCATCAAGTGACCAACAGGTTTGTATCATAGAAAATATAATGGACGGCAGAAGTATACTTATTTTTTATCTTTTTTAACCTAAAATGCATATAGTATAATGTAAAGTTGTCTTACTACCTGCAGAAATGATATAAATTAGTGTTAGAAAATACAAGTAGAACAGTACACCCTTGAAGAGATCATTTTAAACATTCTTGAAATAGTAGTTCCTTTTCCAAATGAGGTAATTTTTTAACATCAAACAATACTAAAGAAACTTAAATTACAATTTATTCAATTTATAACTCTCTTAAATGTATATTTTGATAAAGTTACATTAACACCACATGCTAAATAATTTTCAGTGAGAAATTTCTAGTTATACAAGGATATATGGATATATGTATACATGTATATGTAGATGCATATATACTATATATATGTCATTATGTAAATATTTATGTAAGTAGAAATGTAAATTTTATCTATCTATCTATCTAATCTATCTATCTATCTATCTATCTATCTATCTATCTATCTATCTGTCTGTCTGTCTGTCTGTCTGTCTGTATGTATGTATGTATGTATGTGTTATTTCTTCTTGGGGCATGTTCCTTCTATTTACAGGAGTAGTTAGTCTTCGTTTTCCACTGTAGGATTTCTTTGCTAGTATCACGTCATGGATTTTGTCGGTGGTATTCCTGGACGTCGATCATCTTCAAGACTCTCCCTTCTATGTTGGGAATGAACTGCCCGTTTCTTTACTGTGCTGTAAGAAGGTGCACTCTCATTTAGAGTCTATACAATATCCTTATGGACGTCCTTCGATGATAAGCCCTTGATGGAGAGGTAGCGAATGACTGCTAGATGAGAAATTGTATCCAATTTTTCAATTTATTTCACCCCTTACCACTTCATTAGGCTGTAAAAACTGGTTGCAGTTTATTTCTTGAAACACGGTATTTAATCCTACATTAACATGATCTACAAATGCACCTAACATCAGCTGTGTGATTCAAGTATTTGTAACTTATGCAGGAACTTATCAATCACCCCTCGTAAATACCCAGACAACGCCGGGTAATCAGCAAGTACTAAATAATCTTCTGCAAAATATTTATATTTGTTCATGTATATATGTACGTATGTAGTATATATATATATATATATATATATATATATATATATATATATATAATTGAATCTTCTGTCTGTCATTTCATTCAACATGGGCTCCTCATTTATTTCTGCTCTGGGCTTTTTCTTGCATCTTTTTACAGCTATATTTAGTCTTTGATTTCTGTTTCAAGATTCTTTTGCCTGGTTTTTCATAGCTGCTTTGTTTTCACTTGCACTGGGGATTCCCGGTGAGAGCTTGTTTGGCTATTTTAATTGAAATCTTTCGAAGTGTATATCCTGCCTAGCTCCAGTGTCATTTCATAAGCATTTCTTACATTGTTGGTTGGTTCGTTTTCTGCCATAGCTCTTCGTTGCTGGTGGTATCTGACCTTCTATTCTGAAGGGTCTTCCTTAGGCAGTTGTTAAGAAAAGGTGTTATTTTCTTGGTACTTTTGGCTGATGCTGTTCATTTTGTTGATCCATACAATAGGCTCGATTTGACATTTGTGTTGAACAGTGTATGTTTTCTTGCTAAGGTTCTTTCCTTGGCGTTTCATATGTTTCTAATCTGTAGAAATGCTACTCTAGCCTTCGCAGTTCTTTCTGCAATATCTCCTTTTGCAGCATCCTTTCTGTCTATAATGCTGCGTAGACATATAATGTGTGTCTCATTAGTGTATTTTCTTATATTCTAAGGTGATATAATTTGTGTTTCTTTGTTTATTCTGAGAATTTGTGTTTGCCTTCGTCTATGTGAAACCCATTTTGTGCAGATTATTGGACACTCTATTAGTTTATCCTTGCAAGTCTTGTGGATTATGTGATAGTAGTATGATTTATGCATCTCTTGTATTGTAAATTTAAATTCTTACCAACTGCAGGAAAGTTATACAATAGGGATATTAAAAAAATATAGCACAAACGTTCAAGAGATAATGTTAAATGTTGTTAAAATAATATTCCGCCTAAAAGAGGAAACAAAAATTTAATAAAAGAATCCTTCAAACAATTATATATACACACACACACACACACACACACATATACATATATATATATATATAAATATATATATTCAGCGCCTTATGATTGCCTTAATTACTTTTTTTTAAAAAAATACAATAGCACCAAATACTAAATACTCTTCAGTAAGAAATTCATATGTATGCATGTGTATTTGCGTGTATGAATATGTATACACACACAAACAAACACACACACACATATATATATATATATATATATACACACGCAGGAAACTCTCTACTGTAGAGAGCGGAATAACAACACAGCTCCTTCAGATCATCAGAAGAAGTACCCCCTCCCCCCTCAGACAAGAGTTTCGGCCCTATTAAACTCCTGACACTCTAAGGGGGGGGGGGGTGGGCCCCTCTGGATCATGACTCCCAGAGGTATTGTGAGTTGTTCCTTTTTTCGCCTCTGGATTGAGTTATCACTGCACTTTGAAGTGCGTCTTTAGCCATTTAGCCACGGAGGACTGGTATGGGTTGTAGCACACGACATTTACGAAACAAGGATTGAGAATATAAATGTCCCGTAGTCTCGCTGCGAGAGCTACTGATACCACGGCACCTCTACTCTAGAGGCCGAACACGTCCTATATACAACCATACTGGTGAAATGCACATAAACCGGCTTAACCCAGGGGTGAAACGTACTAGTGGCGAGGACTCGTTCTCTTGGACAAAAGCTCCGTCTTTGTCACAACTACGAAAGGTAGCGGTCACGACCACAAAATGCTGAATTCGGAGACACTGGACCAGTGCAATCTAGATAGGGAACCACCTCTCACCAGACGGGGATGTATGCATATCCTAATCACGCTGAGGTCTTTCGGTGAGAAAGTCCACCTCTAGGCCGGATGAACAACCACCTCTCACTCTTCGGGGATATACTTATATCCATATCAGGTCGAAGTTTTCCAGTGAGAAAGTCCAACTCTAGATTAAACTGGTGCAAAGAAAACCACAGTGTCACACAATCCCGCTTCTGCTACCAACCGAGAATACAGGCCCAAGCCCCGAGATACTTTGAACGTCTTGTGGTCCTCTCGGATATTTCTTGTGGTCCTCTCTGTGACCACAGGAGGGCGACAGGACCTAATGTGATCCTATCAAGAACCACAGGAGTAAATTCAGTGGGATCACGGGACGGTCTTGGTGGTAGAAGCGAAAGAAGAAGAAGATCTCAGCAACAAAACACAAACAAAATCGCCTGCGTGTCCTAGATAGAAGATATTTTCTGTGCTATTTCTTCTTTACATTTACAAGTGTAGTTAGCCTATGCCAGGTGTTTCTTAGTCTCCCTTGTTTTCCCTTAGACTGGGGTTTCCAGTGGATATCTTGTGTGGTCTTCCTACGTGTAGGTTTTCGAAGTGTATGTCCTATCAAGCTCCACCGTCTTTTAATTATCATTTCTTTCACTTTGGGTCGCTTTGTTTTCCGCTTTTTCTCCTCGTTCGTTGTGTTATCTGGCCTTCTTCTAAACTGAATGATCTTCCTTTGACAGGTATTAACGATGACCTGTATTTTCTTGGTACTTTTGGCTGATGCTTGTCTGTGTTGCTAATCCATACAACAGATTTGACGTTTACTTTGAACGGTCCAAGTTCTCCTTCTAAGAAATGCCTCTCATATGTTTCTTAACTGTAGAAATGCTACTCCAGCTGTTCTAATTATTTCTGAAATATCTGCTTCTGCACCGCCCTCTCTATCGATATTGCCTCGGATATATGTGATTCTGTCTAACTCTTCTACTATCTTGCTTTCTAAGGCGATATAGTTTGTGTTTTTTTTTGTGTGTGTGTGTGTTAGAATAAACACAAATAAATTTGTTTTTTGTCTTCGTTTATTGTTAGCCAAGCTTGTAAAGATATACTGGATACTCTGTAAGTTTAATTTTACAACTCCTGATGATTATGTGATAGCAGTGCCACGTTATTTGCAAAATCTACTAGTTGTATCCATGGAGTCCACTGTATTCATTTTCTATTTTGTTTTGTAGCCGTGTTCATAACCCAGTCTAGGAATGGTGACAGTTGTCATCCTTGTCTAACCCCGGTCTTTACTTCGAATCTGCGGACCACTCTGTAAGTCATTAAATTATAGGTGATTTTAATAGTTTTAGCAAATTCAGTTAGTACTCTCTGTTATATCTAAGTAGTTTGCGCAAGGTCTTTCTATCTACAAAGTTTGTCTCATAACATTCAATATACTTAAAGAATGAAACCAGAAGATTAGTAATATGAAGTTAATGTAAGAAATAATTTAAAATATTTTACTGTCATGTACCTCTAATACTATATTTCCAGTAACGAAACAGGTTTATTAATTCTGACAGGTTTATATTATAGGCAATATAATGGATGGCAGGAGCATACATTCTGTCTTTTCGTTCAAACAAAAACGACATGACGTGTATATTCTTGTACAGTAAAATTAAGATCTTACCGCCTGCAGAAATGTTACAAATTAGTGATATAAATTAGAATAGCACACCACTGAAGAGATAATTGTAAGCATTCATGATATAATAGTTCACTTTACGCATGCGGTAAATTTTTTTTTTAATATCAAACACTTCATTCATTTGCATGTCCCTTGCGGGACTTTGCCTCCCTAACAGCATTCCTGTAGATCTCTCGGTTGTGAGCAAGATGACCTGCTGCTGGTGCATTCATTTGCAGATCATCAGCGATGCCTTGCAGCCATCTTCATTTTGGTCTTCCTCTCTTTCTTTTTCCCATTATGCATCTTTCCAATACGTTCTTCTCTAAATTATCATGATGTTTAATTTGTCCAAAATATTTAAGTTTTCTCTCTTTAATACTCTTTACTAGCCAGCCTTCTTCAGTGTTAAGCTCCTGTAGACATATATATATATATATATATATATATATACATACATACATATATTTGTTCTTTTTTGTGTCCACGATATTTCGAGAACTCTTCTATAGCATTTACATTCAAAGGCATGTATGTGTTTCTCAGCTGTTTTGTTAAGTGTCCAGGTCTCACAGGCATATGTTGCGATGAGAAAGATGCATGCCCTTAAAATTCTTATTTTTGTGGTTCTGTCTGCTCCTCTCCACAAATTCTTTATTTGTTTTATTTTCTGAAGAGCAATAGATGTCCTCCTTTTAATTTCCCTCATTGTATCTCCATTAGTAATTAGTAGTGATCCAAGATATTCAAAACTCTCCACTTCTTCCAGTTTTTCCTCATTGATACATATTTCAGCTGCCTTGTTTGTTTTGTCAGTTGTCATCAATTTAGTTTTCTTTGCATTTAGATAGAGGTTCTGCTCTTCGCTGTTCTTACGGACTGACATAATTAGTTTTCTATTCCTTTTGGTGTTGTGGACAATAATAGTGTGTATCAGCATATCTAATCTCTGGTAATTCATAACCTACAATTTGTATGGCATCGTAATATTCTTTGTCTACATCTTCTCTAACATTCCTCATTATATTTTCAGTATACAAATTAAATCTTCTTCTTCTTCTTCTTCTTCTTCGTTCACTTCTACCACCAAAAACCGCACTGTGAACCTACTGAATTCACACATGTGGTCCTCGTTAGGTCCGGTGGTCCCCTGTGTGGTCCAAAATAGACCACATGAGTTCCACGAAGGACCACAAGGGGTTCAGAGTATCACAATGCTTTAGCCTGTATTCTTGGTGGGTCTCGGAAGCGGGATTGCGTGACACCGTGGTTTTCATTGCACCAGTTTGGTCTAGGGTTGGACTTTCTCACCGGAAGACCTCGACGTGTTTGGAATATCAGTGCATCCCCGCTGGGTGAGAGGCGTTAGCCCACCCAGGACAGAGTTGGACTTTCTCACCGGAAAACCTCGACGTGTTATGAGATACCCGTGTATCACCGCCGGGTGAGAGGTGGTTGCCCATCCAGTCCAGGGTTGGACTTTCTCACCGGAAAACCTCAGCGTGATTAGGATACGCAGACATCCCCGCCGGGTGAGAGGTGGTTGCCTATCTAGACTTCCCTGGTCCAGTGTCTCCGACTTCAGCATTTTGCGGTCGTGGCCGCTACCCTTCCTAGTTGTGACCAGGATGGAGCTTTTGTCCAGGAGGACGAATCCTCGCCACTAGTGACTTCTACCCCTGGGTTGAGCCGGTTTAGGCATTTCCCAGTATGGGCATGTTTGGGACGGGACCGACCTCTAGGGCAGAGGTACTGTGACATTCATAGCCTTCAAGATTCACCCCTGGTATGAGCCGGTTTAGGCAAAATTCACCAGTATGGGTGTTTATCAGGCGTTACCGACCTCTAGAGCGGAGGTGGCATGACATGTCTAGCCATCGAGTTCCACCCCTGGTGTGTGCCGGTTTAGGCATATTTCACCAGTGTAGGTGTATTTCGGACGTAGGCGGCCTCTAGAGCAGAGGTGCCGTGGTATAGCTCTCGTAGCGATACTACTGGACATACCAGGTTAAACTTCACTTTCCACTACCTTTTCCCATCGGCTCCGCACAGCAACCTTTATTTCCGCATTTACTTCCTTAACCGGGAGGAGCTTCACTCCACGCGCGGCATTTGAAAAGTCAAGCCAGCAGTGACTTAACCTCTGGGACAAACCGGTTCATGCATTTCACACGATATGACTGCACTCAGGACGTGGCCGACCTCCAGACCAGAGGTGCCGTGATTTGACTGTTTGCTTCGCTTTATTCTTTCAACCACCCCTTCCGCAGTGATGCTGCGCGGCAACCTCATTTGCAAATTTCTTCATTGGCCGGGAAGAGCACCGCTCCACGCACGGCAGCTGAAGATCTCGCCAACAGCGGCAGATGAGCTACCAAACGTGACACTCATCTACCCTAAGTAACTGGTTTTCAGGCGCCAGATATTCGCCCTCGCCCCTTCTCCTGTCAGTTTAAACAGTTCTGCCACGGGAAGGCCAGGAGCTGGACTTGACTGCCAGAGGCTGTTTGTGGCGCGTTTGCAGTCCTTAGAACCACAAATTAAATAAGTAAGCTGTCAATATGCACCCCTGGCGGACATCTTGTTTTATGTCACAGCAAGTTTTTGTTTCAGCATTTATTCTCACTGCTGGTTCCTGGTTTAGATACAACAGTGATGTTAATTGTATTAAATGTGTTGGAAATCCCATTTTTTCCATTATCTCCCAAAGTTTCGGGTGTTGTACACGATAAAATGCCTGTGAGTGGTCTATGAAGGATAATTAGAGATCCACATTAAACTCTCTTACTTTCTCTATTTTAAATCTTATATTGAATATATGATCTCTTGACACTCTTCCTGGCCTGAAACCAACTTGGACCATATTGACGTCTTCTTTTATTTTCTTACAATGTCTACCCATTATGATTTTTAACATAATTTACTGACATGACTAATCAGGGCAACAGTTTGTGCAAAATTTCAGGTTACCATTTTTTGCTAGTGGTATGAATGCAGTTCTTTTCCATTCTTTTGGCCAAATACCTGAATGCCATATCTTTTTACATAGTGCATGATAAATTGTTGCACCTTCCTTTCTTCCTGCTTTAATAAGTTCAGCTGTTATCTCATCATATCCTGGCGATTTACCGTTTTACAGATTCTTTATTGCCCATAAAACTTCTTCTATTGTCGGTTCGGGTTCTTTCTCCTCCAATAATAATTCACACTGTAGATTTCTGCTTTCACACTCAGCTGTTTCATACTTTCCTCTGTAATATTTCTTTCATCTCTCTAGAATTTCCTCTGTCTATGTTAAGGTATTCCCCATCTTGTCACAAGTTACATTTAGCTTAGATGTGACATTTCTCGTCAATGTTTTCATTTCTTTAAACATTTCACTATCTCTTCCACACTTTTGATGTCCTTTTATTCTTTCACAACAATCGTGTATATATTGTTTTTTGTCTTTTCTTATGTTTTTCGTACTTCTTTTGTTAAGATTTATATTCCTCTTTGTTGTTGTTTGTCACTGTCCATTGCGTCTTCATTTCTCTACGTTGTTTTATAAGTTCTAGTGTGCCTGCTATAACGCATGCATTATTTTGTGGTTCCTTTAATGGAACCATGTCTTTAGATGTTGTTATTATGATATCTCTGGGCTGCTTAGCCATTTCATCTGATGTCATCTCTTCGTGAACAGCCATCAGGATTTCGAAACTGTATTTCACTTCTACACCGTATTGTTCTTGTATTTTTGTAAGATCAAAGCGGAGTGGTCGTGATCCGTGTCACAATCAGCACCTGGTAAAGTTTTTGCTTATGTTTTTGCATCACCTTCTTTGCACTAAAATGTAATCTATGTAATTCTTGGTTTTCCCATCAGGTGATGTCCATGTATAAAGTCTTCTTGGATGTTGTTTTAAAAGTGTACTACCAATCATTAAAACATTTTCTATGCAATAAGTCACTAGATTGTCACTTGTCTCATTTCTGTGCCCTATGTTAAATTTCCCTACAACATGTCTTTCATCTTCTGCTCTTTGTGTACCAATCTTTGCATTAAAATACCACATTATTAATACAATATCTTTTTTTTCCGTACCTGGTCTATCGTTTTCTTAGTAACACCGACAAGATTTTATCCGTCATCACAATTACTAGTACTGACCTCTACCTCACACTCTTCCCCAGTGTTAAAATTAGATCTATCTGGCCTGGGGGACTCACCACCAAATCTGTTTCCTATCTGACCTTCCATGTTGCTGTTTGGGTTTCTTGGTATATTTCCAGAAGATAGTTTACCATTGCTTTCCTTCAGGGCAGTGAGTGTACTAGTTAGTGATCGTAGCCATTGTCCATACATTGAAATCATCTGCCTACCATCATAGAATGGTGACCATAAATAACATTATCTGTCGGCTGCTCTTCCATTCCATCCACCACCTGCTCCCATGGCTTCACGTCACCCTGATGGGGGAGGGGGAGGCGGGGGTCTATACAGGTAATCCACCTTGCCCAACAGTGTCCCGTAGACTGACGGAGGTAAGGAGGCATCTTACTTCTCCTTTGATAGGGGGGATACCACTCTCTTAATAATGTCCTCTTCAGAGTTTCACGCGGTCTGCCCCTTTTTCTTCGGCCTGTTGTGTTCCACTTGATAGCTTGTTTTGGGATTTTCTGATCATTTCTTCTCATCAAGTGACCAACATATGTCCATCTCCTTTTCCTGATCACCCATACAAGTATACATGGTTATATATGTGTGTATAAGTACAACCACATATTTTATATATATATATGTGTATATATATGTATATATATATATATATGTCATTATGTAAATATTCATGCAATTATAAAAGGAACAGTCTATCTGTCTGTCCGTCTGTCTGTCTGTTCTTCCGTCCGTCTGTCTGTCTGTCTGTCTAATCGAAACATGTGTCTTGTCTTCACTTTCATTAAAGTCTTCAATTATATCATCCTGGCCTGGTTTTCGTTCGTCTGCAAGTGTAATTAGTCTTTATTTTCCGCTTTAGGATTCCTTTACCATCTTCTTCTTAGTATCCTTTCTTAATCATTACCCTGGGGATTTCAGATGAGAGCTTGTTTGCTTATGTTAGTTGTAGGCTTTCGAGGATTATGTTGTATCCAACTCCTGTGTCGTTTTCGTTATCATTTCTTTCGTTGTCGTTTGCCCTCAAAAGTGATATACGTTGTTGATTATGTGGTAGCAGCGTGAAATCATCTGCAAAATCCAGCTCTTCGAAGTGAATCAAAGGAGTCAACTTTATTCGTTTTGTACTTTGTTTTGTAGCCGATTTCATAATCCAGTCTCGGAATGGTGGCAGATGATATACTTGTATAAACCCGGTCTCTACTTTGAACCTGTAGAACACTCAGTAAGTCATTACATTTTAGGAGATTTTAATGTTGAAAATCTTAATTGGTACTCTGTGATATCTAAGTAGTTTTCACAAAGTCTTTCTGTATACATAGTCAAAGCTTTTCTTATAGCCGTCGATATACTTAAACATTAAAGCCAGTGTCAACTAGAAGATTATAAAAGGAAAAGTACTGTAATAAATAAAAATTATTATATTTCCGTGTACCTCAAGTACTATATTTCCATTACTGAATGAGTTATATCAGATCTGACAAGGTTTATATTATATAAATCATAACATATGTGAGACGTATAGTATTTCTTTTCTTTTTAACACAAACGGAATGATGTGGCTTCTTATATTGTAAAATGAAATTCTTACCAATTGCTGCAATGATATAAAATAATGATAGAAAATACGATAGTATCAACGTTGAACAGATAATTTTAAAGATTCTTAAAATAATATTTCACGTATAAAGGAACAACTTTTCTTTTCAGTCAAAAATACTTCAAATAAAATTATACACAGATGTTTAATGTCTTAACTGCTTATTTTCATAAAAACACATTAATAATAAACACTCAACATTATTCACCAAAAAACGTCTTTATATTTGTCAATATATAATATATGTCTATGTATACTCCTATATATGCATATATTATATATATAAAGATATACATACACGCAGACATATCATATACGTCGTTACGGATATATTATATTGCAGTTATATACCTGCTTCATCTATCTATCTATCTATCTATCTATCTGTCTATCTATCTTTCTATCTATCTATCTATCTATCTATCTATCTATCTATCTATCTATCTATCTATCTATCTATCTATCTATCTATCTATCTATCTATCTGTCTATCTATCTATCTATCTATCTATCTATCTATCTATCTATGTCTATCTATCTATCTGTCTATCTATCTGTCTATCTGTCTATCTGTCTATCTATCTATCTATCTATCTATCTATCTATCTAATTATCTATCTATCTATCTATCTATCTATCTATCTGTCTATCTATCTGTCTATCTATCTATCTATCTATCTATCTATCTATCTATCTATCTAATTATCTATCTATCCATCTGTCTAATATATCTATCTAATCCATCTATCTATCTATCTATCTATCTATCTATCTATCTATCTATCTATCTATCTTTAAACGCGTATTTGGTCTTTGATTTCTTATTAAAGATTCCTTTACCAGGTGTTTCTTAGTCTCCCGCGTTTGCTCTTATCTTGGGAGCTCCAGGTACGACCTGTTTCGGATTTGTTATTTGTAAGAGTTTGAATTGCTAGACGTATTCGTCCCCAGCGCCGTGTCATTATTATTTCATTCACTTTGGGTTGCTTAGTTTTCTGCGTTATCTCTTTGTTCTGGTGTTATTTGGACTTCTAATCTGAAAGATCTTCCTTAGACGTTGTGTTAACAAAGCTCTGCAGTTTCTTGGTACTTTCGGTTGGTCCTTCCGTGTTGTTGATCCCTAGAATAGATCAGATTTGACATTTGTGTTGAACTTCTTGCTAAGAAATGTTCCCATGTGTTTTCTAAGATACTGATTTGCTACTCTAACCTTCTCAAATCTGTCTGTAATATCTGCTTTTGCATCACTCACCATGTCTATTATGCTGCGGAGATATATCAGTATTTCTACTTCTTCTAATGTTCTGCCTTGTAAGATGATACACACACATATAAGTATATATATATATCCATCAGCAGCAGGCCATCTTGCTCACAAACGACAGGCCTACAGGAGTGCTGTTTGGGAGGCAAAGTTCCGCCAGGGACATGCAAATGAATGAATATCCTTCCCGTGCCGTTAAACGTCACATAGGGCTCGTAAAGTAGTTCGCCAATTTTTCCTGTCTTCGGCGAGTCTTTCAACCTCATCAAAGGATTTTATGCCTGTAATTTGACATCTCTTAATAATATCCTCTTCAGAGTTTCACGCGCTCTGCCTCTTTTTCTTTGGCCTGTTGTGTTCCACTTGATAGCTTGTTTTGGGATTCTCTGATCGTTTCGTCTCATCAAGTGACCAACATATGTCCATCTCCTTTTCCTGATAACCCATGAGACTGGTTGTTGTTCAGTCATCTGTCTCATCTCTGCATTGTTCTTGAATGAACTCAATCCACTTGATGCCGAGTATTTTACGTATGCATTTGTTTTAAAAGAGTCAAATTCTTTTCTATTTCTTTAGTTGTTTTCCAGCTTTCACATGCATAAATGAGGGTGGATATTACATTTGAATTGAATAGTCTTAACTTGGTTTTTGTTCTTATAACTTTTGAATTCCATGTGTTCTCAAGATTCTTGACGACTGATGCTGCCTTTGCAATTCTGATCCTAACTTCCTTTCTAGTGCCACCACCCTGGTCTATGTAGCTGCCAAGGTATGCAAATTGATTGACTTCTTCAATATCTGTCCCTTCTATGTGTATTTTTCCATTTTGATTAAGGGAAATTTTCATTATTTTTTTTTGTCCTTGTTAATTTCAAGTCCTATTTTGCTAGCCATTGAAGAGAGGCTATCTGTTTTTCTTGCATTAAATTCACATTATTACTGATAAGAGTTATGTCATCAGCAGAATCAAGATTTTCTAGTTGGGTCCCATGTACATTTTTTCATTATGAAGTCTATTGTAATCCCAAAAAGTAAAGGAGACAGTATACATCCTTGTTTCACACCTGTTTCAATCTGGAACCATTCGCTCATCCCATCTTCTGTCTTGACTGCACAAACTTATCCATTGTAGAAGTCCTTAATGATGTTGACAATTTTAGACGGTATTCCATATAGACTTAAAATCTCCATAATGAATCTCTGTGTATGCTATCAAATGGCTTTTTAAAATCTATGAAGTTCAGTATTAATGGTTTCTGCTTTTCAATATGTTCTTCAAGTATTATTCTGAGAGTAAAGATCTGGAAATGATCAGAGAATCCCAAAACAAGCTATCAAGTGGAACACAACAGGATGAAGAAAAAGAGGCAGACCGCTTGAAACTCTGAAAAGGACATTGTTAAGAGAGGCCAAATTAACAGGCATAAAATCCTTTGATGACGATGAAAGACTTGCCAAAGACAGGAAAAATTGGCGAACTACTTTGCGAGCCCTATGTGACGTTTAACGGCACGGGAAGGATATAAGATATAAGCTAAGAAAGATCTGGTCGAGACAACTTCTCCCTTTTCGAAATCCTGCTTGTTCTTCTCTCATTGCAGTATCCACTATCTCTTTAAGTCTATTCAAAATGACCTTGCAAAATACTTTTGACACAACTGATATTAAGGTTACTCCTCTCCTCTCCAGTTGTTACAGTAACTAAGGTGGCTTTTTTTTTGGTATTTTAACAATGATTCCTTTATTACAATTAAAAGGAACCTTCTCTTCTTTCCAAATCTTGTTAAACATTATCTGTAGTGGTCTCATGTTGTCACTATTGATGACTTTTAACATTTCGGCTGTTATTTCATCTTCACCTGCAGCTTTTGTTGTTAGCCATTAAATTCACTGTTGTTTCAATTTCATGCAATTTAATTTCATCTAGATTGACATTTAGTTGTGGGGCTGGTAAGTCAGTTTCAAGGTTTAATAATTCTTTTTGGTGTGGTCGATTAAGTATTTCTTGGAAGTGTTCAGCCCATCTTTGCTTTTGGTCTTTATTTATTTTATGTTAATAGGGTTCCCGTTTTGCTAAGGATTGGTCTTTCTTTAGATGTAATAGTACCTGTTAGCCTCTTTTGTATGTTATATAAAGTTTTGCTGTTTCCTGTTTTTGCTGCTTTTTCTGCCTCTTTCGCCATATTGTCTATGTATTCTCTTTTATCCCTTCTAGCTGAACTTTTTACTTTCTTGTCTATTTCTTTTGTATGTTGCTTTCGCCAGATCTTTTTCCAAATTCTGTTTTTGCATTCAACATGTCTAATTTGACTGCTCGTCTTTCATGTATATACTTCCATGTTTTATCTGATATCCATGCTTTTCTATTTGGTTTTTTCAGTCCAGCGATTGCTTTTGCTGCTGTGATTATGGCTGTGATGTAAGAATTCCATAATTCATCTATACCTATCTCCTCAACTTCGCTGGGTGTTTTGGAATGATTGGCAAGTTCTTGATTGAAATTAATGTTAGTATTTTCTTCTTGTAGGCTATGGCTGTTTATTTTCTGTGTACTGATTTCTTGACATAGTTCAATTAATCTTTCTTTGTTCTGATTAACCATGTCAATTCCTTCTTTCCCCATCACTTTTTCAACGTCGGTATTATCCTTCCCTACCTTAGCATTGAAGTCCCCCATAGCAATTAGGATGTCGTGTTTAGGGACTTTGTTGATGATTTGTTGTAGTTGGTGATAGAAGTCTTCCACATCATCATCTGCATCATTCGTGGGTGCATAACACTGTATTATTGTCATTCTTCCGTGTCTTCGGTTGTATCGTGCTCTTATCATACGACTGTTCACTGTTTCCCATTCTACAAGGCTATTTGCTGCTATGTTTGACATAATAATACCTGCCCCATGCCGGATTTTACCATCATTACTGCCATGAATGTATTATTAACTTACCGTTTTCCACCGATCTTTTACCTCCTTCTGGCCATCGCATTTCGCTGATGCCCAGTATGCATAGATGGTATCTCTCCATTTCTCTGATGATCTGAGTAGCTTTTTGGTGCTGCCATAGTTCTCACATTCCAGAATCCAGTCCTTGTCACATGTTTGGGGCCTACGAATGACCTCCTCAGAGTTGGCATCCCTGATGCTCGGTTGGTTTCTCTGCGAGTTTCCGTAACAATATCTTTTTTTCCCGTCTGGAGTTGTCTCTATATAGGTCCCAGGATAAGGTTGTTAGCCTTATGCCCAACTCCCGATACATGATGTGTGACAGATCAATCGGAATTCCGCTGATTTCTGCCTGCCGGCGAGAACGTTAAAAGAAACGTCCGCCATCTTGCACGTCACGCCGTAAATCGTATATATATATATATAGTTGATTATGGTCACCATTCTATGATGGTAGGCAGAAGATCTCAATGTAGGGACAATGGCTACGATCACTGACTAGTACAGTCACTTGCCGAAATGAAAGCAATGGTAAACTATCTTATGGAAATATACCAAGAAACCCAAACAGCAACATAGAAAGTCAAATAAGAAAAAGATCTGGTGGTGAGGCCCCCAGGCCAGATAGATCTAATTTTAACACTGGGGAAGAGTGAGACAGAGGTGAGTACTAGTAATTGTGATGACGGACAAAATCCTGACGTTGTTACTAAAGAAAACCCCTGCATCAAACTAAAAAGAAAAATAAGAGTAGGAAAATGGAATGTAAAAAGTATGAATGAGGGGAAGTATCAAATAATAAGAGACGAGGTGAAAAGAACGGGGATACCCACTTTGGGAATCTGCGAACATCGATGGAAAGGATCAGAACACATGAAGAGCGATAACGATATCTTTATATACTCTAGTGGAGAATTAGGAGGAAAGAATGGAATGGATTTTTACTTGGACAAATCAACATCAAAAGCATTACTAGGTTACATCCAGTAAGTGATAGAATCATCACAATCAAACGTAAGGGCATTACTAGAAATGTAACAATCAACCAGATATTCGCACCTACATCAGCAGCAAATGACGAGGAAGTAGAAGAATTTTATAACACACTCCAAACGACGTTAGACCAGGTGCGGAAAAAATGATATTGTATTAATAATGGGAGATTTTAATGCAAAGTTTGGTACAGAAAGAGCAGAAGATGAAGGATACAAAAGAACTATATTCATACCACTGCCAAAAAAGGGTAACCCGAAATAATCAAACTATATAACTGTTGCCCTGATTAGTCATGCCAATAAAATTATGTTAAAAATCATAATGGGTAGACTTCGAAAGAAAATAGAAGAAGAACTCAATGTGGTCCAAACTGACTCAGGCAAGGAAGAGGATCAAGAGATAATATATTCAATATAAGATTAATAATAGAGAAATGTAAACAGTTTAATGTTAATCAACATTTATCCTTTATAGACTACTCAAAGGCATTTGATTGTTTACAACAACAGAAACTTTGGCAAAAAATGGAAACAAATGTGATTTTAAACACATGTGATACAATTAATATCCCTGCTGTATCTAGACTAACAAGCAGCAGTAAGAATAAATGGTGAAACAACAACTTGGTTTCACATACAACAAGGGGTCCATCAGAGGTGCATACTGTCGCCTTACTTATTTAACTTGTATACTAAACATATAACGAGGAGTGTTAGAGAAGATGTAGACAAAGAATATTACGATGCAATAACAATTGGAGGTTATGAAATACCAGAGATTAGATATGCTGATGACACAGTATTACTGTCCACAACATAAAAAATGACTGGAAAAACTAATTATGTCAGTCCTCAAGAACAGCGAAGAGCAAAACTTCTATCTTAATGTGAAGAAAACTGAATTAATGACAACTGACAAAACAAACAAGGCAGTTGATATGATATATGTATCAATGAGGAAAAATTGGAAGAAGTGGAGAGTTTTGAATATCTTTGATCACTGCTAACTAGTAATGGAGATACAATGAGGAAATTGAAAGGAGGACATCTATCGATCTTCAGAAAGTAAATTCACTAAATAATCTGTGGAGAGGAACAGATAGAACCACCAAAATAAGATTTTTAAGGGCGTGCATTTTTTCCATGGCAACATATGCCTATGAGACCTGGACACTTAACAAAACAGCTGAGAAACACATAAACGCCTTTGAATGTAAATGCTACAGAAGATTTCTGTAATTACCATGTACACAGAAAAGAACAAATATATCCATACTACAAGAACTTAATATTGAAGACGTCTGGCTAATAAAGAGGATTAAAGAGAAAAACATTAAATATTTTGGACACATTAAACGTCATGATAATCTAGAGAAAATCGTCTTGGAAAGGTACATAATGGGAAAAAGAAAGAGAGGAAGACCAAGGCGAAGATAGCTACAAGACATTGTTAATGATCTGCAAATGGATGCATCACAAGCAGGCCGTCTTGCTCACAACCGAGAGACCTACAGGAGTGCTGTTAGGGAGGCAAAGTTCCGCAATGGACATGCAAATTAATGAATGAATATATACATATATATGTATGTAATGTGTGAGCCTGTGTGTTAATTCTGAGAATTTTTATTTGTCTTCGTTTATTTTGAAGCCAAAATTGTCCAGATATCTTGGACACTCTGTTAATTTATTCTTTCATTTTTTTTTATCATGTAACGTAAATGCCATGTCATCTGCAACATCCAAGTCTTTGTGTTGCATACATGGAGTCCACCAAAGTATTCGTCTTCTAATTCGTTTTGTAGCCGTTTTCATAATCTAGTATATAAATGGCGACATTTTGCATACTTGTCTAACCCCGGTCTGTACTTTGTTAATCATTCTGTAAACCATTACGTAACAAAAGAATGTATTAATGTTGAGACGTTTAATTGGTACTCTGTGATAACTAAATAATTTCCCCAAAATTTTGTTGTCTATATAGTTCACGATCATCTCATAACCGTCTTGAAACTTTAAATATTCAAACAGTATCAACTAGGGGATTAGACCAAGGAAAAATTAAAGTAATAAATACAAATTATTTTACTCTTGTGTACCTCTAGTAGTATATTTGCGATAAGGATCGAGGTATATTAGTTGTGACAGGTTTACATCACAGGAATCGTGAAGGATGACTGAAGTACTGAAGTATAGTTTTTTTTTAACACAAACGAACTTACGTGCACTTTCTTCTGTTTAGAATTGAAATTCTTACCGACTGCATCAATGTTATAATATATTGATAGAAAATTGGATAGTTTAAACGTTGAACAGATACGTATAAAGGTTCTATACAAAATAATGCTTCTCTTGAAAAGGGAAATAATTTAAAAAAAAACAGTACATCACAAAAACACTTATACTAATACTACAGAAGATTCCTTCAAATATCATGGATTCAAACAAAAACAGATATATTCATACTACAAGAACTTAATTTTAAAGAAGGTTGGCTAGTAAAGAGGATTAATCAGACAAAACTTAAATATTTTGCATTAAACGTTATGATAATTTAGAGAAGATCATCTTGAAAGGGTACAGAGTGGGAAAAAGAAAGAGAGGAAGACAAAGGCGAATATGGCTGCAAGACATCGTTCAAAATCTGCAAATGCATGCTTCAGCAACCTGGCTTATTGCATCCCTCCATCCATCCATCCATTCATCCATCCATCCATCCATCCGTCCGTCCGTCCGTTCGCCTGTCTGTCTGTCTGTCTGTTTGTCTGTCTCTATGTCTGTCTATCTATATATCTATCTTCTCAGTTTTCCGAACCATTAAGGCTCATTGCTGCAGATAAAGTTCGCCTCCATTCCTCTCTATTCCTAATCTTCTCTCTCCAGTTGGTGACAACAATTTCTTTTATATCCTCTTCTGTGTTATCGTTCAATCTCTGTCTTGGTCTACCCCTTGGTCTTATTTCCCTCTTGTGCATACTTAAATTTTCATTTGTCTGTTCTCTTGCATTATTTCTACATGCCCCAGCCAGCCTAGTCTGTTCAGTTTCAAGACATTTATAATTTGTTGGGATTTAAATAAGCTGTTCAGTTCAGTGTTCTTTCTAGCTCTCCGCTCTCCATTGGTGGTGTCCTTTATAGGCCCAAAGATTCTTCTTTAGATCTTGTTCTCAAAGATCTGCAATTTTTGTTCATCTTTCTTTGTTGTAATCCACGTTTATGATCCATGCATGACGGCCGGTCTTAGTATAGTTTTGTAGATTGTTATTTTGGTGTTTTGAGACAGGATTCTGGATTTTAACAGGTGTTGCAAGGTGAGGTATATTTTATTACCTTTTCTGTACTCTGCTTTTAATTTCTTCGTTTACTGTGTTGCTTCTGTTGAAGGTTGTGCTTAGATATTTATATGTTTATGCTTTCCTAATGATCATATCTCCAACATTTATATAATCTGGATCATTCTGCCCTTGGTCTCTTGATATCTTCATACACTCTGTCTCATCTTGGTTAATGATCAAGCCTACTTTTAGTGCCACACCTCTCAGGTGTATGCAGGTATTGATGACTTCTTGCATGGCTCTCCCCCACCCCCAGGTCGGTGTCATAAGCGTATAGCAGCTTAGCTTGTTCCTCTGCACTGCTTTCTTCTTTCACTTTTCTGATTACCTTTTCTAGTTCTAGGCAGAATACCAATGGAGATAATGTATCACCTTGTTTAAACCAGTTCTTATAGAGAAGGGTTCTGACTTTCTTCCATTATATATTACTTTATTATATGTATCCTCCATATATATTCTGGTCAGATTGATTAATTTATTAGGTATCTCAAATTCTTTCATAATTTGGCATAAGCTGCTCGTATCTATGCTGTCACCGGCTTTCTTGAAGGCAATGAAGACATGTACTTCTTGTCCATATTCCCAGTACTTTTCTGCTCTTATAAGTAGATAAAATATTGGTCTACGGTTGATCTATTCTAGCCTTCTGAATTCTTTCTGTAATATCTGCTTCTGCATCACTCACTCTGCCTCTAATGCTCGGAGATATATCAATGTTTCTACTTCCTGTACATTTCTGCCTTCTAAGGTGATATATAATTTGTGTGAGTATGTGTGTTACTTCTGAGAATTTTTGTTTGTCGTCGTTTATTTTTAACCAAAATTGTGCAGATATCTTGGACACTCTGTTAGTTTAATATTATAATTGTTTTTGATCACGTGACAGAAGTGCATAGTTATCTGCAACATCCAGGATTTGTGTTATATCCGAGGAGTACAATGTATTCGTCTTCTAATTCGTTTTGTAGCCGTTTTCATAATCCAGTCTAGGAATGGTGACAGCTGGCATAATTCTCTAACCCCGGGTTTACTCTGTGTATCGCTATATAAACCATTACATTACAGGATATTTTAATAATATTGATAAATTTAATTGATAATCTGTGATATCTAAATAGTTTTTACAAGGTGTGAATCTCTAAATTGTCCAAGGACTTCTCATAACCGTCTACAAACATGAACAATTCAACCAGTACTACTAGAAGATTAGACAAAGGAAAAGTAACGTAATAAATAAAAATTGTTTTACTATCGTTACCTCTTGTACCATATGTGCAGTAATGACCGAAGTATATTAGTTCTAACAGATATGTATAACAGGAATAAAAAAGGATGACTGGAGTATAGGTTTTTTTAAACACAAACGAACTTATGTGCACTTTCTTCAACTGAAAAAATGAAACTCTTACCAACTGCATCAATCATTGATATAAAATTGGATACTATAAACATTGAAGACATACTTGCAATGATTCTAAAAACTAATATTTCTCTTAGAAAAGGAAATAACTTTTTGAAATAAAACAGTACTTCATAAAAAAACAAGTATACAAAGATTTATATCTGCCTTAACTGTTTCCTTTCATACAGATACATTAACACCAAACAGAAATAATCCTCACTAAACAAGTTTTATATAATCAGGTGCATACGTATACATATATGTGTATATATATATATATATACACATACATATATATATTGGGAAACATACATGTATATATATTTACATATGCATATATATTGGTACACATACATCAATAGATATACATATATATGGTCATTGGTACACATACATGAAACAAAATATATATACGTCGTTTTGTATATATTTGTATCTTTCCACGCGCTCCATATGCCTGTGAGACCTGGACACTTACCAAAACAGATGAGAAACGCATAAACGCGTTTGAATGTAAATGCTGTAGAAGATTTCTTCAAATATTATAGATAAAAAAAACCTGTGTATATATATATATATATATATATATATATATATATATATATATATATATATATATATATATATATATCTGGGTGTCTGAGTGGCGAAGTGATTAGTGCACTGGCTTCACATGGCGAAGGTCGGGGGTTCAAATCCGGCCGGCGGCACCCCAGTCACCCAGCTGTAGAAATGGGTACCCGACTTCTTCTGGAGTTGGGGAAGGAAAAGGCAGCCAGGCGTGATACTGACCATATCACCCTCTAGTGTGCTGACAGGTCAAGGAAAATATGGGCACTAACACCATATCCCTATGTGCCTCTAAGGTATGACAGGGTTACCTTTACTATATCTATCTATCTATCTATCTATCTATCTATCTATCTATCTATCTATCTATCTATCTATCTATCTATCTATCTATCCATCCATCCATCCATCCATCCATCCATCCATCCATCTATCTATCTATCTATCTATCTATCCATCCATCCATCTATCTATCTATCTATCTATCTATCTATCTATCTACTTATCTATCTATCTATCTATCTATCTATCTACAAAACGCAACAAAAACAACACTTCTGCACTGTACAGAAACATCACAGATAGAAAATGTTAGCGAGCAGAAAAAACTAGGTCTTATTATTGACCAACATCTGACCTGGAACTCTCATGTGCAATGTCTAACAAAATTCATCGCACAAAAAGTATACCACTTAGCCAAAATTAAGCACGTCATCTATCAATACACTGGGAATACATATTACATAGCTCATATACAAACATATTTAGACTATTGCTCAACAGTTTGGGATGGTTGCTCAGTGTCAAATACAAAGAGGCTTTGCCCACTCCAAAAGCGAGCAGTAAAGCTTATTAGTGACAAAGATCAAGCACAAACAACTGACCAGCACAAACGTATCAAAATACTGCCTCTTAAGAACAGGTTCCTCTTCATAAAAGCCAAGTTAGTGCATCAAATTCTTTCACGGCATGCCCTGCCTTATCTATAGAACCTGTTTAAATTTAGCCCAAAGTGCAGCCAAGGCTTGAACAAAATATGTCTTCCAAAACCTAGATGTGATCTTTACAAAAAAAAGCTTTAGTTATTCTGCTGCTCGTCTATGGAATACCTTCCCATCCTGTATAAAAAATATAAATTATACTCCTTCCAAAAACTACAAGCTTTCCCGATATCTATTTGATGTCGACTACATGCTTCCATGAATTATAAAACTTAAAAGTTATCTTAAATTCCCCTTACAGACACCGAATACAATTGTTTTCTGAATAGTTCCGAAATCTTTGTTTAGTAGATAGTCATTTGAATATATATGTAGTTATTTCTGTACTGAGTGAATGTTTAAGAGCGAAACGTAAATGTTATATTTTATTTTATGTCTCTCAGTTTCAGTGTTAATTATGTTTGTTACATGAACAGCATATTTGTATAATGCCTGGAATAGAGTGAAAGATGTATGATAAAGGGCAGAATGTCAGACGGGCCTGCGTGCCCAATTCTTAACCCTTTTGAAATAAAGTTCAATCAGTCAATCTATCTATCTATCTATCTATCTATCTATCTATCTATCTATCTATCTATCTGTCTGTCTGTCTGTCTAACTGTCTGTCTGTCTGTCTGTCTATCTGTCTGCCTGTCTGTCTGCCTGTCTGTCTGTCTGTCTATCTATCTAATCAGGCTTTCTGTTTATATATGTTTCTGTTCTGCTTTATTTTTTTCTATTCATTTCCAGGTGTACTTAGTCTTTGGTTTCTGATTCAAGATTCCTTTACCAGGTGTTTCTTAATCTCCCGTGTTTTCTCTTACTCTTGGAAATCCAGGTGTGATTTTTTTCGGTTGAGTAATGTGTAAGAGTTCGAAGTGCACTTCCTATCCATCTCCAGCGTCGTTTCATTATTATTTCCTTCATTGTTGGTTTGTTATTTTTATTCCTTATCTCTTCGTTCTGGTGTTGTCTGGCGTTCTAAACTGAAAGATCTTCCTTAAGCAGGTGTTAACAAAGGTCTGCAGTTTGTTGGTACTTTCGGTTGACGCTGTCTATGTTGTTGACGTGTACAATAGGTCCGATTTGACATTTGTGTTGAAAGAACTATGTTTTGTTGATCAGAAAATTTTACCGCGTGGTTCTATTATTTTAAGTTGTAGATTTCCTACTCTAGCCTTCTCTATTCTTTCTGTAATATCTGCTTCTGCAAAATCCTCTCTGTCTATAATGCTGCGGAGATATCTGAATATGCCAACTTCTAATTCTTTACCTTCTAATGTGATCTAGTTTGTGTGTCTGTGTGTTAATTCTTCGTTTAATTTTAGCTAAACGCGTGCAGATGTCTTTGCCACTCTGTTAGTTAATTCTTCCAATTTTTTTTTCAGTATGTGACAGAAATAGAGGAAGACCGAAACGAAGATGGGTGCAAGACATCGTTGACGATCTGGAAATGGATGCAGCAGCAGCAGCAGCAGGCCATCTTGCTCACAACCGAGAGGCCTTCAGGAGAGCTGCGAGGGAGGCAAACTTCCGCAAGGGACATGCAAAGGAATGAATGAATGAATGAATGAATGAATGAATGAATGAATGAATGATAGAAGCGCCAATTCATCTGAAAAATCCGGATATTCGTGTTGTATCCGTGAGATCCACTATTTTAGTCTTCTATTTCGTTTTGTAGCCGTTTTCACAATCCAGTCTAAGAATGGTATCTAACTCTGGTCTTTACTTTGAATCTGTAAACCATTCTGTAAGTCATTACATGATATGAGATTATACTAATGTTGACAAGTTTAATTGGTACTCTGTGATATCTATGTAGTTTATACAAGATATTAATTAATGTCTAAACAGTCGAAGGTTTTCTCATGACCGTCAATATACTTAAACAATAAATCCCGTATCAAGTAGAAGATTAGGAAAACACATTGATGTAATAAATAGAAGTATTTACCTGACGTGTAACTCTAGTACTATATTTCCAGTAATGAAGGTGCTGTATTAGTTGTGACCGGACTATATTGCATAAATCATACAGGATTGCAAGGGTAATTTTTGTTATTTTCTTTTTAACATAAACGAACAGAAATATTCCTACCAACTGCAGCATTATTACAAAATAGTGATAGAAGAAGAAGGATACTACACACGTTGAAGTGATAATTTTAAAGATTCTTAAAGTAATATTTCCCTTAAAAAAGATTTCTTAAATAAAACAATGCTTCAAAAATTTATTAGGTATCTCAAATTCTTTCATAATTTGCCATAAGCTGCTCCTATCAATGGTATCATAAGGTTTCTTGAAGGCAATGAAGACACGTACTTCTTGTCCATATTCCCAGTACTTTTCTACTGTTTGACGTAGATGAAATACTGGTCTGTGGTTGATCTATTCTAGCTTTCTGAATTCTTTCTGTAATATCTGCTTCTGCATCACTCACTCTGCCTATTATGCTCGGAGATATATCAATGTTTCTGCTTCTTCTACTTTTCTGCCTTCTAAGGTGATATCTATTTTGTGTGTGTATTAATTCTGAGAAGTTTTGCTTGTCTTCGTTTATTTTTAACCAAAATTGTGCAGATATCTTGGACACTCTCTTAGTTTAATATTAAATAATACGTATTAAAATTGTTTTTGATAACTGTTTATTTTCATAAAGATACATTGATAGGAAATTTTTTAAAAATCCTCTTCAGTGAAAATTTCTATGTATCCATGTCAGATAAAAATAAAATTCTCATCACCATGTAATTAAGCCTTCTCCGAGAAACGTTATTAGGTTCATATTTTCACGAGCTTCGGCTCCCTTATATATATAAATATATATATATATATATATATATATATATATATATATGGGGCTTCTGCATGGGTTTTCCACAAATGAATCTTTTTTTCCTTTTTTTCTGCTCCTGCCCAGGTGAGCCGTCTATTGCTCAACATCTTTTCTGTTGGTCTTCTCCATGTCTCTTTTGGTTTGCTCTTACTTCTGTTCCACTGTGGTGTCATTCTCAGTGCTATTTTTGGTAGTGAGTTGTCAGTCATTCGGAGCAAATGTTCCAAACATCGCCAGCGTCTTTCCTAAAAAATTGCTGTCAGTGGCTTCATCTGCATTTCTGCTAACAAGATGTTATTTATTACGGTGTTTGGCCAAAACATTTGTTTAATTTAATTCTTTGTAAACATCTAGTGTTAGGGAGAATTCAGCTTGTTTTCTATGGTTTTGGTGATTTTCCAGCATTCACGTCCATAGAGTAGTACATTTAGAACTTTACTCTTAAATATCCTGATTTTCATCTTTGTGCTTAGTTTCTTTTTTCTTTATTTCCATAAAGTCTGCATCATTGCAAAAGCCTGGTTTGCTCTAGTAAGTCTGCTGTTGATGTCCTCTGTGCTGTCTCCATGTTCTATTACTCTACTGCCAAGATATACAAATTCGTTGACCTCCTCCACTAACTTGATATCTACTCTGAGTACATTTCTGTTGTTCATATTTTGCTTCATTAAGTTTGTCTTTCATGAGTTGCACTGTAATCCTATGTTGTTTGCATTCTGAGTTATCTTGTTTATTTTATCTTTCACATCTTTGTGGCTGCTTGATAGTAGGCACATATCGTCCGCACAGTCAAGTTCCTCCGGTTGTCAATGGAACATTGTAATCATCTGCGTTTGCCTGATGTAATATATATAGATAACAATATACCACCTGATTACCCGGCGTTGCTCGAGAATTTATTAAATATTAATATTGCGGAATGGATTTGAAATCGCCATGTTACTGTCACGGACAGCCTTATTTTGCTCGCTCAAGGGTGGTTCATCCAAAACATTATTTATTCTTGCTCCTTGAAATGAAACTAAAAATGTTGTATATAATCAAGTTTATAGTTAAATTAATATTATACTTAATTTGTAAAAAAAAGTTTAATGTGTAGACTGCCCCTGTGACTTGTTAAACATGACTGAGAACGCAAACCTTACTGGAAGTGCAATCTCTTAAAGTTAAAAGGTAGATCCGTCGGAATGAGGTGTATCCGTGGGATTAAATTTCCTTCACCCTCTTTTAAGATAGTCGCTTCAGCTACATTGCTCAGCATTCTCTTTACACACAGCTTTGTTCTGTTTCAAAGTTTTTGAGGGTCGAGTTCCGTAGTAAAATAATTTAGATTTCATCCTAATTTTCAACCCATGCCGATGGAAGCTGAACTTGGACGTAAACTACTTCAGGAGTGTCACTATCATTTCTGCGACCCCGAAAACTATGGAATCGACGCTAATATCGGTCGTTTTCAATTACTTCACATGTCACCCCCATCCCACCCCACCACTCTCTCACCCCAATGCCAATGGGTCTAAATAAGAGACCATAAAAATTACTTAGAGTTGCTGTCATCATCATCGTCATCAATCATCATCATCATCATCATCATCATCCTTTCACTCCCCCAAGAGCATAGGCCACGGAAAAAGTCTCTCCAGTAATCCTTGTTCTTGGAATTATTCACTGCTTCCTTCCATGTGCATCCCTTATATCTGAGTACTGTCATAATATCTATTCTCCAAGTACGTCTAAGTCTTCCTCGTTTTCGTTTTCCTCGAGGATTTCATGTCAATGCCTGTCCTGAAATGCTGGTGTCGGGTTTCCACAGAGTATGGCAAACCCACTGCTTTTTCGCTCCTTGTTTCTGTAACACTTCAGTTTTTCACCATGTACAGGTTGTTGGCATATCCCCCAAACAATTTAGTCGGTTCTTATGACATATTTGGAAGGTGGCAGTGGTCCTATTCTTTTCTCCCCAGAGTTAGATCCGGGCTCTTGTAACCATACGGGACTTGCCATGGGAGGCTACAAATGATGCTATTGGAATAGCACCGCTCTATTTCACGATTATCTCCCTTAGCAAATTTATTTTTCCTCCACGAATTTAGTGGATTGTATGTCACCCCTTCCCTAAACCACCCCTAGGGTGATAGGAATGTTTTATTCCCGCACAGTGCTTTTCTTCAGACTATGCCTGATATGTGTACCAAGTACGGTTGAAATTGTTCCAGCCGTTCCAGAGTTATGCTGGAACACACGCATACATTCATATAATATATATGTATATTATATATATATATATATATATATATACCTATCAGTATATTCGTATTTTTATATACTTATATTTTTCCATTTGCGCCGTATGCTCGTGAGACCTGGACACATAACAAAACAGCTGAGAAACACATAAATGCCTTTGAATGTAAATACTATAGAAGAGTGCTTCAGATATCATGGGGACATACACACACACACAACCAAATGCATCAATGCTACAAGAACTTAACTTTAAATAGGTTTGCCTCGTAACATGAATTAAACATTGAAAATGTAAATATTTTGGACACAATAAACGTCATAACCATTTAGATAAGACCATCCTGAAATGATAAATAATAGGAAAAAGAAAGAGAGGAAGACAAAGGGGAAGATGGCTCGAAGACATCGTTTATTATCTGCAAATGGATGCATCATCAGCAAGGAATATTGTTTACAATAGAGAGATCTACAGGAGAGCTGTTAGGGAAGTAAAGTTTCACAAATGACATGCAAATGTCTAATGATGATTATATGCACACTGTGTCAACATTTTTATCTATCTATCTATCTATCTATCTATCTATCTATCTATCTATCTATCTATCTATCTATCTATCTATCTCTATCTATCTATCTATCTGTCTGTCTGTCTGTCTGTCTGTCCGTCTGTCTGCTTGTCTGCCTGTCTGTCTGTCTGTCTATCTATCTAATCAAGCTTTCTGTTTATAAATGTTTCTTTTCTGTTTTATTTTTTTTCTATTCATTTCCAGGTGTACTTAGTCTTTGGTCTCTGATTCAAGATTCCTTTACCGGGTGTTTCTTAATCTCCCGTGTTTTCTCTTACTCTTGGAAATCCAGGTGTGATTTTTTTCGGTTGAGTAATGTGTAAGAGTTCGAAGTGCACTTCCTATCCATCTCCAGCGCCGTTTCATTATTATTTCCTTCACTGTGGGTTTGTTATTTTTATTCCTTATCTCTTCGTTCTGGTGTTGTCTGGCGTTCTAAACTGAAAGATCTTCCTTAAGCAGTTGTTAACAAAGGTCTGCAGTTTATTGGTACTTTCGGCTGACGCTGTCTATGTTGTTGACGTGTACAATAGGTCCGATTTGACATTTGTGTTGAAAGAACTATGTTTTGTTGATCAGAAAATTTTACCGCGTGGTTCTATTATTTTAAGTTGTAGATTTCCTACTCTAGCCTTCTCTATTATTTCTGTAATATCTGCTTCTGCAAAATCCTCTCTGTCTATAATGCTGCGGAGATATCTGAATATGCCAACTTCTAATTCTTTACCTTCTAATGTGATCTAGTTTGTGTGTCTGTGTGTTAATTCTTCGTTTAATTTTAGCTAAACGCGTGCAGATGTCTTTGCCACACTGTTAGTTAATTCTTCCAATTTTTTTTTTCAGTATGTGACAGAAATAGAGGAAGACCGAAACGAAGATGGGTGCAAGACATCGTTGACGATCTGGAAATGGATGCAGCAGCAGCAGCAGCAGGCCGTCTTGCTCACAACCGAGAGGCCTTCAGGAGAGCTGCGAGGGAGGCAAACTTCCGCAAGGGACATGCAAAGGAATGAATGAATGAATGAATGAATGAATGAATGATAGAAGCGCCAATTCATCTGAAAAATCCGGATATTCGTGTTGTATCCGTGAGATCCACTATTTTAGTCTTCTATTTCGTTTTGTAGCCGTTTTCACAATCCAGTCTAAGAATGGTATCTAACTCTGGTCTTTACTTTGAATCTGTAAACCATTCTGTAAGTCATTACATGATATGAGATTATACTAATGTTGACAAGTTTAATTGGTACTCTGTGATATCTATGTAGTTTATACAAGATATTAATTAATGTCTAAACAGTCGAAGGTTTTCTCATGACCGTCAATATACTTAAACAATAAATCCCGTATCAAGTAGAAGATTAGGAAAACACATTGATGTAATAAATAGAAGTATTTACCTGACGTGTAACTCTAGTACTATATTTCCAGTAATGAAGGTGCTGTATTAGTTGTGACCGGACTATATTGCATAAATCATACAGGATTGCAAGGGTAATTTTTGTTATTTTCTTTTTAACATAAACGAACAGAAATATTCCTACCAACTGCAGCATTATTACAAAATAGTGATAGAAGAAGAAGGATACTACACACGTTGAAGTGATAATTTTAAAGATTCTTAAAGTAATATTTCCCTTAAAAAAGATTTCTTAAATAAAACAATGCTTCAAAAATTTATTAGGTATCTCAAATTCTTTCATAATTTGCCATAAGCTGCTCCTATCAATGGTATCATAAGGTTTCTTGAAGGCAATGAAGACACGTACTTCTTGTCCATATTCCCAGTACTTTTCTACTGTTTGACGTAGATGAAATACTGGTCTGTGGTTGATCTATTCTAGCTTTCTGAATTCTTTCTGTAATATCTGCTTCTGCATCACTCACTCTGCCTATTATGCTCGGAGATATATCAATGTTTCTGCTTCTTCTACTTTTCTGCCTTCTAAGGTGATATCTATTTTGTGTGTGTATTAATTCTGAGAAGTTTTGCTTGTCTTCGTTTATTTTTAACCAAAATTGTGCAGATATCTTGGACACTCTCTTAGTTTAATATTAAATAATACGTATTAAAATTGTTTTTGATAACTGTTTATTTTCATAAAGATACATTGATAGGAAATTTTTTAAAAATCCTCTTCAGTGAAAATTTCTATGTATCCATGTCAGATAAAAATAAAATTCTCATCACCATGTAATTAAGCCTTCTCCGAGAAACGTTATTAGGTTCATATTTTCACGAGCTTCGGCTCCCTTATATATATAAATATATATATATATATATATATATATATATATATATATATATATATATATGGGGCTTCTGCATGGGTTTTCCACAAATGAATCTTTTTTTTTTCCTTTTTTTCTGCTCCTGCCCAGGTGAGCCGTCTATTGCTCAACATCTTTTCTGTTGGTCTTCTCCATGTCTCTTTTGGTTTGCTCTTACTTCTGTTCCACTGTGGTGTCATTCTCAGTGCTATTTTTGGTAGTGAGTTGTCAGTCATTCGGAGCAAATGTTCCAAACATCGCCAGCGTCTTTCCTAAAAAATTGCTGTCAGTGGCTTCATCTGCATTTCTGCTAACAAGATGTTATTTATTACGGTGTTTGGCCAAAACATTTGTTTAATTTAATTCTTTGTAAACATCTAGTGTTAGGGAGAATTCAGCTTGTTTTCTATGGTTTTGGTGATTTTCCAGCATTCACTTCCATAGAGTAGTACATTTAGAACTTTACTCTTAAATATCCTGATTTTCATCTTTGTGCTTAGTTTCTTTTTTCTTTATTTCCATAAAGTCTGCATCATTGCAAAAGCCTGGTTTGCTCTAGTAAGTCTGCTGTTGATGTCCTCTGTGCTGTCTCCATGTTCTATTACTCTACTGCCAAGATATACAAATTCGTTGACCTCCTCCACTAACTTGATATCTACTCTGAGTACATTTCTGTTGTTCATATTTTGCTTCATTAAGTTTGTCTTTCATGAGTTGCACTGTAATCCTATGTTGTTTGCATTCTGAGTTATCTTGTTTATTTTATCTTTCACATCTTTGTGGCTGAATGAATGAATGAATGAATGAATGAATGAATGAATGAATGAATGAATGAATGAATGAATAATCTTTATTTTTCAAGGGTAAAGAATTGGGCACGCAGGCCCGTCTTACATTCTGCCCTTCATCACTCCATCTTTCATTCTTCCCACACACTTGATTTAGTAAAAAATACAAATTAAATTAGGAAAAACATATCAAAAGAGTGTAAGATTTAACTATTACATTCAAGGTAAAAGAGAAGAAGTCATTAACCTAATAAAATAGCACTCATGCACACATACACACGCAGACATATACATAAATAAAATACATTGTAAATCATCTTCTAACATATGTTTTTTTTAACAAACATTAAAATAATTTCTAACAATATCTAATAAGTTGCTTTTCTAACTATGTCATTAAAGTACTTGATGGTTTACGAGCCATGTGTTGAGAGAGTACTGGCTATTTTATGGAGGCATATAATTACAAGCAAGTAAATAATGAAACAGGTTTGAGTTAAAGGATGAAGTATTACCAATGGATTTTAAATTGTAGGGGAGGGTGTTCCAGAGCTGTACTGCAGAGTATGCAAGGCTTTTCTTGTACAGATCAATCCTGGGTTTAGGAAGAAGACAGTTTTTTAAACGCTGGCTATGTTTAGTGTTATACGTAAACAGTGACCACAAGTAAGGCGGAGCATTGTGCGACAGAATTCTGTGAACAAACTTAACTTTGTTAAAAATGATTCTATTTTTGAGGGGTAGAATTTTGAGTTGTTTGTGTTGATCTACAGTCTGTACTGGATGTTTGTCACAAATAAGATTTAATGCTCGCTTGTGAAGTGAGTGGAGCCTTTTTGTGTTTGAGACTGAGCATCCATCCCAGATTGTGGAACAGTAATCTAAGTGTGTTTGTATGTGTGATATGTAGTATATTTTTCTTGTGTCTTTGTCGATAAAGTGTTTAATTTTGGCTAATTGGTAAACTTTCTGTGCAATCAAATTTGTTAGGTTATGTACGTGAGAATTCCAAGTTAAATGCTGATCAATGATGAGTCCTAGGGTTTTATGTTCATGAACATTTTCTATTGCCTTAGTCCCAGCACAAAGCTGTAGTGAAGTTTTAGTTGTATTTTGCAGTTTCTGTCTTGTAGTGATGAGCATGGATTTTGTTTTGTTGGTGTTTATCAACATACCATTTTTATTACTCCATTTCATCAAACTGTTTATATCATTTTGGAGCGTTGTCTGTAGTTTATTGATGTCATATTCACTATTGTAAACAGTACAGTCGTCAGCAAAAAGATCACATGAAGAGTGCTTTAAATGTAGTGGTAGGTCGTTAATATAGATAGCAAAGAGAAGAGGACCAAGAATGGAGCCTTGAGGAATACCAGTATCAACCACAGACGAGCCAGATATTTTGTTTCTAAAGCAAACTACTTGTTTTCTACCTGAGAGAAAAGATGTAATACATTTTGTTAGGTCAGGGTGTAATCTATAGCCTTCCAGCTTTTTTGCAAGAATTTCATGATCAATCATATCGAAGGCTTTCTTGAAATCAACAAAAACAGCACCACACAATTTGTCATCATTTATATTAGACAGCCAGCTTTCTGCTTGATAGTAGGCACATATCGTCCGCACAGTCAAGTTCCTCCGGTTGTCAATGGAACATTGTAATCATCTGCGTTTGCCTGATGTAATATATATAGATAACAATATACCACCTGATTACCCGGCGTTGCTCGAGAATTTATTAAATATTAATATTGCGGAATGGATTTGAAATCGCCATGTTACTGTCACGGACAGCCTTATTTTGCTCGCTCAAGGGTGGTTCATCCAAAACATTATTTATTCTTGCTCCTTGAAATGAAACTAAAAATGTTGTATATAATCAAGTTTATAGTTAAATTAATATTATACTTAATTTGTAAAAAAAAGTTTAATGTGTAGACTGCCCCTGTGACTTGTTAAACATGACTGAGAACGCAAACCTTACTGGAAGTGCAATCTCTTAAAGTTAAAAGGTAGATCCGTCGGAATGAGGTGTATCCGTGGGATTAAATTTCCTTCACCCTCTTTTAAGATAGTCGCTTCAGCTACATTGCTCAGCATTCTCTTTACACACAGCTTTGTTCTGTTTCAAAGTTTTTGAGGGTCGAGTTCCGTAGTAAAATAATTTAGATTTCATCCTAATTTTCAACCCATGCCGATGGAAGCTGAACTTGGACGTAAACTACTTCAGGAGTGTCACTATCATTTCTGCGACCCCGAAAACTATGGAATCGACGCTAATATCGGTCGTTTTCAATTACTTCACATGTCACCCCCATCCCGCCCCACCACTCTCTCACCCCAATGCCAATGGGTCTAAATAAGAGACCATAAAAATTACTTAGAGTTGCTGTCATCATCATCGTCATCAATCATCATCATCATCATCATCCTTTCACTCCCCCAAGAGCATAGGCCACGGAAAAAGTCTCTCCAGTAATCCTTGTTCTTGGAATTATTCACTGCTTCCTTCCATGTGCATCCCTTATATCTGAGTACTGTCATAATATCTATTCTCCAAGTACGTCTAAGTCTTCCTCGTTTTCGTTTTCCTCGAGGATTTCATGTCAATGCCTGTCCTGAAATGCTGGTGTCGGGTTTCCACAGAGTATGGCAAACCCACTGCTTTTTCGCTCCTTGTTTCTGTAACACTTCAGTTTTTCACCATGTACAGGTTGTTGGCATATCCCCCAAACAATTTAGTCGGTTCTTATGACATATTTGGAAGGTGGCAGTGGTCCTATTCTTTTCTCCCCAGAGTTAGATCCGGGCTCTTGTAACCATACGGGACTTGCCATGGGAGGCTACAAATGATGCTATTGGAATAGCACCGCTCTATTTCACGATTATCTCCCTTAGCAAATTTATTTTTCCTCCACGAATTTAGTGGATTGTATGTCACCCCTTCCCTAAACCACCCCTAGGGTGATAGGAATGTTTTATTCCCGCACAGTGCTTTTCTTCAGACTGTGCCTGATATGTGTACCAAGTACGGTTGAAATTGTTCCAGCCGTTCCAGAGTTATGCTGGAACACACGCATACATTCATATAATATATATGTATATTATATATATATATATATATATATATATATATATATATATATATATACCTATCAGTATATTCGTATTTTTATATACTTATATTTTTCCATTTGCGCCGTATGCTCGTGAGACCTGGACACATAACAAAACAGCTGAGAAACACATAAATGCCTTTGAATGTAAATACTATAGAAGAGTTCTTCAGATATCATGGGGACATACATACACACACAACCAAATGCATCAATGCTACAAGAACTTAACTTTAAATAGGTTTGCCTCGTAAAATGAATTAAACATTGAAAATGTAAATATTTTGGACACAATAAACGTCATAACCATTTAGATAAGACCATCCTGAAATGATAAATAATAGGAAAAAGAAAGAGAGGAAGACAAAGGGGAAGATGGCTCGAAGACATCGTTTATTATCTGCAAATGGATGCATCATCAGCAAGGAATATTGTTTACAATAGAGAGATCTACAGGAGAGCTGTTAGGGAGGTAAAGTTTCACAAATGACATGCAAATGTCTAATGATGATTATATGCACACTGTGTCAACATTTTTATCTATCTATCTATCTATCTATCTATCTATCTATCTATCTATCTATCTATCTATCTATCTATCTATCTGTCTGTCTGTCTGTCTGTCTGTCTGTCCGTCTGTCTGTCTGCTTGTCTGCCTGTCTGTCTGTCTGTCTGTCTATCTATCTAATCAAGCTTTCTGTTTATATATGTTTCTTTTCTGTTTTATTTTTTTTCTATTCATTTCCAGGTGTACTTAATCTTTTGTTTCTGATTCAAGATTCCTTTACCGGGTGTTTCTTAATCTCTCGTGTTTTCTCTTACTCTTGGAAATCCAGGTGTGATTTTTTTCGGTTGAGTAATGTGTAAGAGTTCGAAGTGCACTTCCTATCCATCTCCAGCGCCGTTTCATTATTATTTCCTTCACTGTGGGTTTGTTATTTTTATTCCTTATCTCTTCGTTCTGGTGTTGTCTGGCGTTCTAAACTGAAAGATCTTCAGGTGTTAACAAAGGTCTGCAGTTTCTTGGTACTTTCAGCTGATGCTGTCCATGTTGTTGATCCCTACACTTGGTCAGATTAGACATTTGTGTTGAACGGACTATGTTTTGTTGATAAGACATTTTTACCGCGTGATTCTATTTTTTCAAGCTGTAGATTTCCTACTCTAGCCTTCTCTACTCTTTCTGTAATATCTGCTTCTGCATCATCTTTTCTGTCTATAATGCTGCGGAGATATCTGAATATGCCTACTTCTTTTTTACCTTCTAAGATGTTATATTTTGTGTGTGCGTGTGTTCATTCTTTTACTTCTTTACCTTCTAAGGTGATACAGTTTGTGTGTGTGTGTGTGAATTCTTCTACTTCTTTACCTTCTAAGGTGATACAGTTTGTATGGGTATGTGTGTTAATTCTTCTACTTCTTTATCTTCTAAGGTGATATAGTTTGTGTGTATGTATAATTCTTCGTTTAATTTGAGCCAAACGCGTGCAGATATAATATACACTCTGTTAGTTTATTCTTACAATTGTTTTTGATTATAAGATAGAAACGCCAAGTTGTCTGTGATATTCAAGTCTTCAGTTTGTATCCGGCGAGTACACTGTATTCGTCTTCTATTTCGTTATGTAGCCGTTTTCATAACCCAGTCTAGGAATGGTGACAGTTCGCATCCTTGTTTAACTCCGGTCTTTACTTCGAATATGTAGACCACTCTGTAAGCCATTACATTACAGGAGATTATAATAATCTTGACAATTTTAATTGGTACTGTGTGATATCTATGTATTTTATACAAGATGATACTTTATACATATTAAAAGATTTCTCATAACCATCAATATAATTAAATAATAAATCCAGTATGAGCTAGAAGATTAGCAAAATTAAAATTCATTAATAAACAAAATTATTTTCCTGACGAGTAACTCTAATGCTATATTTTCAGTAATAAAGAAGATATGTTAGCTATGATAGGATTATATAATAGATATCAGAAAGTATTACAGAGATTTAGTCTTTTTTTCTTTTAAACCAACAGAAATTCTTACCAACTGCAGCAATGTTACAAAATAGTTATAGAACAAAGGATAGTACACACTCTGAAGTGATAATTTTAAAGATTCTTGAAGTAATATTTCGTTTAAAAAAGAATTTTTTAATAAGACAATACTTCATAAAATTAAATTAAATCAAAGTATATCTGTCTTAATTGTTTATTTTCATATCGATTCGTTGGTAGCAAATATAACATTCTGTTCAGTGAAAGTTTTCTATGTAACAATTTAAAGTAAAATATAACATTCGCGATCTCATGCCATTAAGGCATATTTCAGAAACGGTATTAGGTTCGTATTTTCACTACCCTCAGCGTCTCTATACATATATTTGAATTTTTTATATTTAATCAATAATATAAACAGAGTGTGTCACCACTTTTTGTCGTCTATCTATCTATCTATCTATCTATCTATCTATCTATCTATCTGTCTATCTGTCTATCTATTTATCTATCTATCTATCTATCTATCTATCTGTCTATCTATATATCTATCTGTCTGTCTGTCTGTCTTTCTGTCTGTCTATCTATCTATCTATCTATTTCATCGAGTTGTCTGTCTTCATTTATTTTTGTCCTACTTTATTTTTTTCTATTCATTTCCAGGTGTAGTTAGTCTTTGATTTCTGATTCAAGATTCCTTTACCAGGTGTTTCTTAATTTCCCGTGTGTTCTCTTACTATGGGAAATCTAGGTGCACATTTTTCTTCGGTTTTGTAATGCTCGAAGTGCATGTACTATCCGTATCCTGTGCCTTTTCATTTCTATTTATTTCACTCTGGGTTTGTTAGTTTTCTGCCTTTTCTCTTCGTTCTGGTGTTATCTGGCCGTCTGATCCTGTTTGTTCTTCTCTAACTGCAGTACATTTTTTAATCTCATTAAATTACTTTTCAAAATACTTATGACACAATATTGTTGACACTATGTTGACATCTGCACATTTATATTCTCTGACATCTATTAGAGAAGTTCTGAATTGCTTACTAATATAAAAATGATCTATCTGGTTTCTGGATCTTTCGTCTGAGGGTATACACGTTGTTTTATGTATCTCTTTGTGTGGAAATATTGTTCCTCCTATGACCACACCCTCTTTCAGATATAGTTCATTTAAACTTTCTTCATTCTGATCTATTATATCAATTCCTTCTTTCCTCATTACTGTTTTCGACATCAGTGTTATTTTTTTCCCTCATTGGCGTTGGAGTCTCCCATGACAACTAAGATGTCGTGTTTAGTGACTTTGTTAATGAGTTGCTGTAGTTGGTGATAGAAATGGCCTTTTATTTAATCACCTGCATCGTTCGTGGGTGCATAGCATTGTATGATTTTCATTCTTCCAGGTCTTAGTTTGTATCGTGCTCTTGTTATATGACTGGTCACTGGATCCCATTCTATAAGGCTCTTTGCTGCTATATTTGATATTTCCCATATTCTCTGACTGAATCTATTATTAACTTTTGGTTTTCCGCCGTTCTTTGTCCTGCTTCCAATCATCGCATTTTACTGTTGCCCAGTACGTCCATGAGGTATCTATCAATTTTTTTTCTGATTAGGATTACTTGAGCAGTTTTCAGTGGTACCGTCAGTGTTGTTACATTCTGGAAGTAAATTTTTGCACGAACCTAGGACCGATGAATGCATTCTTTCTATCTTTGTCTGAGTTCTTCCGAGTTGGTATCCTTGATGTCTCATTCTTGACTCGGTTGCTTTTGTTTCGACGTTCCATGACAGTTCATTTATTTCCCATGTATTTTCGCCTCTAGGTGTGTCTCATGATAAGTTTGTTAGCTTACTCACAACTCCCGATTCAGAATACGTGACTGATTAAGCTGCATCCCGTCGAATTTTGCATGTCAGCACGTGCGTTGAAAACCGATCGCCATCTTACATGTCACACAGAAGAACATCGGCAGATGTAAGAAAAATTCATGTTATTTTATATAAATTTACTACTATTATTTTTGTAATCAAGAATCCAGTTTTGTACTGACAGATCTATGTTAATCATACCGGATGTTCATTCTTTCTTTCAGCTTTTCTAGCTACTGAGGCTAAACAAGAATTGGTTCTAGTTATCCACTTGTTAATATGTGGATAGAATTAGTTATACACTATTCTCTTCTGTTCTGCTTATTATGCCCGCTTATTTCATATGTCTGACTTCTCAGCCCTACATTTCACTAGTATTATGCATTAGTGACTCTAAGCTTAAGTCTCCGCTGTAATTTGATTCCATAGTATTAACCAGTGTATCAACGACAGACAGTCAAGATTTCTCTCTTTCAAACAGTCGAGGTCCATCTCTCTCGTCGTTGCTTCTTTGTCGGCTTTAGTGCCTGCCTGGAGTCTGGTCGGTGACTGTTTGTGTCTACTTGGTGTCTGTTTACTATGTCCTTACAGACTAACTCTCCCAGGTACTGCAATCACACAGTGGCAACGCAAGTAGCAGCTGTGTAGATTATGATGGCTTTATTTGATGCAAGTGTTGACATAATGGCGATGACGATGACTGGGAAACAGTAGCAGCGACAAATATAAATAACACGACATGACGTTACTCCAGCAAGACAACATATATGATTTCAGGCGTCTACTAACGTTAAGAAGACTTCGACGCCAACAGAATCCTACAACATACTAGATTCACTATTATATACTGCAAAAGCGACTCCCGACAATTAAGACACAGATTAAGTTCCTAGGCTACAAAATTACGTCCTACTCTAACAAAACTAAGATTCTGATTCTAACAATCAAAAACTAAGACTCCGACTCTAACAATCACAAAACTAAGACTCTGACTCTAACAATCACAAAACTAAGTTCTTTATCAAATGATCAGTCTTTACTTCCAGCAGCTCCACGGCCACGCCTGCGATATGCACAGAAATGTTAAAAGGGACTGAACGGTTAGTTAACATATCTGCGTGACCTAACCTTGTTTTTTACAACTTTTAAAGTCCAAAATGACTTTCCAAATTTTCTATGTTAAAAAAATCCCATATACTATTACAGCTGCTCATTGTTGAAGATACGATTTGTTTCCTTTCCTCTTTTTTATATTCTTCTCCTGGCTATTGTCTTCTTTGGGGGCTGGGAGTGTCTCCTTCCAGACTGTCATATTACGCTGTATATCGGATGTTAGGTTTATCATTTATGAACACACCTGAACTATAACTTGTATTAAGTAAATTGAAACACCTACGGCCTGAAATAATTTTTTGAAATGTGGAGAAAAAATATGATAGTACAAACGTTAGTTTAAGTTATCTCAAATGTTCTTATAATAATATTTCACTTTGAAGTTAACTTTTTTTTTCAAAGAAACTGACTTTTTTTCTTAAACAGAACACTACCTCTGAAAAGTATGTTTATAAAAAAAAGTGAAAGTGTTAAGAAAATGCTTCAACTGTGTATTTTGTATAATTATATGCTTACAACATATTTTAAAATGTCATCAATGTTAATGTTCTAATTGTGTATGTACGTAGGTATTTATTTTGTAAGTATTTATACACGTATGTATATATGTATGTATGCATGCATGTATGTATGTATGTATCAATGTATGTATTATGTATCTATGTATGTAGTATGTATGTATGTATGTATGTATGTATGTATGTATGTATGCATATAGATAGATACATACATGCTTGCATGCATGCATATAACATGTATGTATTTATTTATATATGTTTGTATGTATGTATGGAATGGATAGATATCATCTAGACACACTGGGCATCAGTGAAATGCGATGGCCAGAAGCAGGAAAACCGTAAATTAATCATATATTAAGGCAGAGACGATGGGGAATATCAAGATGAAGTAGGTATAATTATGCCAACTGTAGCAGCAAAGAGTCTTACAAAATGGGAACCAGTGAACAGTCGTATATTAAGAGCACGATACAAAATACGGCAAGGAAAAATTACAATCATACAATGATATCCACTCACGAACAATGCAGATGATGAAATAAAATAAATTTTATATCACCAGCTACAACAACTCATTAACAAAGTCCCTAAACATAACATCCTAATTGTCATGAGAGACTTCAAAGCCAAGGTAGGAAAAGATAACACCGACGCCGAAAACGTAATGAGGAAAGAAGGAATTGATATGATAAATCAGAATGGAGAAAGTTTAATTAAATTATGTCTAACAGAGCGCATGGTCATTGGATGAACAATACTTCCACACAAAGAGATAAAAAAAACAACATGGATATGATAGAACCAGAAATCAGATATATCATTTTTGTATTAGAAAGCAATTCAGAACATCTCTGATAGATGTAAGAGCATATAGGGGTGCAGACGTCAACATGATCACAATCTGTGAATAAGGAAAATAAGACCACAACTAAAAGCCAGCACAAGAAAGCAATACTCAGAAAGATAAATAGTCATAGTCTAGAGGATGAAAATACTAAGAATAATTTCAATCTGGAACTTCCAATAGTTCCCTGCACTAAATGAGGTAGAGGAGACAGATATAGATGAATTATGCCATTCTTACAGCACAACCGTAATCACAGCTGCAAAAACAAGTGTTGGATTGCAAAAAACAGGTAGAAAAGCATGGATATCAGATAACACATGAAAATACATACATGAAAGACTAGCATCCATATTAGGCATGTTGAATGTAAAGACAGATCTTGGAAAAGATTTGGCAAAAGCAACATACAAAGAATTAGAAAATAAAGTAAAAAAATTCAGATAGAAGGGATAAAAGAGAATACATTAACAATATGGCGAAATAAACAGAGAAGGCAGCAAAAACAGGAGACAGAAAAACTTTATATAACACACGAAAGAGGCTAGCAGGTACTATTGCAACCAAAGGAATACCAATCCTTAGCAAAACGGGTAACTTATTAACATCAACTAAAGACCAAAAGCAAAGATGTGCCGAAAACTTCCAAGAAATACTTAATAGACAACACACAAAAGAATTGATAGTCCTTGAAGCCAACTTACCATTCGCACAACTAAACGTCTACCTAGATGAAATTGCATTGCATGAAACTGAAACATCAGTGAATCTAATGGCTAACAACAAAGCTGCAGGTGAAGATGAAATAAAAGCCGAAATGTTAAAAGCTATTAACAGTGACAACATGAGCCAACTACGGAGAATGTTTAATAAAGTTTGGAAAGAGGAAAATGTCCTTTCTAAATAAAAAACAGAAATCATTGTAAAAATACAAAAAAGGCATTATTAGCGATTGCAACAACTGGAGAGGAGTAACATTACTATCAGCTATATCGAAAGTATTATACAAAGTTATTCTGAATAGAATTAAAGATATAGTGGATGCTGCAAAAGAGAAGAACAAGCAGGATTTCGAAAAGGGAGAAGACGTCTCAACCAGATCTTTAGTTTAAGAATAATACTTGAATAACATATTGAAAACCAAAAACCATTAATCCTCAACTTCATAGACTTTAAAAAAGCATTTTAAAACATACACAGAGATTCATTGTGGAGAATTTTAAGAATATATGGAATACCATCTAAAACTGTCAACATAACTCAGGATCTTTACAACAGATATGTGTGTGCAGCCACGACAGAAGAAGGAATGAGCGAATCTTTCCAGATTGTAACAAGTGTGAAACAAGGATGTCCTTGCTTTTTTAAACTATTATAAACTTCATGATGAAAAAATACTACACATAAAAAACGGGCATTGATTGGGTACATTGGACCCAATTAGAGGATCTTGATTTTGCAGATTACATAACTCGTATCAGTGGCAACGTGAAACCAATGCAAGAAAAAATAGATACCCTGTCTTCACTTGTAGCAAAACAGGACTTGAAATTAACAAGACCAAAACAAAAATAATGAAGCTTGTCATTAATCGCGAAGGAAAAATATACGTAGAAAGAACAGCTGTTGAAGTACACCAATCTGCATACCTTAGCAGCTACACAGAGCAAAATGGAAACACCAGAAAGGAAGTTAGAATTCGAATTGCTAAGGCAGCATTGATCTTCAAGAATCTTGAGAATATATGGAATTCAAAAGTCATAAGAAGACAAACGAAGTCATATTTATTCAATTCAAATGTAATATCCACCCTCATTTATGCATGTGAAGGGTGGAAAACAACTAAAGAAATAGACACAAAAAATTAGAACCTTTTGGAAACAAATGCCTGAGGAAAATACTTGTTATGAAGTGGAACACATTCAAGAAAAACGCAGAGATAGATAAGACAGATAAGCAAACAACAACCTGTCTCATGGGTAGTCATACAAAACAGATGGACATACGTTGGTCAGGTGTTGAGAAGAAACAATCAGATAATCCAAAAACAAGCTATCAAATGGAACACAACAGGCCGAAGAAAAAGAGGCGGACCACGTGAAACTCTAAAGAGGACATTCTTAAGAGGCCAGTTCAGTGGGAATAATATTCCTCGATAAGATTGAAATTCTCAACGAAAACAGGAACTTTTGTCGAACTACCACTCAGGTCCTCTGTGACGTTCAACGGCACTGGAAGGATGTAAGATGTAGGAAGATGTATGTATGTATATATGTATGTAATGTATGTATATATGTATGTGTGTATGTATGTATTATGTATGTAGATATGTTTGCATTATTATATGCATATATGAAAATATGTATGTACGTATATATTTATGCGTGTATGTCTGTATGTAGACTGGTTAATGAAGGAGGCAACATCAGACAAACGCAGAGGATTACAATGGACCCTTAACACAGTGCTGGAGGACCTTGACTTTGCGGACGACATTTGTCTATTATCAAGCAGTCACAAAGATATGCAAGATAAAATAAACAAGTTAACCCAGAATGCAAACAACATAGGACTAAAGATCAACGTAGGAAAGACAAAGTTAATGAAGCAAAATGTGAACAACAGAAATGTACTCAGAGTAGATAACAAGTTAGTGGAGGAGGTCAACGAATTTGTATACCTTGGCAGCAGAGTAGTAGAAAATGGAGACAGCACAGAGGACATCAACAGCAGACTTACTAGAGCAAACCAGGCTTTTGCAATGCTACAGAATATATGGAAATCAAATAAACTAAGCATAAATATGAAAATCAGGATATTTAAGAGTAATGTTCTAAGTGTACTACTCTATGGAAGTGAATGCTGGAAAATCACCAAAACCATAGAAAACAAGTTGAATTCTTTCCAGACTAAATGTTTACGTAGAATTAAAAAAATATTTTGGCCAAACACCATAAGAAATAACATCTTATTGGCAGAAATGCAGATGAAACCACTGACAACAATTATTGAGGAAAGACGCTGGCGATGGTTGGGACATGTGCTCCGAATGACTGACAACTCACTACCAAAAATAGCACTAAGATGGACACCACAGGGGAGCAGAAGTAAGGGTAGACCAAAAGAGACATGGAGAAGAACAACAGAAAGGATGTTGAGCAATAGAGGGCTCACCTGGGCAAGAGCAGAAAAAAAGGCGAAAGACAGGCATTTGTGGAAAACCCTTGCGGAAGCCCCATGTGCCCTGGGCACTTAAGGTTCAGAGAGAGAGAGAGATGTCTGTATGAAAATTATTTGTGTGTATGTATATAAGAATACTTGAGCGTATGTCTGTGTGTATGTATGTATCTATTTGTTTATGTATTTGTTCCTGGATACATGTGTAAATAAAACCCGGTATAATATATTTGTTATCTTCTAATGTAAATATGTATATGTGTGTATATGTATGTGGTCGTTTCTCTTTATTTTATGTTTGCAAATCTGTCTATCTATCTATCTATCTATCTATCTATCTATCTATCTATCTATCTATCTATCTATCTATCTATCTATCTATCTATCTTAATGTTTCTAATAAAACAACAAAGTAGATGAGTACAGTTTTAACTCTCATAAATATATATTTTTATTCATTTAATTTCTATCAATTATTGTTTACTCAGAAAGATGTTTAAACGAACAATTTATACTACTACATTAGTATGTGTGTGTGTATATATATATATATATATATATATATTTGAAGAAGACTGGCTAGTAATGAGGACTAAAGAGAGAAAACTTAAATATTTTGGACACATTAAACGTCCTGATAATCTAGAGAAAACCGTCTTGGAAGGGTACATAATGGGAAAAATAAAGAAAGGAAGACCACTCAAGACATCGTTAATGATCTGCATATTGATGTATCAGCAGCAAGTCATCTTGCTCACAACTGAGAGACCTACAGGAGTGCTGTTAGAGAGGTAAAAGTTCTGCAAGGGACGTGTAAATAAATGAATGAATGAATGTTTGTTTTGTCAGTTATCATCAATTTAGTTTTCTTCGCATTAAGATAGAGGTTTTTCTCTTCGCTGTTCTTACGGACTAACATAATTAGTTTTTCCATTCCTTTTTTGTGTTGTGGACAGTAATACCGTGTCATCAGCGTATCTAATCTCTGGTATTCAAATAGTTAGAATGAGCTAAATCGTTATGTATTTTATTATTAAGCACTGATATTCTTTATTGATACCTCGATATACGGATGAAAAACAAATGAAATGCCATATGGCATGGCCTTATCAACAACGGAGACGGATCCTATTCAATGATGAGTCCAGATTATGTCTGCAAGGCCATGATGTGTATGCTTTAGTGTATAGGCGAAGAGGAGAACGCTTTACGAATAACTGTGTGCTAGAGGTGGATATATATGTATATACGTATATATATGTATATATATATAACATAAAATATACATGTCTTAGAACATATTACTCGCATATGGTGGATCCTTACTATATAGTCATCGTTTTTTATTTGTGATGCATACTCCATAGCAGCTCTTCCATTATGTAGTCTGGAGTTGTCTTCCCGGTTCTTTCCACAGATTAAAATATGTTATAATTTCCATATCTCTGCATCGTATAATATGCGTCTGTCTCATACCCCTTTACAATTCTCAATACTATTTCAGTAACAAAGTTCATAATCACCGCTAAACGTCACATAGGGTCCGCATGTAGTTCGCCAAGATTTCCTGTCTTCGCGAGTTTTTTCAATATCATCAGAGGATGCTATGCCCACTTAACTGGCGTCTCTTAACAATGTCCTCTTTAGAGTTTCAAGTGGTCGACTTCTTTTTCTTCGGACTGTTATGTTCCATTTGATAGCTTGTTTGGGGTCCTCTGATTGTTTCTTCTCATCACATGAACGACATATGTCCATCTTCTTTTTCTGATCACCCATGAGACAGGATGTTTGCTCGTCAGTTTCATCTGTGTTTTCTTACATTCGTTCCACTTTGTACCGAGTATTTTCCTTAGGCATTTGGGTTCGAAAGAGTCTAATTTCTTGTCTATATTTTTTAGCTGTTTTCCAGTTTTCACATGCATAAATTAGGTGGACATTACATTTGAACTGAATAATCTTAACTTGGTTTTTGTGCTTATAACTTTTGAATGCCATATGTTTTCAAGATTCTTGAAGGTCAGTGCTACTTTTGCAATTCGAATTCTAACTTCTTTTCTGGTGTCTACATCCTGGTCTATGTAGCTGTCGAGGTATGTAAATTGGTATACTTCTTCAACAGCTGTTCCTCCTGCGTATATTTTTCTTTCTTGATTAATGGGGATTTTCATTATTTTTCTTTTTTCCTTGTTAATTTTAAGTCCTATTTTACTACCCATTTGAAGACAGAATATCTGTTTTTTTATTTCATGAAATTCAAATTGTCACTGATAAGAGTTATGCCATCTGCAGTGTCAAGATCTTCTAGTTATGTCCCATATACCCAGTCAATGCCGTTTTACCTGTGTAGCATTTTTTCATTATGAAATCTAACGCAATTCCAAATGATGGGAAGATTGTATAAATCTTTGTTTCACGCGTGTTTCAATCTGTAACCATTCGCCATTCCGTGTTGACTGGACAAACATATCCGGTGTAGATATCCTTAATGATGTTGATAATCTTAGATGGCATTCCATATAGTCTTAAAATTCTTCACAATGAATCTCTGTGTATGCTACCAAATGCTTTTTTAAAGTCTATGAAGTTGAGGATTAATGTTGTTTGCTTTTAAATATGTTCTTCAAGTATTATTCTTAGAGTAAAGATCTGGTCGAGACAGATTCTCCATTTTCGAAATCCTGCCTGTTCTTCTCTCATTACAGTATCCATTATATCTTTAATTCTGTTCAGAACGACTTTGCAAAATACTTTTGAGACAACTGATAGTAAGGTTACTCCTCTCCAGTTATTGCAATTACTAATGTTGCCTTTTTTGGTATTTTAACAATGATTCCTTTTTTCATTTAGAGGGGATCTTTTCTTCTTTAGAAGTTGTATTAAACATTCTCTGTAGTTGGCTCACATTGTCAAATAGCTTATAACATTTCGGCTGTTATTTCATCTTCACCTGCAGCTTTGTTGTTAGCCATTAGATTCACTGTGGTTTCAATTTCATGCAGTGTAATTTCGTGTAGGTTGACATTTAGTTGTGAGATTGGTAAATCATTTTCAAGGTTTATCGACTGATTGTGGGTGTGTTCGATTAAGTATTTCTTGGAATATTCTGTCCATCTTTGCTTATGGTCTTTACTTGATGTTAATAGGGTGCCAGTTTTTCTAAAGATTGTTCTTTCTTTGGATGCAATACCACCCGTTAGCCTTTTTTGGTCTGCTGTATAGAGTTTTGCTGTGTTTTTGCTGCCTTCTCTGCTTATTTTGCCATATTGTCTATTAATTCTTTTTTTACCCCTTCTAGCTGAACTTTTTACTTTATTGTCTATTTATTTTTATGTTTCTTCTGGTAAAATCTTTCCAGGATCTGTCTTTATATTCAACATGGCTAATGTGGCTGCTCGTCTTTCATGTATTCTCATGTGTTTTCTGATATCTATGCTTTTCTATTTGGTTTTTGCAGTCCAGCACTTGTTTTTGCTGCTGGGATAATGGCTGTGATGTAAGAATTCCATAATTCATCTACATCTATCTCTTCAACCTCACTGAATGTTGCGAATCGATTGATAAGTTCCAGGTTGAAATTACTCTTGGTATGTTCTCCCTGTAGGCTGTGGCTATTTATCTGAGTATTGCTTTCTTGTGTTGGATTTTCAGTTTTAGCCTTATTTTCCTTATGGACAAGTTGTGGTCACTGTTGACATCTGCACCTCTATATGCTCTTACATCTATCAGAGATGTTCTGAATTGCTTTCTAATACAAAAAGACAATACCCATTGTTAATGTATCTATCATGACTAATGCAACGACGATCTTTGAATAACAATATCTTATATATCTTATATCTTATATCCTTCCCGTGCCGTTAAACGTCACATAGGGCTCACAAAGTAGTTCGCCAATTTGTCCTGTCTTCGGCGAGTCTTTCAACCTCATCAAAGGATTTTATGCCTGTTATTTTGGCCTCTCTTAGTAATGTCCTCTTCAGAGTTTCACGTGGTCTGCCTCTTTTTCTTCGGCCTGTTGTGTTCCACTTGATAGCTTGTTTTGGGATTCTCTGATCATTTCTTCTCATCAAGTGACCAACATATGTATAACAATAACAGGAGGATTATTTAGTACCATGTAAAAAGTAGTTTATAAGAGTTTCTGTCTGTAACTATTACACTAGGACCACTATAAATAGATTATTACGTCGTCTGTCTACATTGAATGCAGGTATTATCTAGCAATGCGCTACACAACCACTGAATAATCATTACAGAAATCTATTTCTCCCTTTTCTTCTCTTTCACCTCCCCCCCCCCCCCTCACTTGCGCCCCCTTCCAATTGTTTCGTTCCTGAAATTTTTGAAGTTCTGAAGGGGGCTGTTCGTATGGCCTGATTGACAAGGTTATGTAAGATACTATTTTTAACCTCAAACAAGAACGCTCGTGTCTTATGTTACTATCGATCCATCTCGCCTATGGTCTTGACGAGCTGTCAACTTCTCATTAATATTCTGCCACGATTTTATAAGTGCACCTTGATTTTCTTGCCAATCACAGAAGCCCCTCCCACTTCCAAGAAGAAACTGGAGTTCCCTGATATCTTAGTGTGACACAGCCCCACCTTCTGTCAATACAGTTTGATATCGTTTGCACATACCGTCCAATGAGTGGCTACCGATAAGCGAGATCAATAACATACGTACTTATCAACAAAAGAATTCTATATTCCCATTCTGTAACGAAGTATGGGCTACAAATGAAAAAAACAAACTAAGTGGTGAACAATAGCAAATAATATTCAGCGTTCTTTTCCTTTGTTGTCTAGACATGTTTTCTAATTTATTGTTTCATTTACTAGCAGTCTTTTTCTTTCAAGTAATGAACGTATGCTAACATTGTACATCTAAGTAACTTTGATTTCTCTTTCCTGGATAATCTGATCAGAACTTTTGTTGTAGTTGTTAAGGCCTATAGCAGTCAGAGCAATTATGCTGTTACTTCCAAAGATCCCCATTATGCACAAAAGATTGTATCAGAACTGATTACACGATCTAAGAAAGCCAAGTAGTTTTATCGTTTGAGAGCATTCGCAACAATTTTCTAAAATAACGCTGCCTTATTCATTACGAAGAAATATCTTCCTGTATGAACTGTTATCACCATTTCTGTGCTACATAATCTGTTCTGAATGTAGTCTAGTCAGAAGTTTCATCACCTGAAACTCTGAGTTGCTGGAGATCTGAAAGTTTTAGAATCTGTAATATCTATTTGCTCTGTATCTATTTTACGGTTGATTTGACCAAGACCTTTACGTGTAAGAATCTCATTGATTCTTGATCAGAGTCATTACATTAGTGACCCCGAGTCATCATAGAGAATGTAGTGACTCCGAAAGCAAAACAAAAGTCATTTCTTGAGGAGGGATCTCATCCCTAAGACATGTCTCATTTTAGGAGGATGAGTACTAAAGAAATAGAGGAAAGAATGAGTAAAACAGGACACGATTGAGTTTTGGGAAAAGGTCGATCCTAATTTCGTTTTGACATGCGAGGTTTTTTAATATAGGTATTTTAATGTAATACTGTTATCATTCGCTGGGTTTACTAATCCGTTGATAGTGGGTTCAAGTCCCAGAAGTGGGTTATTTTTATGGTACACAGTAAAAAAGACCCCAAAGTCCACCAAGCCTCTAAAAATGAGTACCAGAGAAATCTTGCAAGGACGTGAGACCAGAGATGATACTGACCACATCGGACTTTCAACAACCTATCATTGTACCTGTAGTATGGCTTAATAGCTGGAAGCGGGAATTTTAGCCCTTTTTTACAGTTTGAATATTCCCTGGTAGTTACTATCTGCATATCACTATCACTGACTGTCAGATAATAATACTCTCTCTTGGTATGTCCTCTCGTTGGACACACTTTCAGTTGTTGATTATAACACTTCAGCCGAATACACTGTCACTCTCGCAATCATAACCACTACCAGACGAATAGCTTAACAAATGATTCAATACATTTAGGATCATTATGTAGACACTTTCAGAGCACTCAAGATCTATTCACAAAGAGTTTTCCTTTATTTACATTTAACGAAATAACTACACGGGTACAATCTTCAAAACTTTACATAGACAAGGCAAGGCAGTGGTTTAAGAACATTAAACTGACTCACTGTTCCTACTGTTAGCTCCGACTAATTATCTTCTAGAATAAGCACTCAGATTTCTAGCTTCTAAAGCCCAGGTACCTGACTAGGCTTAACACAAGGTTATCTCCATTTTCTACATACTTCTCTCTAGACTCTTGTCTTGTAGTGCATCAGAAACTGGTCGTCGTCGCTATTTGTATCCCCAGTCGTCTCTGTCTTCTCGTCCTTCTTCTGATAGTTCCCTCTTCTTCCGTTGTGCTTCTTTTCGTGTGTATCTATCTCTCTGTTGTGCTTCTTTCCGTGTGTCTCTGTCTCTTTGTTGTGCTTCTTTTCTTGTGTCTCTTTCTCTTTGTTGTGCTTCTTTTCGTGTGTCTCTTTCTCTTTGTTGTGCTTCTTTTCGTGTGTCTCTTTCTCTTTGTTGTGCTTCTTTTCGTGTGTCTCTTTCTCTTTGTTGTGCTTCTTTTCTTGTGTCTCTGTCTCTTTGTTGTGCTTCTTTTCTTGTGTCTCTTTCTCTTTGTTGTGCTTCTTTTTCATGAGTCTCTGTCTCTTTGTTGTGCTTCTTTTCGTGTGTCTCTGTCTCCCCATTCCATTGTTAAGGGAGAATGTAAGACGGGCCTGCGTGCCCAATTCTTTATTCTTGAAAAATAAAGATTATTCATTCAATCATTCATTCATTCTCTCTGGTATCTGTCCTCTCAGTCTGCTCCCTCTGTCTAATCTTCCCTCGCTCATATATCCATCAGAACCGTCTTTCAATCGTCCAGTCGGTCATCTCAGCCGTTCCTTTTTTCATCTATTAGTCAGCTTGTCTCTCTGCCTCCCGGCTAGGCTCCAGGATATGTCCAGTAACACCCGTCAAATCCCTGGCCTGAGTCTGAAAGTTATCAATGATAATGCAGCCGAACAAAAAAAAAAATTCTTCGAGCCTTGATTTTTAGGCCTGTTCCTTGGGTTATTTGGGGTGCAAATTCATAAAATTGCATCAGCTCTAGCTTCTTAGATATGGTTGAATATATAAAATTTTAGTCCGCTCTTTAACAAATCTCTTCTGCAGAATCTGGGATGTCATAACAAGCTGTCTTACTTGAATGGGGAATTGATGTATTTACACACATTTCTGGTGTATAATAACCTTTGTTTCACAACTTTTAATCTACTTCTTTTCCTATAATGCACACTGGCATAAACATGTATAGCTCAAGTGACAAAATCGCATTTGTTCTCTTTTATGACATAATTATGTGCAAACAATCACGATGATAAATCATGGTTTTCGTAGACTACATAAATTTGTATTTCAAAAATTTCTCAATCTGATCTGTGTAAAACAGTTGAGCTTTATAATAGTTATGATGGTATAGGAGGTACGTGTACATTCTCATATCATTTCATTTTTGCAAATCGAACATCGTAGAGGTTATGGCTTCATCAAGACGGAGCTGCTTGAATCATCCCGAAGTATTTTGCTTATATTTGTGGGGAATACACAAAGAAAGCAAGTAGGAAACCGATTTCTGAGTTTGTATAAAGATAATTTGAAGTTTATTTTGGTGTCAGGCTTGGAGATTAAGATAAGCCATGGGCTCCTCATATTGTATGCAGACTTGTATGGAGCATTTGCGCCAGTGGACAAATGGAAAGAGAAGCTGCCTGAAATTTGGAGTACCAATGGTTTGGAGGGAATCGAAAAACCACTTCGATGACTGTTATTTTTGTATTGTTAATATCAGAGGCATTAATCAAAATAATCGCGGCAAGTGGAATTACACTGATCTACCTTCAGCCAGGAGACCTGTTCTACACTCGGATCTTGTACTCGTTCTACCTTTCCTTGAACTGCCACACCTCTCAGAGGATGAGTCTTGCGCGTCTGATATCGCAAAAGGTAAAGAAAGTGGGGGTAGTGACAGTGAATTCCAAACAACTTCACATAGTGATCGTTTTCATCGGAATAAACAGAATGATCTGATCGGTGACTGAAATCTTTCCACATAGTCTTCTCAATGTCTGCCTCCAGGCTAAAGGAAAAGACTACGTTAGCCTGGAACGAAAAGTACATTTTATCGAAGGAGACAAACGGATTTGCAGCCATTCTTTACCGAAGACAACAACTTAGTATTCTGCAATGACATCGGAAACCTTGTGAAGAAAAGTGATCTTTTAGAATATAACCCACATGAGTGGTGTCTTTTCATGGATAGTTCAAAACGTAGATTGAAATGTGTTCTTATAAATAACGGCAACAAATGTGATTCTATTTATTCCATTGTTAAGGGAGAATGTAAGACGGGCCTGCGTGCCCAATTCTTTACCCTTGAAAAATAAAAATTATTCATTCAATCATTCATTCATTCTCTCTGGTATCTGTCCTCTCAGTCTGCTCCCTCTGTCTAATCTTCCCTCGCTCATATATCCATCAGAACCGTCTTTCAATCGTCCAGTCGGTCATCTCAGCCGTTCCTTTTTTCATCTATTAGTCAGCTTGTCTCTCTGCCTCCCGGCTAGGCTCCAGGATATGTCCAGTAACACCCGTCAAATCCCTGGCCTGAGTCTGAAAGTTATCAATGATAATGCAGCCGAACAAAAAAAAAAATTCTTCGAGCCTTGATTTTTAGGCCTGTTCCTTGGGTTATTTGGGGTGCAAATTCATAAAATTGCATCAGCTCTAGCTTCTTAGATATGGTTGAATATATAAAATTTTAGTCCGCTCTTTAACAAATCTCTTCTGCAGAATCTGGGATGTCATAACAAGCTGTCTTACTTGAATGGGGAATTTATGTATTTACACACATTTCTGGTGTATAATAACCTTTGTTTCACAACTTTTAATCTACTTCTTTTCCTATAATGCACACTGGCATAAACATGTATAGCTCAAGTGACAAAATCGCATTTGTTCTCTTTTATTACATAATTATGTGCAAACAATCAAGATGATAAATCATGGTTTTCGTAGACTACATAAATTTGTATTTCAAAAATTTCTCAATCTGATCTGTGTAAAAGAGTTGCGCTTTATAATAGTCATGATGGTATAGGAGGTACGTGTACATTCTCATATCATTTCATTTTTGCAAATCGAACATCGTAGAAGTTATGGCTTCATCAAGACGGAGTTGCTTGAATCATCCCGAAGTTGTTTGCTTATATTTGTGGAGAATACACAAAGAAAGCAAGTAGGAAACCGATTTCTGAGTTTGTATAAAGATAATTTGAAGTTTATTTTGGTGTCAGGCTTGGAGATTAAGATAAGCCATGGGCTCCTCATATTGTATGCAGACTTGTATGGAGCATTTGCGCCAGTGGACAAATGGAAAGAGAAGCTGCCTGAAATTTGGAGTACCAATGGTTTGGAGGGAATCGAAAAACCACTTCGATGACTGTTATTTTTGTATTGTTAATATCAGAGGCATTAATCAAAATAATCGCGGCAAGTGGAATTACACTGATCTACCTTCAGCCAGGAGACCTGTTCTACACTCGGATCTTGTACTCGTTCTACCTTTCCTTGAACTACCACACCTCTCAAAGGATGAGTCTTCCGTGTCTGATATCGCAAAAGGTAAAGAAAGTGGGGGTAGAGACAGTGAATTGCAAACAACTTCACATAGTGATCGTTTTCATCGGAATAAACAGAGTGATCTGATCGGTGACTGAAATCTTTCCACATAGTCTTCTCAATGTCTGCCTCCAGGCTAAAGGAAAAGACTGTACGTTAGCCTGGAACGAAAAGTACATTTTATCGAAGGAGACAAACGGATTTGCCGCCATTCTTTACCGAAGACAACAACTTAGTATTCTGCAATGACATTGGAAAACTTGTGAAGAAAAGTGATCTTTTAGAATATAACCCATGTGAGTGGTGTCTTTTCATGGATAGTTCAAAACGTAGATTGAAATGTGTTCTTATAAATAACGGCAACAAATGTGATTCTATTTATTCCAATCGGTCGTTCCAACAGAACGAAAGAAAAGTAGAAGGCCATCTCTTTAGCCTTGGAAAACATAAATTACCAAGAACATCAATGGATGATTTGTGTATATTTGAAGATGATTTGAAGAATGTATATCAGCAAAGTATTCTACCACATTTAGAATATGGCTCAACAGCTTTGTGGACAGCATCAAACACTATGCTGCATAATCTAGGCAAGATATAAAATCAGTCACTACGGATTATCACAGGTGCAATGAGGTCCACACCAATAGTAGACATGCAGAAAATAGTTGATGTTCAAGCGCTGAAAGAACATAGAGACACAAAAGTCATAACCTTGGGAGAGAAATTCCTCAGCTCTGTAAGCCATCCCCTGAAGGAGAGATTCAATAACTTGCCATTAAGACGGCTTAAAAGAAGCACCTTCAATCATCAGGCCAAGCGTATGCGTAAGCTGATAACTGCCTTTCCAAGTGTAATTGTTCCATTATCATCTGTACCAGAGCATACACCATGGAAAAAAGCAGATTATACACAAATAACTATTCAGACTGAAGTGAAAGGTGTGCAGAATGGTGAGATGCAAAGCAGCCTTGTAAGATCAACGGCCACACTTAGTTTGCTAGATGACAAATATCCATGCGACACCTGGATAACTGTGTATACAGACGGATCTGCACATAATGCCATAAAGAATGGAGGGGCAGGAGCACATATTGAATATCAAAACAACACCACTGATAAGATTTCCATACCCACTGGAAAATACTGCAACAACTATGATGCAGAAGTTAGGGCAATTATTGCTGCAATTGAAAAACTATCAGACTCCAGAATTAATACATGGCCCATAGTAATTATCACAGATGCAAGATCAGTATTGGAAGCTCTTCAGTGCAACAAACTACCAGACCTTAAGAATGCCTCGTCAAAAATTAGATCACAACAAAGAGTCATATTGCAGTGGATTTCCTTCCACTGTGGGATACCAGGCATTGAGAAAGCTGACCGTCTGGCCAAAGAGGGCACTAAAATGGAGCAACCAGACATACCGATCACATATAATCAGAAGAAAAGCATGATAAAAACCTACAGGAAGCCACAAACACCACATGATGACTATCACATGCTAAACAGAAAGGAATAAGTCATCATTTTCTGTTTCCGAACAGAACACAGCCGACTCCCAAGTCATATGTATACAAACTTAAAGGCTGGTACTACTACTCTTTCAACATGTGCCAAGGTGCCCCAAACTATGGAACATATTCTCCAGAACTGCACCAACTACGAGACACTGAGATTGATTGATTGATTGATTGATTGATCTTTATTTCAAAAGGGTTAAGAATTGGGCACGCAGGCCCGTCTGACATTCTGCTCTTTATCATACATCTTTCACTCTATTCCAGACATTCTACAAATATGCTGTTCATATAACAAACATAACTAACATTGAAGCTGAGAGATATAAAATATAACATTTACGTTTCACTCTTAAACATTCACTCGGTACAGAAGTAACTACATACATTATAAATGGCTATCTACTAAACAAAATTTTCGGGAAATGTAATTACTAGCCCAGTGAAACCACTAAAGAAGATAAGCTCTACGGTTCCATACATGAATTACAAAAAACAGTGAAATTTATCCAAGAAACAGAACTGCAGATATAGACATCCAATGCAGAAGAAGAAGAAGAAGTAGAAGAAGACTAGCCATTGAAGACAGGGTATTTGTTTTTACTTGCATTGATTTCACATTGTCACTGATAAGAGTTATGTCATCTGCAAAATGAAGGTCTTCCAGTTAGGAGTATATATAAGTATATAGTAATTATGATGATGGACAAAATCCTGGTAGTCTTCTTCTTCTTCTTCTTCTTCGTTCACTTCTACCACCAAAAACCGCACTGTGAACCTACTGAATTCATGCCTGTGGTCCTCGTTAGGTCCCGTGGTCCCCTGTATGGTCCAAAATAGACCACACGAGATCCACGAAAGGACCACAAGAGATTCAGAGTGTCACAGTGCTTTAGCCTGTATTCTTGGTGGGTCTCGGAAGCGGGATTGCGTGACACCGTGGTTTTCATTGCACCAGTTTAGTCTAGGGTTGGACTTTCTCACCGGAAGACCTCGACGTGTTTAGGATATCAGTGCATCCCCGCTGGGTGAGAGGCGGTAGCCCACCCAGGCCAGAGTTGGACTTTCTCACCGGAAAACCTCGACGTGTTTTGAGATACCCGTGTATCACCGCCGGGTGAGAGGTGGTTGCCCATACAGTCCAGGGTTGGACTTTCTCACCGGAAAACCTCAGCGTGATTAGGATACGCAAACATCCCCGCCGGGTGAGAGGTGGTTGCCTATCTAGACTTCCCTGGTCCAGTGTCTCCGACTTCAGCATTTTGCGGTCGTGGCCGCTACCCTTCCTAGTTGTGACCAGGATGGAGTTTTTGTCCAGGAGGACGAATCCTCGCCACTAGTGACTTCTACCCCTGGGTTGAGCCGGTTTAGGCATTATCCCAGTATGGGCGTGTTTGGGACGGGACCGACCTCTAGAGCAGAGGTACTGTGACATGCATAGCCTTCAAGATTCACCCCTGGTATGAGCCGGTTTAGGCAAAATTCACCAGTATGGGTGTTTATCAGGCGTTACCGACCTCTAGAGCGGAGGTGGCATGACATGTCTAGCCATCAAGTTCCACCCCTGGTGTGTGCCGGTTTAGGCATATTTCACCAGTGTAGGTGTATTTCGGACGTGGGCGGCCTCTAGAGCAGAGGTGCCGTGGTATAGCTCTCGTAGCGATACTACTGGACATACCAGTTAAACTTCACTTTCCACCACCTTTTCCCATCGGCTCCGCACAGCAACCTTTATTTCTTTTCCGCATTTACTTCCTTAACCAGGAGGAGCTTCACTCCACGCACGGCATTTGAAGAGTCTCGCCAGCAGTGAGACAAGCCGGTTCATGCATTTCACCCGACATGACTGCACTCAGGACGTGGCCGACCTCCAGACCAGAGGTGCCATAATTTGACTGTTTGCTTCGCTTTATCCTTTCTACCACCTTTTCCGCAGTGATGCTGCGCAGCAACCTCATTTGTACCTTTCTCATTGGCCGGGAAGAGCACTGCTCCACGCACGGCAGCTGAAAAATCTCGCCAACAGCGGCAGATGAGCTACCAAACGTGCCACTCATCTACCCTAAGTTACTGGTTTTCAGGCGCCAGATATTCGCCCTCGCCCCTTCTCCTGTCAGTTTAAACAGTTCTGCCACGGGAAGGCCAGGAGCTGGACTTGACTGCCAGAGGCTGTTTGAGGCGCATTTGCAGTCCTTAGAACCAATCCTGATAGTGTTACCAAGGAAAACTCCTGCATCAAACTAAAAAGAAAAATAAGAGTAGGAACATGGAATATAAGAAGTATGTAGGAGGGGAAGTATCAAATAATAAGTAACGAGATGAAAAGAACGGGGATACACATTTTTGGGAATCTGCAAACATCGATGGAAAGGATCAGGGCACTTCAAGAGCGAGAATGATAATATCTTTATATACTCTGGTGGAGAATTAGGAGGAAAGAATGGAGTGGCTTTTTATTTGGACATATCAACATCAAAAACATTACTAGGCTACAATCCAGTAAGTGAAATAATTCTCACTATCAGACTTAAGGGTACTTCTAGAAATGTAAAAATTATCCAGATAAATGCACCTACATCAGTAGCAGAAGAAGAGGAAGTAGAAGACGTTTATAATACACTGGAAAACGACAATAGCCCAGGTACACAAAATTGATATTGTATCAGTAATGGGGGATTTTAATGCAAAGATTGGTATATAAATTAAAGAAGACGTAGGATATGTTTGGGGGAAATTTGGCATAAGACATATAAATGAGGCAGGAGACAATCTAATGGCGTTTTGCATGGAAAATGAGCTAATGATTGCTAACACACTTTTTAGAAATCATCGATGAAGATTTTACAAACGGAGATCACCTGATGGGAAAACCAAGAATCAAATAGATTACATTTTAGTGCAGAGAAGGTGGAGATCAAGTATAACATCAGTAAAAACTTTACCAGGTGCTGATTGTGACACGGACCATGAGTTATTAATAGCAGACATGAAGATACAGATAAAAAAGACAGTTATGGGGTCAAGATCACTCCGCTTTGATCTTACAAAATTACTAGAACAATACGATATATAAGTGAAGAACCGTTTCGAAATCCTGATGGATGTACAGGAGGAGATGACACCAGATGAACTGGCTACGCAGGCCAAAGATATCTTAATAACAACACCTAAAGACATTGTTCCAGTAAAGAAAACACAAATGAATGGATAGATTACACCAGGCACACCAGAACTCATAAAACAACGTATAGAAGTGAAGAAGAAATATAAAATAACAACCAACGACAAAGAGGAATATACATCTTTAACAAAAGAAGTAAGAAGAAACATAGGAAAAGACAATACATAGATGATGTTTGTGAAAGAATAGAGAGACGTCAGAAATGTGGAAGAGATAGTGAAATGTTTAAAGAAATGAAGATAGTGACGAGAAATGTCATACCTAAGCTAAATGTAATTTGTGATGAGATGGGGAACACCTTGACAGAGACAGAGGAAAGTCTAGAAAGATGGAAGGAATATTGCAGAGGAATGTATGAAACAACCGACTATAAAAACCGAATTCAACAGTGTGAATTATTATTGGAGGAGAAAGAACCCGAACCGACAATTGAAGACGTTTAATAAGCAATAAAGAATCTGAAAAATGGTAAATCACCAGGATGTGATGAGATAACAGCTGAACTTATTAAAGCAGGAGAAAAGGAATGTGCAACAATCTACCATTCACTATGTAAAAAGATATGGCATTCAGGTATTTGGCCAAAAGAATGGAAAAGAACTGTATTCATACCACTGCCAAAAAAGAGTAACCTGAAATTATGCACAAACTACAGAACCGTAGCACTAATTAGCCATGCCAGTAAAATTCTGTTAAAAATCATAATGGGTAGACTTCGCAAAAAAATAGAAGAAGAAGTCAATATGGTCCAAGCTTGTTTCAGGCAAGGAAGAGGATCAAGAGATCATATATTCAATATAAGATTAATAATAAAGAAATGCAGATTATTTAATGTGAATCTATAATTATCTTTTATAGACTATTCAAAGGCATTTGACTGTGCACAACACCAAAAATTTTGGGAAATATTGGAAAAAATGGGATTTCCAACACATTTGATACAATTAATATCACTGCTGTATCTAGACCAACAGACAGCAGTAATAATAAATGGTGAAACGACAACTTGGTTTGACATAAAACAGGAGATCCTCTGGGGTGCATATTGTCGCCTTACATATGTAACTTGTATACTGAAAATATAATGAGGAATGGTAGAGAAGATGTAGATAAAGAATATTACGATGCTATAACTATTGGAGGTTACGAAATACCAGAGATTAAATATGCTGATGAAGTGGTATTACTGTCCACAACACAAAAAGGAGTGGAAAAACTAATTATGACAGTCCGTAAGAACAGCGAAGAGCAAAACCTCAATACGAAGAAAACTAAGTTGATGACAACTGACAAAACAAACAAGGCAACTGAAATATGTATCAATGAGGAAAAACTGGAAGAAGTGGAGAGTTTTGAATATATTGGATCACTGCTAACTAATAATGGAGATATAATGAGGGAAATTAAAAGTAGGATATCTATCGCTCTTCAGAAAGTAAAACAACTAAAGAATCTGTGGAAAAGAACAGACAGAAACTACAAAAATAAGATTTTTAAGGGCATGAACCTTTCTCATCGCAACATATGCCTGTGAGACCTGGACACTTAACAAAACAGCTGAGAAACACATAAATGCCGTTGAATGTAAATGCTACAGACGAGTTTTCAAATATCGTCGACACAAAAAAGAACAAATATATCTATACTACAAGAACATAATATTGAAGAAGGCTGGCTAGTAAAAAAGATTAAAAAGAAAAAGAAAACTTAAATATTTTGGACAAATTAAACGTCGTGATAATCTAGAGAATATCGTTTGGAAGGGTATTTGATGGAAAAAAGAAAGAGAGGAAGACCAAGCGAAGATGGCTGCAAGACATCGTTGATGATCTGCAAATGGATGCATCAGCAGCAGGCCATCTTGCTCACAAGCGAGAGGCCTACAGGAGTGCTGTTAGGGAGGCAAAGTTCCGCAAGGAACATGCAAATGAATGAATGAATATTCTATTTTATTTTATGTGCATTTTATGGATATTCTGTATGTATATATAAATATGGCATCTTCTTGATTATACAGCTGGTATGAAGTAATCGCCTGCATCAGTTAAGCGCCGGAGAGTACGGAATCACGTTTAGAATAAACGCATGCCTCAAATAAGCATTATATCTGAAATAAACGCCAGGTCAGTACTTGGTCTCTGTCTTTCTGGTGTGTCGCGTTTTTTCTGAACTTTATATTTTACATATCGGTACATTTATACGGTTTGTCGTGAGATGGAAAAGGTTGAGGAACATTGGCGTAAAATACAGGATAATATCAATGCTGCAAAACCATAATTGTCATTTTGTGAATAAACGCAGCCGTGATTAGGCGCCGACCTCTAATTAACGCCGGATCACAAGGACAATTTTGGGCTTAACGGCGGTGTGTTTGTTCAAGGAAATACGGTATATTTAGTATTATATACTTGCCCTGAAGAACTACTCGTGTGTTATATAAATCTTGTGTTCAAACAAAAGTCTCTTCTTTACTAACAATACAAGCTGCATCATTTCTTTTGTGGGCATTTATCCACAAATATTAAATTTTATAGCATATAAATCTAGTCACAGTTTCTATGTTTTATATATGTATAGATGAATGCTTTAAGACATACTCACGGGCGACTGCCAGAGATATCAACACGCACAGCAAAGCAGTGATCATAAGGACTTTCATGGCGTCTTCTCTCTGTAAGACAGAGGGTTAAATATGTATCATGTATAGCTTTAGACGGATAAAGTGCGAAACACAGTATTAGTATTCGAAAAAAAATGACTATTAAATTTTCGAATATTCACTTCCAATTTTTTTCGGAGATGAGCTATGTGTATGTATTTCCATGTGTTTCTCTGTGTGTTTGAGTGTGTGTGTGGCATACTTAATTTGAATCTACAGTCTTTTAAGTTTTGCCACCAACACGTCTAGTCAGTTTCTAATAGTCTGTCTACAGTAGACTCGACAATGGCAAGAAATGTGTCCCTAACACTTCATAGACTTGGCTTGAGACTTGAAGCTTTTTGTAAAGACTTGAAGCTTTCTGTAAGGACCTGAGATCTGCCATGAAGGAGTTGAATGCATCTCTGTAATTTACGTAGGAGTACCGGCAGTAAAGCTCAAACACTAAGGGAAGAAAGAGGATTTTATTCTTCTGTAGTCTGCGTAGGGCTCACAGAAATGTGGGAAATGTTGATTTTCAAACCAAGTCTTACTTTTAAAGTAAAAACTGACTGAAATGTTTGTTACGGCCACGTTATAATAGGTTTAGTGACTCTGTCAGAAGATCAAGAAACCAAGAAAGAATCGTTCCACGCCACTGTAACATACAATTCAGTCTTGTAGAATATTCGCTATATACTTTACAAGGGCTCAAACTTATGAACATAATGTACACCAAAAAGAAATATAGATAACCAAGAAGAATGATATTAGTATAATTCACACAAAGCACAATGTATAGTTTCAATCATGCAGTTTGGTATGAGTATAGTTCACATATTACTAAATTGTATAATTATAGTTCACACTATACAGAAATTTATGACTGTTTTTCACGCCATACAAAAATATATAATTATACATTTCACCATACAGAATGGTATAATTATAGCTCACACCACACAGAATGGCATGAGTATAGATCACATCATATATAACGGTATTAGTATATGTACAGGATGTACAGAACTGTTATACTCACTTTAGTGGAGTCGGACAACGAACTATGAACGTTTCTGAGAGACTGTACAGAGACTAGTGGTAACAGCCTCTCTATTTACACAGTCTTTACGTGTCTTTCGCTGAGACAGAAAATAAAAGAAACAAATCGAATTATCATACCTGGACTCAATTATTTGGGTCACAACTCAAACTTATCGTTCAGCTGGTCACTATGTTGTTAATATACATATGACTGTAGATATGAATATAGTTGGTTGGGAACTTCTGCATACATTCTGCCAAGCAACACAAAGACGAAGATAATATCCACTATCCAGAGACATAACTAGGCAAAGACAGGCGGACGACGATGTAGATGCACAGTTTGGAGAGGACAATAATTTATAGGTGAAATTCTCCATTTCTGCCTTATGCTAACTGCAACTCTTTGTACTTCACATTTTCAAGAGGCTCCATTTCATGCTTCCCCTTAGGCGCCATCAGTCTTAGAACTTACAAGGTTTCTACTATACGAGGTGGTATCGGAAACTTCCCGGACTGCTTGCCGACAACTAGGCTCTGATCGTCATTTCTACCAGGTCTGCATAGTTAGTCTGCTACTTAGCGTAATACTGTCTATACACTGTTCGATTTGCACACGAGGTTTTCTGATCCTGTATTAGGACTGTTCTGAGTTAGTTACTATGACTGACAAATTCGAACAATGTGTCTGCATCAAATATTACGCAAAGCTCAACACATCTACTATCGAGAAATCAGATTGCTTAATCCAGATTTTTGGCGAACATTCTTTAGGCCGAACATAATTTTTCTTTAGTGCCATTTGACTTTCAAGACCAGTCTACTGTATATTCAAATTGACGAGTGTCAAACATTCACAAGCACAACGTAAAAAAAAATGTGAAAAAATAACTTGAATTCATTCACGAGGATTGTCTTCGAATACTCCATCAGCTGTCTCACATGGGTGGAAAAACATTATCTGTCTTTTACCAGATGTCGCTAAAGGAAGAGTAGAAAAGTACTTTTGTCACCTTAAGTTCTTAATCCTTCCGAAAGATAGTTCTCTGTAATTATAACCTCATTTGCCAAACCAAACCAACAAAACAGTATATATTTTACGTATATACATTGCCACTATATACTATTAAACCTAGAAAAAAAACGAGATCATTTTACACTTTTCTTGTACTCTTCATAAGGATCAAACTAATGTCTTAAAGGCATAGTTGAGTTTGTTTTTTGTCAAGACTGTACAGATGTCACCAAATGTTTATAGTTTACTAGACACATGTAGTAGAATATTAGATTAAAAACAAAGTGATCGGAAAATCCGATCCTGTAGTGATCGCTTTGGTAGAAAATTGACAGTGAGGCACTTTAACTAGCAGACGACTTGAATAGCAAACGATCTGATTACCAGACGACATTGGGAGATTTTTGGAAGAAACGGTTAGGACAGACATGATAGAAGTTTTGATCAGAGTAGAAGTTTTTATGATAGGACTGTGATCAGAGCAATATGTAGAACAGCTTGAAGTGGTCTAGTCTGGTCAGCTTGACCAGGATGTTTGTTCTGGCTGTTATTGTAATACTGTTGAAATTTATTAGGACCAGTTGTTCTAAAGATTTGTGTGTGACTTTTTGTGGAAACTCAGTGGCATATTCATTCAGTAATTTGTACATTTGTTATCATGTTGTTATTATATTGCTGTTTGTATGGGTATGAATGTAGATCACCCACTTCCCATATGGCAAACTTCTGTCTTGTATAGTCAAATTGACTATACCTTACTCCATTTAAACTCTTAAAGCTGTAAACACACAATCTCTTATGTCATCAAATAAAAGTAATGATACTATTCCACACGTAGTCAGTATAACATTGTCTTCGTGGTTTCAGTGTTTATACGAATTAACAGCTTCAGTAGAGACATTAAAAATGATTCTGGGGAGTTATAAGGCATTTGAGATTTATATCAAAGAGAAAAAAATTAGAATAGGTGGAGAGTTTTAAATATCTTGGATCATTATTAACTAATAATTTAATACAATGAGGGAAATTAAAAGGAGGATATCTATCGCTCTTCAGAAAGTAAAACAACAAAAGAAGCTGTGGATAGGAACAGACATAACTACAAAAATAACATTTTAAGGGCATGCATCTTTCCCATGGCAACATATGCCTGTGAGACCTAGACACTTAACAAAACAGCTGAGAAATGCATAAATGCCATTGAATGTAAATGCTGCAGAAGATTTTTTCAAATATCATGGACACAATAAAAGAATAAATATATCCATACTACAAGAACTTAGTGTACCTGATATGTATCACTATCTTACCCCTGGCACACACGTGAGATGGTACATTAGTGCACATGATATGTATCACTATCTTCCTCTCTAAGTCTACAATCATATCGCTTGCTTACAGTATATTATATTTTCTACCTGTCTCTCGTCCGTTACTTAAAGTTGTCCAACTGGCTCTTATCAGTTTCCTTGCCTCTTCCATTTCTCCGTACTGATACTGTTTATTTATTCTTACAATTTTTCCGTGTTTGATAGTTTTGAAAATAAATGTAACACTTTGTAGAGTTTAGAACACGTTATTCTAAAATCGCATAGTGTCTAAAACACTTTTTATTCTACAGTTTTCTTATCGTGTCTAAAAAGCTTTATCCTAAAATGGTATAGTGTCTACAATATTTTTCTTAAAATCTTACGGTGTCTAAAACACTTTTATACTAACATTTTATAGTGTCTGAAACACTTTTTCCCAACATTTTATCGCATCTAAAACTACATTTTTTTTGGCGTTATAGTTGTTTATCACTGCCATTTCTTCCTAAATTTCATTATTTTTCAAATGCTCAGTTCAAGAAATAGGAATGGTAATTCCGACATTCATGTCTTATGAGGCAAAAATTGTTTTGTTGATGTTTATCATTTTTAACCAGTGTTGAAACTTCCTCAGCCAAGGAATCAGTGTGAAATATACACAGCTCGCGACTTTCAACTTCACCTAGACATATATCATCTTAAGAAAGGTATTTAGTTTTGAAATACTTTTAATGAATGCTCTGCTAGGATACACCAGCTGAGAGACCACTGCTTGCCTGATAAAAAGATATCTCTCTGATTCGTATAGCTCCAAGACAGCAGACTGTCACAATACATTTAACATAACCAGATCTCTCTACTGTTCATTGCTCTGTGATCATCACTTTACTCGAGAGAAAAATGGAAATTCTCAAAGATTTCTAAAAGTCAATGCTGATAAATATAATGGTTTATGCTTTGTTTCTTATCAACTTTCAGGTATTAAAAATGTTCCTGTAACAACAACCCGAGAACAGTTGGTTGAAAAAAAAAAAGAATAGTTGTTTACACATCTGTGACTCACTCAAAATGGCTGACTTTTTGTCGCAGTTGCGTGGGCGTTCTGCGACGTTAGTAGAAGCTTCTATGTCATCAACCTTTACTTTTTCTATAATATCGTCAGTGTGTTTGTTATCAGCCCAAGTAGGTTAATCTTGCTACACAAGATCGCCATCTGTTCCTTCTTGTATATTCCCATTTCTTTTGTTCTCTCTTCTTGGACAATGAAACAGAATTCTGTTTTATCGTGATCTTCGAATTAACACAAGAACGTATAATGACAGACCAGTGTTTCCCAGGCTTTGCTGGGACTGCCACCAACTGTTCTCCCAGGCCACGTCCTCAACCCTCCCCACCCCCTTTATGTACTATTCATAGAATGCTCTATTAAACTAGGACGTGCAATAAAAAAACTAACAACTTTAGCAAGAAAACTAAGTTAACATTCTGAAGTTTTAAAAACATTATTTTTTTAGGCCAACACAGCAGTTTACAAAATGTTTTCACAGCTTTGGCTGCAACTGTTTTTTCACGGCGTTTCCAACGTTGCATTTAACAGAATCAGGTTTAAGTCCAGTGAGTAATTTGGTAACACAGACTCCACAAGTCAGGACATAGTAAGCAGATAAACCTGACATTTTAAAATACAAATATAATTCATCACTTCACCAAGCTCAAAGGTCACACTGACAAAACAATAACTACACTAACAGTAAAACTGTGTGTGTAACTTGTGTGCTGTAAACCGCATTACTAAAAGTAGTGTAAATAGAAACATATTCAAGTAGCTATTTTTGTCACAAATAATGGGGCTTGATTGCTGGGCGACACAGAAAAGATGCAAGGTTATAAGAGGGGGGGGGGGGGGGGGGGCAGTTACCTAGGTCAGTAGTTCCAAATCTTAGGGCGCCATCCAAATTAATATCGCTGATGATCTTGGGTATAAAGAACAATTATTACTATTTAAAACATACAGGATTTGAGGGAAATGTTACTTTATGTTTTCGAGCCTAAATATTAAAATATTAAAAGCCACATTAACTACTTTTCACCGAAATGGATTTTTCACCTAAAATACTGAGTAGTGTTAGTAAGTATTTTAAAATATCGTCAAAATTCTTCAGTTATTTAAGAAGTATCATTATACATATTTGTGTGACTAGTGACAGAATTGCATACTATTGAAGCCTTAAGGAATGGAAATATTTATATTTTCTTGAATTTCAATATTCCATGTTTTTATTTTTCCCTGGGTAGCGGATCCATTACTGTTTTATGATCAAGCTGAAAAGGTTTGAGAACCGGTGATCTTGATCATGAAGAAATGTCTCCTTGATTTTCTACATGTATATAATATTCTAGCACATCCTGACACTTCTTGATCAGAAATTATTTCTCCTAATTAGAGTTTTAGAACCCCCCCCCCCCCGACTCTCGTCCGCCATATCACCCCTACCTTTTCCCTTCCTCCCGCTGTCCAGATATACAACGATTTTCTGTATCGACTAAAACCATGTGACCACGTTTTCTTTGATTACGTGCCACCAAACCTCTGTGTCAGCTTGCGTCTGTGTCGTGAAGCACAGCAACATGAAACATGTTACAGCCAGTATGGCATACAAGCTCCAAGACGAAGTTTGTAAGGCGGTGCACAACTATTCCTCTCCCTTCCCCGCCACTTACCCTATTTATTAGCTACTCTGTTTCCACCTACTACAACTCCGTTTAAACAGAGGTAGTCCTCCAGGCCTAGCAGTGATGCCCTCTTTTAACCTCATTAAACGAACTGCTACAGTGACTTAGTTGATGTTGGTAAGGAATTGTTAGATCAATTAAAATAAATTAAACAAAATTTGGTAACAAGAGCCCTCAAAGACTCTAATGCTTGTATTGTTGTTGCCCTGTATATTTTTCTTTCCCAAAGCTCTGAAGTAGCCATGCACCCATTCCTACATCTGCTACACCGTGTGTATGTAGGTCCAGGGAGGGGGTGGGATCTAGCCAAGGTACCGTGATCCAGATGACGTTCTTTTTTTTTTTGGGAGGGGGGGAATGGTGGGGAGGGGCGGGGGTACCGTAATGGATGAAAACAGAATAACTAAAAGGGTAGGTAGGGAAGGGATGTGAGAGCATTGTGTTCATATACCAAGAATAATTAATAATAACAACAAACACTACATCACTATTGGAAAAACAAGTGACAATACTATCTCAGATATTTTCCCTCACTCGCCCAGGCCATGTTTTTTTACATAAGACGCAGACAAACATCTGTCATCACAGCCTTGGCCTAGCTTGACCTCATAGTTTTCCGTTTTCTTATCCTGTACTGTGAATGTTTCATGTTTTAGCTCTGGTGTGAAACTAGAATAGGAGACTATTACTGCCTCTTTCACCATATCTTTGGGTTATTAATTTTCCGTTCTCGTTTATGCTTTGCTGTATTAATCTTCAGGACTTAACTATGAAATTCTAAAATGCTGGGAAAACCGAGATGGGACCTGGAAGTATAGATTCTAGGCTTGGTGGAATAGAGACATTAGAAACCTGTGTGGATCCTGGGAGTGACAGGGCTAAAAGATGATTATTGATAACTTCAGTGTTCAGAAACGTTTAAGAAAATCATGAAAAAATAATAACCCTTGAAAGCTTACAAACAGTTTACTTTCTAACGAGTGTATGCCATGTCTCGCTCATCATTCTTCTCCCTCTTGTGTGATCCTTGGTGTCAGCAGTCAGATGAAATGATTCTTTTTTTTTTCGTGCTTTTTTATCAACCGTTTGAGAATTTCTTCCCTCACGATATTCCTTTAACTCATTTTCTCTTGATTTTCCAGTGTTTCCCACGTAATCTGACTAATGTCTTCTCATGACATGTCCAGTGATTAGATGTTCTCTAATTTTCATCTTCTCATGACATGTCCAGCGACTGTCCGTTATTTAGATTATGTAATCTACAGTTTTGGTGCATGCTATTACACGCAAGTTAGAGCATTTGATCCCACCCAATGATCCACATACCTCTTTGATCCGCAAATGGGCAAATAGTGGTCCACAAAGCATGTCTAGTTTTTGTGTAATATCGAAAACATGTAATTTTTAAATTCAAGTTAAGTAGCAAGGGAGTTTAGAGGAGATGTTTGGGAGATCCGATATACACTTATATTGACTTTTATCCCCCACGTCGCTGACCTGAAGAGGTTTGAGAATCACTGAACTGAGTATGGGAGTTTAAAGTTCAGAATTCAGACTCTGGCTTCACTGCATTCGAGACAGCCCCAAATATGCTCCGCCGAATGCCGCAGCATCCATCCAAGAGAATGTTTGCTGATAGTTCCTGTCAGATGTTGCTTGCTCACGATACGTTTTCTGCCACGCAGTTTGGATTTCCTGCCAGCACCTCTAACTTGTCCTAGCTCCAGCAGTCTCTTCACATCTACATTGTTCTTCCATTTCCGCTCTTCATTCTCCAGCAGTCTGTCCAATACAGCCTTAGCAATATCCTCCTTGTCCATTGTCAATTTATTATTTATTTTTGCTTGTCCATCAAGTCTGCCTGCCACATCATTTCCATGTACTCCCGCATGCCCTGGATAGTAAAGCCATGTTATGCTTGTCACAGCTGTCTGGGTTAACAGATAAACCTGTTCTGTTAGAAACAAATTCTTCTCAGTCTTACGAAGCATAATCTGTGAATCCGTCACAATGACTTCATTAACCACATCATGGCCAACTAACCATTCCATTGCCGTCAACATAGCCTCAGTTTCCATTTGCATACTTGAAGTGATGACTTCAAAGGCTCCTGAACCCTGTGGCACTACTCTTCCATTTCGGTGGACAATAAAACCCCAACCACTTCTAATGTTCCGAGTCTCTGAGCCATCTGTATATATTACCGTGTCGGAAGACCCACAGTGATGCTGGAGGAGGCCTTGAACCCAAAGTTCAACTGCTCCTTGTTGCCAAGTCTCGACACTCACAGCCCTTCTTCTGTATAATAACCTTTGTTAGCTGAAGTTGGCCCTGTGCCCGCAACCAGTCATCACCTTTAGGCACCTCATCTACACTGTAAACTGACTTTATTGTATCCTCCGCCTCAACCATCCATGCCTTGTTTGATGTGTCTTCCCTTTATCAAACCAACTCCTTATGGAGAGTAGGGGTGCAGATATCAAATACTCCTTATGGAGAGCAGGGGTGCAGATATCAAGTATTCCTTATGGAGAGCATGGGTGCAGATGACCAGTACTCTTATAGAGAATAGGGGTGCAGATATCAAGTACTCCTTATGGAGATTATGGGTGCAGATATCAAGTACTCCTTATGGAGAGTATAGGTGCTGTATCGTTTTAACAGAAGAATAAGTAAAGTCACTGTATTTTTTCTTTTGCATTCTATTTAGTTAATTTACATAATCTGAGATTAAACTGCAAAGTTAAGACCATTCTAAAAATAAAAAACAACGAACATGACAAACAAAAAATGGTTTGGTGGGATAATGGTCTGGATATGATGGACGTGAGAGAGCTACCGGAAACTATTACGACTAGGCAGGTATTAAATGTAATATCTAGTAGAGGTTAACAAACAATGAATGTTTTCTTACTAATGGCAAAGAACGGGAAAATGAACAATGCATGTTTTCCTGTAAACCCGCAAACAACTGTGTGGTATACAGTAAAGTAGGTAGTTTATTTCCACAAAGAATATGATAGTGTACAACGGCTGATTTGTCTGTTACAAAAAGAGAATGTGAAAGTGAATTTATTACACACAAGAGAGTATGACATTTTGCAATGTGTGGTGTACCTACTACCCACAGAGAATGTGATTGTGAAGATAGGATGCTTACAGTATTTCTCCCATATTTACTATTATCATGACAAAACAAGCAGTTAAGCTGCAGTAGTACACAATAACCTACTACCAGATGGCGCCATGTGAGAGCGGAGAATGATCTTTCTGTGTCGTTATAACCTTTCTTCCCCCATTATCTAACAAAATCAACTGAAAACTAGGAACCTAATTAAATTCATTAGGAAAAAAAAACAAGTCATCATGCAGTGGGCATATAATGAGAAGGGGAGAAGCTGAAAATATCGTAACAGGGGGAAATAAAATGAGAAAAGAGGCAAGCGAAGATGAAGAAAAAGAAAATCAATGCAGTCTAACACAATGACTAGATAATGTGTTACCAGCAGACCTGATGGAAAATATGTAGGGAAAAGATCTGTGGAGAAGTATGGCCACTAATGTCTGCCGCATGGCAATTGATGATGATATCAGGATCTTCTTCTTCTTCTTCCAGGCTGTTGGTCACATAAGATTCTGATCACTGTCGACATGTCAAAGCCCGCGGTCTTCTCCAGATCCTGATAGGTGTCCCAAAGCTTTTGCCCCAAGCTTGTGTCCTCTGGCCATGTCTCTCGTCTCAGGGTCAGCATGGTTTAGGCACTCTTGAAGGACTCCACTGCCACATGAACACTCAGGATGTTAACTCTTGCGGAATTTATGAAGCACCATTTGCGTTCAGGGATGACTATTCATATGTCTGCTTACCGTTATGTTGTATCCATATCTATTCTTCCTTCTACATACGTTTAAACCTATCTATCTATGCAGACATAATGGACATATATCCCCATCATGCTACCAGAGTTTTAATAATCATGTCTCTACTTCACTTTCTAAATAAGACTCTTCTGAAAAGCATAAGAAAAATACTCGGTATAAAGTGAAACGAATTCAAGAACAACGCAGAGATAAGGCAGATGAGTGAACAACAGCCTGTCTCAAGGGTGATCAGACAAAGTATATGGGCATATATCAGGGCAGAGAATCCCAAAACAAACTGTCAAGTGGAACACAACAGGCCAAAGAAAAAGAGTTCGACCAAGTGAAACTCTAAAGAGGGCATTCTTAAGAGAGGTCAAATTAGTAGGCATAGCATCCCTTGATAAGCTGAAAAAAGCTCACAGAGAAAAGGAAAACTTGGCGAACTACCATGCTAGCCCAATGTGAAGGAAATAAGATGTAAGAAGACTTCACTTTCTATGCGGTGTTACGCTATTTCTAGCTTGTCTGTATTTGTGTGTGCGCAAACACTGAACGAGAAAGATAAGAGAAATGACCAATGCGGTAAAACTGGTTTTAGTAATAAAGGTAGACTGAAGTGTATGGTTCATCATCATCATCATCATCATCATCGCCTTTCACTCCCTTGGGAGCATAGGCGACGGATAAAGGCTGTCCAGTCACCCCTGTTCTTAAATTATTCTCTGCTTATTTATGGTTCATCTTTACAAAATATGGAAAGAGTTAGGAAAAAAGGTAGAAACAAGAAAGGTAGGAAGTAAGATGAGCACATATAAATTAAGAACATAAGTAGTTCAATATTTCGGCAAAAGCCTTTTCAGTGATCACTTACAAAAAAAGGATACAGAAGGTAAAAACACGAAAAATAGATGAAAAATTAAACACTTATACTTTTGGTCTCATCCTGGGAAGAAAGCGAGCACAAAATACGTCTATATAGACGTAGGAAAGCAGAAAGTTGAAGCAAGCGATTGGGTGAAAAATGAGGTAAAGAGAGGATTACAAAGAGTATCACGTGGTAAACAACAGGGCATTATGGTCCAGATGCCTCCAGTTTCATTCCCTTCGGAAACCTATGGCCTAAATAAAAGCAGCCAAGATTGTGCAGATAATAAAAGTGAGAAGACAGTAAGGGAAGGGGTTCCTTTTAGATACTTAGAGAAGAAAGATATCAAAGAATATTAGGTCTATAGAAACAGTAAAGAAAGGGCTGGAAAATTAACCTTAATTCACTGCGGCAAGAATAATAAACATGGAGAAGTGGGTGGGGCTAAGGCAAGGTTGAGACAGTTTAATCACGTGACTTCTTCAAGAAAGTTGAGCATGAGCAGCAGAAATAAAAATAGTTATCAATTAAGTAGAGTTGTAAAGTAGTTTAAAGAAAGATGAATGATGAATTTATTGTTAATTCCATTCAGGTGAAGACAGCCAGTCTGAAAAATACGGTCTTGTTTCAGAGCTTTCCGAGATCCCACGTCAGAAGACAGGAATGGATTGCAGTCACAGAAATGTCCAGTTTTCCTTAATTTTATCTTTGGCAGAAGTTCTTGGAGACTGGTATCAGTGCCCTCTTGAATCAGATGTTGGTGAAACTATTCTCTTACGCGTAAGCCAGTCTCCCCTATATAATTATTGTAGCACTTTCTTTTCTTCTTTTGTAGCCCTAGAGGCTTTGAAAGTTTCCTTGTCTCGACATCCTAAGCGACCAGTCTTGTCCTCTCACTGTTCTCTATTCTTCATGGATCCTTATTCACCAATTACGGAACACCAGAAGTGGTTAGAGTTTTGTTGTCTACAGCAAGAAAAATGTAGTGGCACAGGTTTCGATAGCCTTTGGAGTGACTCAAGCATGAACATGGAAATTGAGGCTGTGCCGGAGGCAAAGCAATGGCTGGTTGCCCATGGTGTGGTTCATGGCGTCACTGTGGCGGATTCACAGAGTAAGCTTCGCTAGACTGAGAAAAATTTGCTTCCAAGATAATGGGTTCAGATGTTAGCCAGTCAACTGTGACGGGCCTATTGTCCAGTGCATGATAGAATTCATGGCAATGAAGTGGCAGATAAACTTGCTGGGCAGGTTAAAATAAATGGCAGGCTGAAAATGGAAAAAAGCTCTATTGGAAAAACTGCTGGAAAATGAAGAGCGGAAATGGAAGAACAATGTAGCTGTGAAGAGACAGCTGGAGCTAGGGAAAATTACTGGTAGAAAATCGAAACTACATGGCAGAAAACACATAGTAGATAACCAACACTTGATGGGAACTATTAGCAAATATACTCTTAGATGAATGCCGCGGCTTGCAGCGGAGCATATATGCTGCTGTTCTGAATAAAATGACTCCGGAGTCTGATTTTGAACCAGGCGGGGGACATCTGGGCCATAACGCCATGTTTATTGCCATATTGTACCCTTTGTCATTCTCCCTTTACTTCATTTCTCAGCATATCACTTGCTTCCACTTTCTGCTTTCCAACGTCTATCTGGGCACATTTTGTGCCTGTCTTTCTCATAAGAATGAGAACAACAATCTAAGATTTAACTTTTTCATCTGTTTTTCGTGTTTTTGTTTTTATCTGTTGTAAATTTTATATATGTGATTCTTGACAAAGACATCCACATACAGGGTCCGGCATAAAGCATAGCTGGATTTAACTGACGTAGTGCGCAGAAACTGATTACGTGTGGGAAAAAAAACATGACGTCAGAGATGAAGCAGACAAACGGTAACTTTTAACAATGGCTTCTTGGCAAACACAACATCGCGCATTCACCTTGAAATTTATTTTTAAAGTAGAGAATCGTCTATTACTGTACAACGAAAGTTTCGTCCCCATTTTGAGCTGCAATTTTGAAGTGGTTAAAAAAATTTAAGGAAATCGCTAATTGCCTTAATAACAAGTCTACTGGTCTAAGAACTCAACAGAGACTTGAACGAATTCCAGAAGTCCACAACGCATTGCTTCGTAGCCTTCGGCGATCAGCTGTTAGGCACGCTTTGGCACCTGGTATGTCGGGTCTCTGGCTAAGTCACATCATAATCATCTGCATCCCCGCCCTTACAAGTTGCAAGCTGTGCAGCTACTGAATGATTTAGATAAGATTAACAGACTTGACTTTGCTACCGATTTTCTAGCACGCATTGAAGAAAATCAGAATTTGCTACGTAACCTCTTATATCTGATGAAGCACATTTTGAGTTGTCAGGAAGTGTGAACAAGCAGAATTTCAGATTCTGGTCGGCTGAAAATCCACAATTACTGCATGAGAAACCGCTCCATAGTGAACGAGTAATAGTGTGGTGTGGTTTTGCATCATTCGGCGTCATTGGCTCATATTTTTTTGAAGAAGAAGACGGGCATCCTCTTAATAGTGATCTTTATTTGCAGATGCTAACTGAATACTTAATTCCAGACTTGGTCAATAGAAATAGGAGACTAATATGGTTTCAACAAGATGGAACAACTGCCCACACAACCCGTCAGTCCATGGCCATGCTGCGACAAGCATTTCCCAATCGTCTTGTTTCCAGATTTGGAGATATTCATTGGCCGGCAAGGTCACCGGATTTATCGGCCGCAGACTTTTTTTTGTGGTGGTACTTCACGAACACGTGTATGCTAGTCGACCACAGTCAGTTGCAGACCTAAAATTCAAATCTGAAACTGCATTCAAAATATCCCTTTGAGCATGTTAAATGGTGTTATGTAGGAATTCCAGACGCTTGGCTGAATGTATTGAATGTAATGGCGGTCATCCAACCGGCGTAATTTTCAAAACCTAAATATAATTGTCAGTAATAATAAAAATACCCACTTTTCTGAGTTTCATTTCACTTTTTTTTTACCAAAAACATGTATCATCATCATCATCATCAGGTGCCGTGCCGACTGGCGTTGGCTATTATGCTTCTCCAGAGTACACGATCCTTCATTCAGGCCATCAGCTCAGTTGGTGATCTCCTCTCACACCATCCCGTCAGACTGTCCAGTATCATTTCTCTTGGTCGTCCTCTTGATCTTCTTCCTTCTATTTTTCCTGTTGTTATAATATTGTCTATGTCCCCTCTTCTCATTGCATGTCTATGAAAGTACATTGTCTCTCTCTTATCTTTTTGACAAGATTTTTTGTCTCTCCAGCTCTTCTCATACATTCTTCATTAGTTATTTTTGCTGTCCAGGGGATTCGCAACATTCTTGTAATAAACCACATTTCTTCTGCTTCCAATGATTTTTGTGAAGACTTGCCTATTGTCCATGATTCACTTCCATATAACAAGATAGGTTCAATATAGCATTTTAGACCTCGTTTTCTAACATTCATTGATAAGGATGTGTTGGCTAATATGTTTCTCATTCTCTGAAATGCAGTCTTTGCTCGGCCTATTCTGTTCCTAATTTCTGTTCTGTATTTCCCATCTGAAGTTATTACTGCTCCAAGGTATTTAAATTTCTGCACATGATTTAGAATAGTTCCATTTAATTTTATACTGTATGCTGGTGGATTCTGTTTCTTAGATATATAGTCTCTGTCTTTTTGATTTTCAAAGTAAGGCCTTTCTGTTTAATTTCTTTGGCTACTATATCCAAGAGATGTTGCAGGTCTTGTTGGTTCTCAGCTATCAGTACTGTGTCGTCAGCATACCGAAGGTTGTTAATATTGTATCCTCCAATTTGTATGCCTGGTTCTGTGATGATCGTTCTTAGAATATTGTCTCTGTACAGAGAAAAAAGTTCTGGAGACAGTACACATCCCTGTCGCACCCCTTGTTTTATAGGTTGATATTTTCCAATTCTATTTTCAACACGAATTGCTGCTTCTTGGTGTCAGTGTAGATGTTTTACAATCCTCAGGTCTTTGCCGTCTATATTGATGTCTTCAAGCATTTTAATAATTTCATTATGTTTCACCTTGTCGAATGCCTTAGTGTAATCAATGAAGCATAAATAGAGATCTTTCTGTACTTCTAAAGCTCTTTCTGTTAGTGTTCGTAAAGCATAAATGGCAGTGTGTGTTCCCTTTCCTTCAACAAACATGTATAGCGCTTACTTTTTTTTCCATTTTTCAAATCCAACTATATTTTCTGCCTGAACACACACACACACAAACACACACACTCATATATATATATATATATATATATATATATACATACACACACTCACACACACACACACATATATATATATATATATACATTCATATTTTCCTTGGAATATTTTTCGCTTCCCGTGTTTTCCAAAGAAAGTTCCGGGTACTCACTTTTGTGCCTTTATAAACCCCAGTGTGTCAGAGGGCATGGTCATACCCAAGAAAGAAATACCAGCAAAATGTTACATCAAAGTAAAAGGCATAGAAAAAAAAAGCAGGTGGAGAAATTCAAGTATTTAGGAACAATAATAGCATGAGACAGAAGACGAGAAACCGAAATGAAGAGCAGAATAGCCTAGCACAAGTCAGCAATTATGAAAATAAGAAAAAACATAATGTGCTATAAAGCTCTGTCGATGAACAACCAGAAAGAGAATTATTCAGTGTTACACAGAACCTGTATTATTATATGGATGTGATGATTTGAAAGAGCACTCAAACTATACTGGAGGCAGCGGAGATGTGGTCCATAAGAAAAATGATGAGAATCTCATGGACAGCCAAGAAAACAAGGAAGTTCTAACGGAGGCTGGGCAAAAGAGAAGTTATTTCCAAATTCATAACACAATAGTAAGGAGACAAACTGAAACAGCTAGTGACAACAGGAAATCCGGAGAGAATAAGGGACAGAGGAAGAAAAAGAAATAAGATACTTGACGGACTAAAAGAGTAGAATAGTTTTTTTTTTTTTAGTGTGCTTATTTATTTTGCTATTTGTTACATTTATCTTAAGTGTACGTTGTAGAGGGGAATATTAGTGTGTCTTAACTGTGTGTGAGTGGGGGGGGGGGGTCTTTGGTTATCATTCTTTCAATACTTCTAAAATACCTTCTACTTGGAGAAAGAGAAATTATGACAGTGCTCAGAGACAAGAAACGCATATGAAAGAAAGCAATTCCAAGAACAGGGATGACTGGAGAGCCTTTATCCGTGGCCTCATGGGAGTGAAAGGCGATGATGATGATGATGATGATGATGATGACGATGATGATGATGATGATGATATAGTCGTTATCCTTTTAACAGAAGGTGTGTCCGGTAAGTATTGAGACTGATTACATAAAATTCGATTTGTTCAAGATATACTTAAAAATTCATCGAAATAACATCCTTGAGCATCAGTACACCATTGCCAGCGGTTCTGCCACGCGTCGTAGCTCGCCTATAAGTCTTAAACAGGATCTCCTTTAAAGCACTCGTCACGGCAGCTTGCACGTCATTAAAAGTCCAAAAATGGTGGCCTTTCAAGCTTGATTTGAGCCGAGTAAACAAAAAGAAGTCAGCCAGGGCCAAGCCTGGCTTTAGGGAGTTAGCACAGCGTTGCCACGGTTTGTTTCGTGATGAAGAACCCAGGTGTTGGCTATCTCCGGGCGAACGCGCGCGACTCTGTTCTTCAGCAGTTTAAGCACTTCCACGTAAACTGCTGCTTTGACTATTGTCCAGGTGATACGAACTCCTTATGGACAACATCTTTAGAGTAAAAAAAAAATATTGTCGGTAGCGTGAGACGTTAATTAGCGCTTTGTGCGTTGTTCATCCTCGACGCTCTCTCTTCCTTCGTTGAACGTCTTGTGCCACCGAAACTCTTGTACTTTCGATAAAGCATCCTTCACATAGGCTTTCTGTATCATAGCAAGCGTCTCGGTGGCGGATTTTTCAAGTTTAACACAAAACACAACGGCGAATCTCTGCCCGACACTCCTCTGCATTTTGTCCGTCACGCCACGCTTAAACAGCCGTCCATTTTACAAGCGATCCGCACTCGGTAAAAGCTCAGAGCTAAATTACGAAATATCGGCCCTTAACCTAACATCCCCCACTAACCTTCAGGGCCAGAGAATTCCCCCCCCACCCCGGGCCCTGCTGTTGGCTGAATAAAATAAGTATCATTACTTACCGGACACACCTTGTATACTTTCAACACTGTTGGTCTACTCAGTGAGGGGCTGAATTTTCGTGCATAAATGTAAAGACTTGGTCCTGGGTTTGAAAAATGGCACGACATGAGGTATCAGAACATCGTGTAAGTACCGCTGTACAGTGACATGAGGTATCTGAACATCGTGTAAGTACCGCTGTGCAGTGACATGAGGTATCTGAACATCATGTAAGAACCGCTGTGCAGTGACATGAGGTATCTGAACATCATGTAAGAACCGCTGTGCAGTGACATGAGGTATCTGAACATCATGTAAGAACCGCTGGGCAGTGACATGAGGTATCAGGACATCATGTAAGAACCGCTGGGCAGTGACATGAGGTATCAGGACATCATGTAAGAACCGCTGGGCAGTGACATGAGGTATCAGGACATCGTGTAAGTACCGCTGTGCAGTGACATGAGGTATCTGAACATCGTGTAAGTACCGCTGTGCAGTGACATGAGGTATCTGAACATCGTGTAAGTACCGCTGTGCAGTGACATGAGGTATCTGAACATCGTGTAAGAACCGCTGGGCAGTGACATGAGGTATCTGAACATCGTGTAAGAACCGCTGTGCAGTGACACGAGGTGTCTGAACATCGTGTAAGAACCGCTGGGCAGTGACATGAGGTATCTGAACATCGTGTAAGAACCGCTGGGCAGTGACATGAGGTATCTGAACATCGTGTAAGAACCGCTGTGCAGTGACATGAGGTATCTGAACATCGTGTAAGAACCGCTGGGCAGTGACATGAGGTATCTGAACATCGTGTAAGAACCGCTGTGCAGTGACATGAGGTATCTGAACATCGTGTAAGAACCGCTGTGCAGTGATGTTTTCTCGAAATGGTATCAGTGGCATTCTAAAATTTTCTGTTGTTATCTCCCCTCCCCTCCTTATTTTTTTCTGCATCATGATGCCGCCCCCACCTAAGTTCAAAGAGTCTTGAAGGCAGTTATGAGCATCTCGTTTGTGTGGACGTCTTTACACCCTGACTTGATAGCTTTCCATCTCGGGTCTGGGCTCGTCTGAGAACATGACAGACTGCCACAGCCTCTGAGGCCGTCTGACGTGTACATTTTCCCACTAAAGTCTGTACTTGAAGTGGCATGGCTGAAAATGGGAAAACACGTATTTCACGTAACGTTGGTGTGAGTAGTAGTGTTCGCGCCTTTGCCACATTTAGGGATTAGCATGTAGTCATTACATCATTACATCGAAACTGAGTGAGTAATTTTCAAACCCATACGCATCTCAAAAATGTTAATTTTCTGTTACAAGACAGTATATATATATATAAAGAACTGGACAATAAATAGAAACAAAAATAAAGTTAAAAGTTCAGCTAGAAGGAATACTAGAGAATACGTAGACAGTATAACGAAAGAAGCAGAGAAGGCAGCAAAAACAGAAGACAGCAAATCTTTATATAACATAAAAAGAAGTTAATAGGTACTATTGCATTCACAGAAAGACCAAACTTCAGCGAAACTCGCACACTATTAACATCAAGTAAAGACCAAAAGCAAAGATGGGCGGAACATTTCTAAGAAATACTTATTCAAACACACCCAAACGAATTAATAAATCTTGAAACCGATTTACCAATCCCACAATTAAATGTCAACTTAGATGAAGTTACACTTATTGACACAACAGTGAATCTAATGGCTAACAACAAAGCTGCTTGTGAAGATGAAATAACAGCCGAAATTTTAAAAGCTATTAGCAATGACAATATGAGCCAACTGCAGAGAATGTTTAATAAAATATGGGAAGAAGAAAAGGGCCTTTCTAAATTGAAAAAAAAAAAGAAATCATTGTTAAATACAAAAAAGGCAACCTTAGCGATTGCAATAACTGGAAAGGAGTAACCTTACTATCAGCTCTGTCAAAAGTATTTTGCGAAGTTATTCTGAATAGAATTAAGGATATAGTGGATACTGCAATGAGAGAAGAACAAGCAGGATTTCGAAAAGGGACAAGTTGTCTCGACCAAACCTTTATTCTAATACTAATACCTGAAACATATTGAAAAGCAAAAATAATTAATCCTGAACTTTATAGACTTTAAAAAGGCATTTGAAAGCAAACACAGAGATCCATTGTGGGGAATTATAAGAATATATGGAATACACTCTAAAACTGTCAACATCATTAACGATCTCTACAATGGATTTGCGTGTACACTAAACACAGAAGAAGGAATGAACGAATGATTTTAGATTGAAACAGGCGTAAAACAAGGATGTATATTATCTCCCTTATTTGTTTTTGGAATTGCCATAGACTTCATAATGAAAAAATACTGCACAGGTAAAACGGGCATTGATTGGGTACATGGGACCCACCTATAGCATCTTGATTTTGCAGATGACATAACTCTTATTAATGACAATGTGAATTCGATGCAAAAAAACAACATATAACCTGTATTCACTGGCTAGCAAAATAGGGCTTGAAATGAACAAGGAAAAAACAAAAATAATGAAACTTCTCATTAATCACGAAGGAAAAATATCCGTAGAAGGAACAGGTGTTGAAGAAGTAAACCATTTTGCATACCTCGGCAGCTACAAAGACCAGGATGGTGACACCAGAAAGGAAGTTAGAATTAGATTTGGAAACGCAGCACTGACCTTCAGGAATCTTGAGCACGTATGGCATTCAAACGTTATAAGCAGACAAACCAAGTTAAGATTAAATATAATATCCACTCTCATTTATGCATGCGAAAGCTGGAAAACAACTAAAGAAATAGACAAGAAATTAGACTCTTTTGAAAACAAATACCTAAGGAAAATAATCGGTATAAAGTGGAACAAATTCAAAAACAATGCAGAGATAAGACAGATATGCAAACAACAACCTGTCTCATGGGTGATAAGAAAAAGAAGATGGGCATATGTCGGTCACGTGATGAGAAGAAACAGTCAGAGAATCCCAAAACAAGTTATCAAGTGGAACACAAGACATTCGTTTCCGTGTCTGCAGGATATGGATATTCCAGCCTTGATAGTGGATCCATATGCGCTGGATACTGCTAAAACTGAAGTAACATCATCGAACTACAAAGTTATATGACAAGCCTAAGGAAGTTTTAAAAGAAAAACAATAATAAACATTATTTTTGGTAAAAACTTCAGTTCCTAAAAAGTTTCCACAGCTTTGGATTAAAAGAAAACTGTTTTTCAGTGAATTTACCATGTCATATTTTGTAGAGTCAGGTTTCGGTCGAATGAGTTCTTTGTTAACACAAATGCGCACAAACCAGGAGATAGCAAGCAGTGGTGACCTCTGCTTATCGCTTAACTCATCGGAACCTAACATAAAAAAAACTTGTATCACTTCACTAAATTCTTGTCAACAGTGATCAAGCAATAAATTACACTATCAGTAAAACTGTTTATGTAACTGTGTGCTGTAAATCGCACTGCTAAAAGCAGTATAAATAGAACCATAATGCGGTATTTTGTGTACAGGGTAAATGTATTTAAGTGACTAGTCTTTTACCAGTAATGGAACCTGACTGGTTGGGGGGGGGGGGGGGGGGAATGTGGTGTGGGGGGGGGGGGGGGTCACAGTAAAAAAAAAGCAAGGTCTTATCTGAATTACTAGTTCCCAACCTAATGTCCCTACATAAATAAGGATCGCAGAGGATTTTATTGAGGTCGTTAGAAGATAATATTAAAAATGACAGCAAAAAAAGAATGAATTACTTTATTATTTTTATTTTATTTTAGGGAATTCGTACTTTTTTCAAACCTAAATATTAAAATAACAACAATCACACTAGCTACTTGCCGGTCAAATGTATTAAATATATTTTTGTCTTAATACGCTGAATATTTAAAATATCTTGAAAAATGTTTAATCGTTTAGGAAGTGACATTAAACATATTTTTGTGATTAAAAGTTATGTAATATTAAAGGCATTGAAATATTTAAATTTTATTTAATTTCAATATTTTAAAGTCTTTTTCGTGTGTCACATATCCTTACTGGCTTACGGTCGTGGGTCACATACCATTGTTGGTTCAGGTGGACGTCAAAATAGGTTGGGAACCACTGATCTTGACCATGAAGAAATGTCTCCACAATTTTCTACGTGTATAATATTCTAGCACATCCTGACATTTCTTGATGAGAAATTATTTCTCCTAATTAGATTTTTACAACACAAACCCTCTCGTCCGCCATATTACCTCTACCTTTTCTCTTCCTCTCGCTGTCCAGATATACAACTATATATACTGTAATTCTGTATGAGTTAGTTTGTAAAACACTGAGATCCCTGCGATGTTACAGTGAGAACCTTTCTCGTCACAGTATGCTAAAACTTCATAGTAAGAGCCCTCAAAGATGCTAATGTCTATATTTTCATAGACCTGTCCAGCTTTCTTTTTCCTTGTCCAGTGATTCACAACATGGGGAAAAGGTTGGGAACCACTGACGTAGCTCCTGGAGTAGCCATGTACTCATTTCTACGTCTGCTAAACCATGTGTATACAATTTCAGCGCTGGTGTGTGTGTGTGTGGGGGGGGGGGTGGGGTTGAGAGAGCACTGGCCAGGGCAGCGCTCCGTGATCCAGATGACGTTCACGTTTTTTTTCTTCTTTTCTGGGGAGGGGGCTACCGTTGTATGGTGGTGGTTGAAAACAGAATAACTAAAAGACTAAGGGGGGGGGGGGGGGAGTCGGGTTTACGCTTGTATGACAATAATAGGAATATTTACAAACACTTCAACACTTTATTTCTCTCTCTCTTTTTTTTTTACAAAAATATGGAAACGTCTGCGATCTGACATTTTCCACTCATTGATCCTGGCCTTGTTTTGAGATAAGTCTCACGCAAGCGTCCATCATCACTGCCTGTCCTAGCTCGTTGACCTGATAGTTTGTTTTTTTTCCGTTTTGCCATCCTGTCCTATGGATGTGTGTGTTTCATATTTTTAGCTGTGACGTGAACTAGACTGGGAACTTATTACTGCCTCTGTCACGAAATCGTTAAATTAATACATTAAGACGAAAGAGAGGAACTAACGAAACTGACGGTGCCAAGAGTTCTACTTACGTTTTATTGCATGCGGCCTGCTTAGCTGAGTGGTTTACTAATCTCGTTGTACCCTGGTTCAAGTTCCAGCAGTCACACACCGAAAAAGACCCTTGGGCCTCTCTCTCTCTCTCTCTGAACCTTAAGTGCCCAGGGCACATGGGGCTTCCGCAAGGGTTTTCCACAAATGCCTGTCTTTCGCCTTTTTTTCTGCTCTTGCCCAGGTGAGCCCTCTATTGCTCAACATCCTTTCTGTTGCTCTTCTCCATGTCTCTTTTGGTCTACCCTTACTTCTGCTCCCCTGTGGTGTCCATCTTAGTGCTATTTTTGGTAGTGAGTTGTCAGTCATTCGGAGCACATGTCCCAACCATCGCCAGCGTCTTTCCTCAATAATTGTTGTCAGTGGCTTCATCTGCATTTCTGCCAATAAAATGTTATTTCTTATGGTGTTTGGCCAAAATATTTTTTTTAATTCTACGTAAACATTTAGTCTGGAAAGAATTCAACTTTAAAATGGCTACCAGAGAAATCTGGGAAGATAAATGTGGCCAGGCGTGATACTGACCACATCACACTTTCATATGCCGAAGGTCATAGAACATACAGGCCTAACACTGAATTAAAAAAAAATATTATTACATGAACCTATGGGACAGGACCACGGAATTTCAAACTGCAAAAATAAATAATGGAAAATATAAGTATACATTCCAAACTTAGTGAAAATGAGAAATCTGGAAACTGTATTGTGCTGATTCTGTGAGTGACCGGGTTAATAATGATTAATGATTATTTCAATTTTTCAGAAAGTTTCAAGGAAATCATTTAAAAAATAGCCCTTGTAAAAACAAAAACATGTTTCTTTCTTAATTTATCATTTTATGTCATGTTTCAGTGATCATTATTCTCCACCTTGTGTAATCCTTCGTATTAGTTGTCAAATGAAATGGTCCTTTTCTTCTCACATCTTTGGATCAGCTGTTTGAGATGTTCTTCTCTACTTCTTTTTCTCTAAAGTTGTTCAGTGTTTACCAGACTTCAGCCTTCTCTTGACGTGCCCAGTGATTATCAGCTTCTCTACCTTTTGTCTTCTATAATATGTCCAATGACTATCAGGTTCTCTAACGTATGCCTTCAATAATATGTCCAACGATTATCAGTTTCTCTAACTTTTGCCTTCTCTAATATGTCCAGTGATTTTCAGGTTTTCTAACTTATGTTTTCTCTTATATGTCTAGAGATTATCAGGTTTTCTAACTTATGTCTTCTCTTATATGTCCAGAGATTATCAGGTTCTATACCTTATGTCTTCTCGTGACAGGTCCAGTGATTATCAGGTTCTCTAATTTATTTTAGTACTTGATGGCTAGCGAGTCATGGGTTGATAGAGTGCTGGTTATTCTATAGAGGCGTATAATTACAAGCAAATGATGTTCCAGAGCTGTACTGCAGAGTATGCAAGGCTTTTCTTGTGCAGATCAATTCTGGGATTAGGAAGAAGACAGTTTTTTTAAACGCTGGTTATGTTTAGTTTTATACGTAAACAGTGACCACAAGTAAGGCGGAGCATTGTGCGACAGAATTCTGTGAACAAATTTAACTTTGTTAAAAATGACTCTTTATTTGAGGGGTAGAATTATGAGTTGTTTGTGCTGAACTACAGTTTGTACTGGATGTTTGTCACAAGAAAGAGAGAGAGAGAGAGAGATGTAAATATCTAGGCAATACAACAATCAAACTATCAAATTATCAAGTTATCAAACCTTCAAGTTATTGTAATTCTAAAATATAAAATATACTATCAGTATTACTAAAATTTCCAGCAAATTACACGGTCTAGAAACTACCTTCATTGTCTGCCGGCCGCAAGGCATGTTGTTATGAGCCAAGGGTTGCCCATATGTACTATAGATGAACGGACAGCGCAGGATAGAGGACTGGATTCACAAAACAAGTTGGAGGACAAATGCAGCTAACCTTACCTGATGATGATGATGATTCATAAAACTTAGTTGTATATATGTTTTTTTTTAATATTACAAATATAAACAACGAATCTTTTGTACAGTAAAGTACCAGAACCCAGTACTGAATGATTCTAAGTCGCGTAGCATTTGCATGTCATAGACGTATGAAATGGTTAGAACCTTCATATTTCTAGGCCACTACAGCACTTGAGATAGGGATACCAGCACCTAGCCTAGCTGCCTTTACTTTCCTAGATAAACCTCAGGTATCCATATTTTGAGGCTGGGTTGACCCCGGGTACCGGTCCGTCCTAAAGAAAAATCCCCCCCCCCCCTTAAATGCAAAATCCAGCCAGGAACCCTCTTCTTCTTTTTCTACATTCAAGGTTGTTGGTCACATCAGATCCTTATCTCTGTCGACGTGGCAAAGCCCGCAGTCCTCTCCAGATCCTGATAGGAGCCCCAAAGCTTTTGCCCCAAGCTTGTGTCGTCTGGCCATGTCTCACACCTCGTGTATGCATGGTTTGGGCACTCTTGAAGGATATGTTCTGGAGTATGGATTCCACCGCCACATGGACACTCGTCTGTGTGAGACATTTTAAGTCGATGTTGTTAACTTAATAGTCTGCAGTGGCCTGTCCTTAGGCGGAAGAGGATGGTTTGCTGATGCCTTTGTAGTTGGTGTATTGGATCTGGTTCGTTGTTGCATTTCAGCTGCTTTTTCAATTCAGATTTGCACTGGTTACGGATTATTGTTTTCGCCTCTTGGTAGTTTGCTGGATGATTTGTTTGATCTTGATTGCTGACAGCTTTGGATAGGCTGTCAGCTATTTCATTCCCAGCTATTCCACAGTGGGATGGTACCCATTGTAGGGCAACGGTTGTTGACAGCGTAAGGTGTTTCAGTTCTGTTGTGATTTCCTGTATGTTTGTCTGTGGGTTCTTTGTTGTTTGTAGAGATTCCAGAAGTGCGCTGCAGTCTGTCATCATCATCATCATCATCATCAGGTGCCGTGCCGACTGGCGTTGGCTATTATGCTTCTCCAGAATACTCGATCCTTCATGCAGGCCATCAGTTCAGTTGGTGATCTCCTCTCACACCATTCCGCCAGACTGTCCAGACTGTGCAGTCTGTGAAGAAGGCTATTTTTTGTGTTGGGTACTGGTTTTCTGTTTTAAGTGTTATGAGGGCTTCGAGGAGGAACCCTCTGGTCGACAGGCGGGTGAATTGACCGCTACACCACCACGGCACGAAAACATCAGAGACAAAGCACTTTTAAACATGAGAGAAAGAAAAATCCCATGAGAATTACCTGGGACTTGAACCACAGAACATGATTTTCTCTTCTCCAGGTCTAGTTATATAACGCTGTGTTAAGTTACGTACAAAAATAAGTGGAGGTGCGAGATAGCGCAGTTCGTTGGTTCGCTGTTCTCTCGTGGCTGGACGGCGGCTCGTCCTACCGGAGTCCGTGGTTTGAACCCCAGGTTCTTGGGATTTTTCTTTCTCTCACGTCTCACTAAAGTGCTTTGTCTACGATATTTTCCAGGTATAATCCTACAAAACTCTGCTCTCTTAAAAAAAAAACAACATGTGATACTGCATTTGAAAACGTTATTAGTGTATTTTTACTTTGTATGAGATTTTATGAAAGGCACTTAGTTGTGGGAGTACACTACAAGTTGGTGTAAATTTTCAGAATTGTTAATATTATTAGAGTGAGTGAGTGAGTGAGTGAGTGAGTGAGTGAGTGAGTGAGTGAGTGAGTGAGTGAGTGAGTGAGTGAGTGAGTGAGTGAGTGTGAGTGAGTGAGTGAGTGGGCAGGCGGACTGTGGAAAGCCTATAACTATAGCATAAAACACTCAGCAACATGACTAATTACTAAGAAAAATAAATATTGGTTACTTTGACTAGCTTTTCCCAGTATGGACTGGTTCTTCGTCTAGAAGGTAGCTCTCCTGGAGACAGCTGGATAGGCGCTCTAATGAAAGCCAATGACAGTAAACTTCTCGTATTAATATCAATATATCCGAACTACATCTAGATCAGAGGTTCCCAACCTTTGGTTCAGACTCAAATTAGAGTCGCAAACGTTCTGAAGTATGGTCACGAGAAGATAATATTGAAAAAGCAAAATAAAATAATAAATCCATGAATTTTTTAAAATACAAAATTTTAGATAAATCCTCCTCCTCCGCATCACCATCATCATCATCATCATCATCATCATCATCATCACCATCATCATAATCATCAGGTACCGTGCCGACTGGCGTTGGCTATTATGTTTCTCCAGAGTACACGATCCTTCATGCAGGCCATCACCTCAGTTGGTGATCTCCATTCATACCATTCAGTCAGACTGTCCAGTATCATTTCTCTTGATCTTCCTCTAGATCTTCTTCCTTCTATTTTTCCTGTTGTTATAATATTTTAAATGCCCCCTCTTCTCATTGCATGTCCTCTGAAAGTACATTGTTTCTCTCTTATTTTTTTGACAAGATTTGTTGTCTCTCCAGCTCTTATCATACATTCTTCATTATTTATTTTTGCTGTCCAGGGGATTCGCAACATTCTTCTAATAAACCACATTTCTGCTGCTTCCAATGACTTTTGTGCAGACCTGCCTATTGTTCATGATTCACTTCCATATAACCAGATAGGTTCAATATAGAATTTTATGACTCATTTTCTAACATTCATTGATAAGGATATGTTGGATAATATGTTTCTAATTCTCTGAAATGCAGTCTTTGTTTGGCCTATTCTGTTCCTAATTTATGTTCTGTATTTCCCATCTGAAGTTATTACTGCTCCAATGTATTTGAATTTCTGCACCTGCTTTAGAATAGTTCCGTTTAATTTTATACTGCATGTTGGTGGATTCTGTTTCTTAGATATAACCATAGTCTCTGTCTTTTTGATGTTCAAAGTAAGGCCTTTCTGTTCACTTTCTTTGGCGACTTTATCCACGAGATATTGCATGTCTTGTTGGTTCTCAGCTATCAGTACTGTGTCGTCAGCATACCGAAGGTTGTTAATATTGTATCCTCCAATTTTTATGCCTGGTTCTGTGATATTTGTTCTTAGAATATTCTCGCTGTACAGAGAAAAAAGTTCTGGAGATAGTACACATCCTTGTCGCACCCCTTGTTTTATAGGTTGATATTTTCCAGTTCTATTTTCAACTCGAATTGCTGCTTCATGCTGCCGGTATAGATGCTTTACAATCCTCAGGTCTTTGCCGTTTATATTGATGTATTCAAGCGTTTTAATAATTTCAGTATGTTTCACCTTGTCGAATGCCATGGTGTAATCAATGAAGCATAAGTAGAGATCTGTCTGTACTTCTAAAGCTCTTTCTGTTAGTGGTCATAAATCCTACGTTTCATTTTTTTCAAACTTAAGTAGGAACCACGGGTTCAATCCCTGGGATGGGAAAAAAAAAAAAGTAACAACTCACAAGACCTCTGGGAGTCATGACCCAGAGGGACCCACCCCCCTTAGAGTGTGAGGAGTTTAATAAGGCCGAAACACTTGTCTGAGGGGGGGGGGTGGGTACTTCCTCTGATGATTTGAAGGAGTTGTGCTGTTGTTCCACGCTCTCTAAAGTAGATAGTTTCCTGCACACACACTCGCATCTCCATATTGCTTTTTTTTTTCTTAACTTGCAGAGTATTTCAAAATATCTTGAAAAAAGTTTCATTATTTAGGACGTGACAGTACACATATTTTTGTGATTAGCGGCCAAGTTGTGTCATGCTAAAAGCATTGAAATATTTACATTTTCTTAAATTTCGATATTTTAAACATTCTAAAATAGTTTTCATGGGTCTCCCGGGTCACTTACCGTTGCTGGTTTAAGTCGAGGTCAAAATAGGTTGGGAACCGCTGATAAGATCTTAATCAATAAGAAATGTCTACTCAATTATTCTGGCGTCCTTGGACAGAAATTATTTTTCCTAATTAGAAGCTTACAACACCCCCCCCCCCTTTTCCCCCGTCATACCACCCCTACCTTTTCTCTTCCTCCCGCTTTCCAGATATACAACGATATTCTGTATCGACTAACATCACGTGACCATGTTTTATTTCATCACTTGTCGCCAAACCTCCGTGTCAGCTTGCGTCTGTGTCGTGAAGCACAGCAAATGAAGCAAGGTTTGTTATAAACATGGTGTCCTCCGAGCGAATTTTGTAAGGCGATGACAAACTTGTTATATGGAAGTGAATCATGGACAATAGACAAGTCTGTACAAAAATCATTGGAAGCAGCAGAAATGTGGTTTAGTAGAAGAATGTTGAGAATCCCCTGGACAGCAAAATTAACTAATGAAGAATGCATGAGAAGAGCTGGAGAGAAAAAAACCTTGTCAAAAAGATAAGAGAGAGACAATGTACTTTCATAGGACATGCAATGAGAAGAAGGGGCATTGAAAATATTATAACAACAGGAAAAATAGAAGAAAGAAGATCAAGAGGAAGACCAAGAGAAATGATACTGGACAGTCTGACGGGATGGTGTGAGAGGAGATCACCAACTGAACTGATGGCCTGCATGAAGGATCGTGTACTCTGGAGAAATATAACAGCCAACGCCAGTCGGCACGGCACATGATGATGATGATGATGATAATGATGATGATGATGATGATAACAAACTATTTCTCTTCCCCTCCCCCTTCAACCTACCCTGTTTATTATCCATTCTGTTTGTACTCTCTACTGCTCCCCTTCAAAGAGAAGTTCTCCACACCCCACAACCTGCCCTCCCCCCCCCCCCCCTCAGTGAGTCTGATTATACGAACTGCTACAGTTCTTAGGTGATGTAGGTATATGTTAGATCAGTTCAACTAAAATAAAACGCCATAATAAAAGCCCGTAGGTTACACTCATTCTATACATGCATAAACGTGCTAGCTTTCGGGGGGGGGGGGGGGGAAGGGGGCCTTCCTGAATGAGCCGTGCACCCACACTTACTTCCACTACAGTGTGTGTGTGTGTGTGTGTGCTTGCGGAACCAGTGGGTGGGTGGAGAGAGGGGGAAGAGAAAGGGAGCAGTGGTCTTGATGGGTCTCTGTCTTTAGAGTGTGTGTGGTTGAGTTTTTTTTTTTTTTTTGGGGGGGGGGGGGGGAGAGGCAATATGAATGAAAACAAAGTGACTATAAGGATAAGGTAGGGATGGGTGGAACAGCAATAGTCAATATTAGCAGACACTACTGCGCTTCTATAGTTAAGGTAGGGATGAGTGGAACAATAATAGTCAATATTAGCAGACATTAATGCACTTTTATAGTTAAGGTAGGGATGAGTGGAACAATAATAGTCAATATTAGCAGACACTACTGCACTTTTATAGTTAAGGTAGGGATGAGTGGAACAATAATAGTCAATATTAGCAGACACTACAGCACTTTTATAGTTAAGGTAGGGATGAGTGGAACAATAATAGTCAATATTAGCAGACACTACAGCACTTTTATAGTTAAGGTAGGGATGAGTGGAACAATAATAGTCGATATTAGCAGACACTACTGCACTTTTATAGTTACGGTAGGGATGAGTGGAACAATAATAGTCAATATTAACACACTACAGCACTTTTATAGTTAAGGTAGGGATGAGTGGAACAATAATAGTCAATATTAACACACGCTACAGCACTTCTATAGTTAAGGTAGGGATGAGTGGAATAATAATAGTCATTATTAACACACGCTACAACACTATTATTGTTAAGGTAGGGATGAGTGGGATAATAATAGTCAATATTAACACACGCTACAGCACTTTCATAGTTAAGGTAGGGATGAGTTGGATAATAATAGTCAATATTAACACTCGCTAAAACACTTTTATAGTTAAGGTAAGGATGGGTGGGATAATAATAGTCAATATTAACACACGCTACAGCACTTTTATAGTTAAGATAAGTATGAGTGGGATAATAATAGTTAATATTAACACACGCTACAACACTTTTATAGTTAATGTAAGGATGAGTGTGATAATAACAGCTAATATTAACACACGCTACAGCACTTTTATAATTAAGGTAAGGATGAGTGGGATAATAATAGTCAATATTAACACACGCTACAGCGCTTTTATAGTTAAGGTAGGGATGAGTGGAACAATAATAGTCAATATTAGCAGACATTAATGCACTTTTATAGTTAAGGTAGGGATGAGTGGAACAATAATAGTCAATATTAGCAGACACTACTGCGCTTTTATAGTTAAGGTAGGGATGAGTGGAACAATAATAGTCAATATTAGCAGACACTACAGCACTTTTATAGTTAAGGTAGGGATGAGTGGAACAATAATAGTCAATATTAGCAGACACTACAGCACTTTTATAGTTAAGGTAGGGATGAGTGGAACAATAATAGTCGATATTAGCAGACACTACTGCACTTTTATAGTTACGGTAGGGATGAGTGGAACAATAATAGTCAATATTAACACACTACAGCACTTTTATAGTTAAGGTAGGGATGAGTGGAACAATAATAGTCAATATTAACACACGCTACAGCACTTCTATAGTTAAGGTAGGGATGAGTGGAATAATAATAGTCATTATTAACACACGCTACAACACTATTATTGTTAAGGTAGGGATGAGTGGGATAATAATAGTCAATATTAACACACGCTACAGCACTTTCATAGTTAAGGTAGGGATGAGTTGGATAATAATAGTCAATATTAACACTCGCTAAAACACTTTTATAGTTAAGGTAAGGATGGGTGGGATAATAATAGTCAATATTAACACACGCTACAGCACTTTTATAGTTAAGATAAGTATGAGTGGGATAATAATAGTTAATATTAACACACGCTACAACACTTTTATAGTTAATGTAAGGATGAGTGTGATAATAACAGCTAATATTAACACACGCTACAGCACTTTTATAATTAAGGTAAGGATGAGTGGGATAATAATAGTCAATATTAACACACGCTACAGCACTTTTATAGTTAAGGTAAGTATGAGTGGGATAATAATAGTCAATATTAACACACGCTACAGCACTTTTATAGTTAAGGTAAGTATGAGTAGTATAATAATAGTTAATATTAACACACGCTACAGCATTTTATATTTAATGTAAGGATGAGTGGGATAATAACAGCCAATATTAACACACGCTACAGCACTTTTATAATTAAGGTAAGGATGAGTGGGATAATAATAGTCAATATTAACACACGCTACAGCACTTTTATAGTTAAGGTAGGGATGAGTGGGATAATAATAGTCAATATTAACACACACTACAGCACTTTTATAGTTAAGGTAGGGATGGGTGGAACAATAATAGTCAATATTAACACACACTACAGCACTTTTATAGTTAAGGTAAGGATGAGTGGAACATTAATAGTCAATATTAACACACTCTACAGCACTTTTATAGTTAAGGTAAGGATGAGTGGAACAATAATAATCAATATTAGCAGACACAACTGCACTTTTATAGTTAAGGTAGGGATGAGTGGAACAATAATAGTCGATATTAGCAGACACTACTGCACTTTTATAGTTAAGGTAGGGATGAGTGGAACAATAATCGTAAATATTAGCAGACACTACAGCACTTTTATAGTTAAGGTAGGGAAGAGTGGAACAATAATAGTCAATATTAGCAGACACAACTGCACTTTTATAGTTAAGGTAGGGATGAGTGGAACAATAATAGTCGATATTAGCAGACACTACTGCACTTTTATAGTTAAGTTAGGGATGAGTGGAACATTAATAGTCAATATTAGCAAACATTACAGCACTTCTATAGTTAAAGTAGGGATGAGTGGAACAATAATAGTCAATGTTAGCAGACACTACAGCACTTTTATAGTTAAGGTAGGGATGAGTGGAACACTAATAGTCAATATTAGCAAATGCTACAACGCTTTTATAGTTACGTTAGGGATGAGTGGAACAATAATAGTCAATATTAGCAAATGCTACAACGCTTTTATAGTTACGTTAGGGATGAGTGGAACAATAATAGTCAATATTAGCACACGCTACAGCACTTTTATAGTTAAGGTAGGGATGAGTGGAACAATAGTAGTCTATATTAACACACACTACAGCACTTTTATAGTTAAGGTAGGGATGAGTGGAACAATAATAGTCAATATTAACACACACTACAGCACTTTTATAGTTAAGGTAGGGATGAGTGGGATAATAATAGTCAATATTAGCACACGCTACAGCACTTTTATAGTTGATAGGGATGAGTGGGATAATAATAGTCAATATTAGCACACACTACAGCACTTTTATAGTTAAGGTAAGGATGAGTGGGATAATAATAGTTAATATTAACACACGCTACAGCACTTTTATAGTTAAGGTAAGTATGAGTAGGATAATAATAGTCAATATGAACACACTCTACAACACTTTTATAGTTAAGGTAAGGATGAGTGGAACAATAATAGTCAATATTAGCAGACGCTACAACACTTTTATAGTTAAGGTAGGGATGAGTGGGATAATAATAGTTAATATTAACACACGCTACAGCACTTTTATAGTTAAGGTAGGGATGGGTGGAACAATAATAGTCAATATTAGCAGACAGTACAGCACTTTTATAATTAAGGTAAGGATGAGTGGAACAATAATAGTCAATATTAACACACGCTACAGCACTTTTATAGTTAAGGTAAGGATGAGTGGAACACAACAATCAATATTAGCAGATGCTACAACACTTTTATAGTTAAGGTAGGGATGAGTGGGATAATAATAGTCAATATTAACACACACTAAGCACTTTTATAGTTAAGGTAGGGATGGGTGGAACAATAATAGTCAATATTAACACTCGCTATAGCACTTTTATTGTTAAGGTAGGGATGAGTGGGATAATAATTGTCAATATTAACACACACTACAGCACTTTTATATTTATGGTAGGGATGAGTGTGATAATAATAGTCAATATTAACACTCGCTACAGCACTTTTATTGTTAAGGTATTGATGAGTGGGATAATAATAGTCAATATTAACACACGCTACAGCACTTTTATAGTTAAGATAGGGATGAGTGGGATAATAATAGTCAATATTAACACACGCTACATCACTTTTATAGTTAAGGTAGGGATGAGTGGGATAATAATAGCCAATATTAGCAGACGCTACAATACTTTTATAGTTAAGGTAGGGATGAGTGGGATAATAATAGTCAATATTAGCACACACTACAGCACTTTTATAGTTAAGGTAAGGATGAGTGGAACAATAATAGTCAATATTAACACACGCTACAGCACTTTTAGTTATTTCTGGCGGTTTTACAAAAATACGAAAACACGGGAAATAGTATCAGACATCCTCCCTCCCTCATTCGCCCTGGCCTCGTTATGAGACAGAAGACGCACGCAAGGGAAGCACCCTACCATAGCTTAACTTGACCTCGTGGTTTCTTTGCTTTGTCTCCTTTTGTTAGTTTTCGAACCTGGAAGCTGGATGCGTCGTATTTTAAGTCATAATATGAAAACTAGAATGGGAGTTCATTGTTAGATGACTCATTTTTTGGTAGAAGAATATCGCTGATAATATCATTTTATATGCCATGTTTCTGTGATCATATTCTCCATCTTGTCTGGTCCTTGGAGTGAGTAGTCAATTGAAATGCTCTCTTTTTTATCTATCTATCTATCTATCTATCTATCTATCTATCTATCTATCTATCTATCTATCTATCTATCTATCTATCTATCTATCTATCTATCTATGCCTTCCTCTACTTCTTTTTTCTCTTAAGTCTTCCAGTGTTTACCTAGTTCTCCAACTTCTGTTTCCTCGCGACATATCCAGTGATTTTTAGGTTCTCAAACTTTTATCTTCTCACAACATATCCAGTGATTTTTAGGTTCTCAAACTTTTATCTTCTCATGACATAACCAGTGATTTTTATGTTCTCAAACATTTGTCTTCTCAGAACATGTTTAACAAGTTCTCTATAAGTTCTGTCTTTTCGTGATATGCAAGGAATTTTTACTATCTTTCTCTTATAATGGTATTCAGCTTTTCGATATTTCTTTAACGTTTATATGATATGCACTCTTCCATTTCTACATGTTCAGCAGGATAATGCAAAGTAATATGGTGTGCCTCGCACTGCATACAAAAAATTCTTCAATTTTCCAAGTAGAGATAGTGAGAGGTGCATGGTGCAATTGTACAAGAAAATATAGAAAGAAGAAAAGATTAGAGGGAATAACTAAACAGCCAATAAGATGAACACGTAGAAATTTATTTTGTAAAATAAATAATAAATAATAATAATAATAATAGGGTGCTGGGAAGGTCCAGGTGATCGTGAGGAAAAGGAGAGTGTCAAAGGACATCAGAACTATTTGAGCAAAAACATTGTTTTGTGGCTCGATTAATGTTGCCTGAGAGGCAAGGGGGCACAACTTGAAAAGCTCTGAAAACCACTACTTTACTTTATTGAGTACTCTACCCTGAGATAAGAAGCCCCGCCTTTTCTAGCAACGAGAGAGTGAGGTAACTATTTTACAGCTAAGCTGACTAGGATTATAAAGGATCTTGAACCAACTGCATTGAATTACAAGGCAGTTCACTATCAGCTGTGATAATCCTGCTGCATAAAAGGTTATCTTGTATCAAAAAACAATCTATTCACTATACCCCATTAAAAACAGATTAAAAAAGATTACTCAATAATATTAATTTTAACTTGATAGTTTGAAACAGAAAAAAAAAAGATAAAGAACAGGCCTTTGTGGGAAAACCCTTGCGGAAGCCCCATGTGCCCTGGGCACTTAAGGTTCAGAGAGAGAGAGAGAGAGAGAGAGAGAGATTGAAACAAAACAAACAAATGTTTTTTCCTTGAGTCTCCGATACCGTGAATCACATCTGCAGTGGGGAAAAAAACTTAGAAACCTGTCTCGTCAGTATTCGCACATTTAGTCATTTTAGATATCATTAACATCATCATGATCTTGTCTTTGTGAATTATGTAATGGTTATTCAAACTCCAAGAAAGTGAAATACTTTCACGTTGAAGTTATGATTGATAAATTCGCGGCCTAAGGTACAAATACTTGAAACACACAGATGATATTATATGCATTTGTAGATCAAGTTAGTGTAAGATTAAACACCAAGTTTCAAGAAATTAACTGCAACCAATTTTTTTTTTTTTACAGCCCACTGAAATGGTAAGGAGTGGCAGAAATTGAGAAAATGGATAAAATTTCTCATCGAACAGTCATTCGCTACCTCTACATCAAGGGCTTACCATCGAATGAGATCTATGAGGATATGGAAGAGACTCTAGGGGAGAGTGGCCCTTCTTACAGCACAGTGGAGAAATGGGCAGCTCATTTCAAACATGGAAGGGAGAGTCTGGAAGATGATCCCCGTCCAGGAAGACCAAGAACGATAGCCACCGATGAAACCACCGGCAGAATCCATGACATGATAATGAAGGATCGACGACTAACTGAGCGGTATATTGCTACTGAGTTGGACATTTCCCAGGAACGTGTTCATGCCATTATTCATAATGATCTTCATATGACAAAGATCTCTGCTCGATGGGTCCCGAAGCTTCTTGGAGCTGATCACAAACGACATGGAATCAACATGTCAAGAGACAATTTTGGCCATTTTTCTGCAGATCCTGAAAAGTTTCTTCAGCAATTTGTGACTATGGGTGAGACTTGGGTTCATCAGAGGGCAGAACGATCACGGTATTACGCTAATCTCGTGAAGCAATTGCGGGTCAAATTGAAGGAAAAGCGTCGAGGGAAATTGACGAGAGTAGTCATCTTTCATGAAGACAATGCTCCAGTTCACAAGTCGGCGGTGACAATGGCTGCCATTTATGAATGGGGATTCCAGCTTCTTGAACATCCTCCTTATTCCCCAGATTTGGCCCCTTCGGACTATTACCTGTTTACCAAACTCAAAAAGGAGCTCAGTGGTCGCAAATCTGCTTCAGAAGATGACGCCATTCATGCTGTAGACCATTTTTTACTGCCACAAGATGCTGACTTTTACAAAGAAGGGATCCGTATGCTCCAGGATAGCTGTAATAAGTGAATAAACTTGCAAGGGGAATATGTTGAGAAATAACCCAAAACGTTGTCAACAAATAATCCGTTGCTTCTTAGGCCGCGAACTTATCAATCACCCCTCGTATCATTTTAAATCGTGTGTCCTCCGATTTCTGGCATGTATTAACAAGATTTTCAAAGGCTAAATTATCAGGATCTAGTTGGAAACAACGTTCAAACATTTCTACCATGTGCTCGTAAAGCCATTACCTTCATCACTTCTTTCTCCGTAAATTATAAAACTACGCTAGAGGGTATAAAAATGATTATTTTTACATCTCTTTTAGAATCGAAATATGTCGAGCAAACGATTAAATCGTGAAGAGAATTTTTTTCTGAATTGAGTTTTGCAGATCATTTTTAGACATTTCTAATATATTTTATTTACGTGTTCACTCATAGACAGTGGTAATGTTTTATGCACTGTTGAAGTAAAACAAAATCTTTTTTTTTTCATTCCTTCTCCGGTAATTTTTGGCGGGTTACGAGTGCAAGACAAGTGCTGGTAAATTCCCATTTGCAGCTAACGCAAACTTCGTGATAAACAATTGCAGTAGACAATTCACGTCACCTAGTACTTGGAAACAAATAAAGTGTTATCTTTAAGAGATCTGCTGCGAGCTGTAGGTTTTTTTTAAAAGATATTTTAATATTACTTTAGTTTGTAATCATAATTTAATCGCCTATAATCGTTATATATATATACGTATATACTGTATATATTTAGTGCATCCTAGAATCCTCAGGGGAGGATCAGTGTCCAGTGTCTTGGACATGGGCGCTTAAGTTTAGTATCGGTAACCTCTAGCCCAAGGCCTACCCAAACCTAACCTCTAGTCCACGACCTACTCAGACCTAATCTTTAGTCCAAGGCCTACCCAAACCTAACCTCTAGCCCATGACCTACTCAGACCTAATCTTTAGCCTAAGGCCTACACAAACCTAACCTCTACCCCAGTGCCTACCAAACTTAACCTCTACCCCAAAGCCTACCCAACACTAACCTCCAGCTTAAGGCCTACCTAAACTTATCCTCTACCCCAAGGCCTACCCAAACCTAATCTCTAGCCCAAGGCCTACACAAACCTAACCTCTAGCCCATGGCTTACACAAACATAACCTCTAGCCTAATGTCTACCCAAACCTAACCATCGAGGTATGGAACGCAGGAAGCGCTTATTTGGGAAAAGTGCGTTTTATATGACTGGAAAATAAGGTAGATTAGACGAACACATGGCGAAAATACACAAGAGACAAGAGCAGAACAAACCTGATATGTGACCAACAAGATTGTGCTCTATCGGTAGTAAGTTATCATACAATGTGATTCTTGTAGTAACATAAGACAATACATAGCACACACTTACATCACCTAGATATATGTTTACTGTAACAACCAGTTGCATATATGAGTTGTATTATAAATTAGACGTGTGCTGTTGCATTTTACGACCGACAACGCAAACTTCCTCTTATCGTTTAACGCAGTGAATGTACATAAGATATTTCTTGACACTTTTCGCAATAGCCCATTACAGACATGTACGAAAGGTCGCAAATCGAGGGTCCTAAGTCGACTTACAACTGTATATCCATATTTCGAGGGCCTGGATTTTTTTTTTTTTTTTCATCCACAACCTTCATGGGCTGGCGATGGTTGGGACATGTGTTCCGAATGTCTGACAACTCACTACCAAAAATAGCACTAAGATGGACACCACAGGGGAACAGAAGTAAGGGTAGATCAAAAGAGACATGGAGAAGAACAACAGAAAGGATGTTGAGCAATAGAGGGCTCACCTGGGCAAGAGCAGAAAAAAAGGCGAAGGACAGGCATTTGTGGAAAACCCTTGCGGAACCCCCATGTGCCCTGGGCACTTAAGGTTCAGAGAGAGAGAGAGAGAGAGATAGAGATTTTTTTTTTATTAGTACACCGCATAGTGCTGCTAGATAATTGTACCACGTTGAGGTGGTGAGGGTTTTTAGATTAAAATCTTAGTCTGGATAGAAGGACCACCTTGTTGATTACGGTACCTTCCGTGCCAGATAAGTAGATTTTCTTTTCTATTGTCTTATTCATATAGAGGAGTTTGGGATACACATAGAATTTAACAACTCTCAGCTTCAAGTGCTGTTACTACTACTACTACTACTACTACTACTACTACTACTACTACTACTACTACTACTACTACTACTACTTATATATCTTATATCCTTCCCGTGCCGTTAAACGTCACATAGGGCTCGCAAAGTAGTTCGCCAATTTTTCCTGTCTTCGGCGAGTCTTTCAACCTCATCAAAGGATTTTATGCCTGTTAATTTGGCCTCTCTTAATAATGTCCTCTTCAGAGTTTCACGCGGTGTGCCTCTTTTTCTTCGGCCTGTTGTGTTCCACTTGATAGCTTGTTTTGGGATTCTCTGATCATTTCTTCTCATCAAGTGACCATCATATGTCCAACTCCTTTTCCTGATCACCCATGAGACTGGTTGTTGTTCAGTCATCTGTTTTATCTCTGCATTGTTCTTGAATTCATTCCACTTGATGCCGAGTATTTTCCTTAGGTATTTGTTTTCAAAAGAGTCTAATTTCTTTTCTATTTCTTTAGTTGTTTTCCAGCTTTCGCATGCATAAATGAGGGTAGATATTACATTTGAATTGAATAGTCTTAACTTGGTTTTTGTGCTTATAACTTTTGAATTCCATATGTTCTCAAGATTCTTGAAGATTGATGCTGCTTTTGCAATTCTGATCCTAACTTCCTTTCTAGTGTCACCATCCTGGTCTATGTAGCTGCCAAGGTATGCAAATTGATTGACTTCTTCAATATCTGTCCCTTCTATGTGTATTTTTCCATTTTGATTGATGGGAATTTTCATTATTTTTGTTTTGTCCTTGTTAATTTCAAGTCCTATTTTGCTAGCCAGTGAAGACAGGCTATCTGTTTTTTTCTTGCATGGAATTCACATTATTACTGATAAGAGTTATGTCATCAGCAAAATCAAGATCTTCTAGTTGGGTCCCATGTACCCAGTCAATACCTGTGTTACCTGTGCAGCATTTTTTCATTATGAAGTCTATTGTAATCCCAAAAAGTAAAGGAGACAGTATACATCCTTGTTTCACGCCTGTTTCAATCTGGAACCATTCACTCATCCCTTCTTCTGTCTTGACTGCACAAACATATCCATTGTAGAAGTCCTTAATGATGTTGACAATTTTAGATGGTATTCCATATAGACTTAAAATTCTCCATAATGAATCTCTGTGTATGCTATCAAATGCCTTTTTAAAATCTATGAAGTTCAGTATTAATGGTTTCTGCTTTTCAATATGTTCTTCAAGTATTATTCTTAGAGTAAAGATCTGGTCGAGACAGCTTCTCCCTTTTCGAAATCCTGCTTGTTCTTCTCTCATTGCAGTATCCACTATATCTTTCAGTCTATTCAAAATGACCTTGCAAAATACTTTTGACACAACTGATATTAAGGTTACTCCTCTCCAGTTGTTACAGTCACTAAGGTTGCCCTTTTTTTGGTATTTTAACAATGATTCCTTTCTTCCAATTAGAAGGGACCTTTTCTTCTTTCCAAATCTTGTTAAACATTCTCTGTAGTTGTCTCATGTTGTCACTACTGATAGCTTTTAGCATTTCGGCTGTTATTTCATCTTCACCTGCAGCTTTGTTGTTAGCCATTAAATTCACTTCTGTTTCAATTTCATGCAATTTAATTTCATCTAGATTGACATTTAGTTGTGGGGCTGGTAAGTCAGTTTCAAGGTTTAACAATTCTTTTGTGTGTGGTCGATTAAGTATTTCTTGGAAGTGTTCAGCCCATCTTTGCTTTTGGTCTTTATTTGATATTAATAGTGTTCCAGTTTTGCTAAGGATTGGTCTTTCTTTAGATGTAATAGTACCTGTTAGCCTCTTTTTGTATGTTATATAAAGTTTTGCTGTCTCCTGCTTTTGCTGCTTTTTCTGCCTCTTTCGCCATATTGTATATGTATTCTCTTTTATCCCTTCTAGCTGAACTTTTTACCATGTCTAATTTGACTGCTCGTCTTTCATGTATATACTTCCATGTTTTATCTGATATCCATGCTTTTCTGTTTGGTTTTTCCAGTCCAGCGCTTACTTTTGCTACTGTGATTATGGCTGTGCTGTAAGAATTCCATAACTCATCTATACCTATCTCCTCAACTTCACTGGGTGGTGTGGACTGATTGGCAAGTTCGTGATTGAAATTAATGTTAGTTATTTTCTTCTTGTAGGCTGTGGCTGTTTATCTTTCTGTGTACTGATTTCTTGTGTTGACTTTTTAATTTTAGTTTTATTTTCCCTATGCACAGGTTGTGGTCACTGTTGACATCTGCACCCCTATAAGCCCTTACATCCATGAGAGATGTTTTGTATTGCTTTCTAATACAAAAATGATCTATCTGGTTTCTAGTTCTATCATCTGATAGAACTAGAAACTACTACTGCTACTACGACTTATATATATTACCACCGTCACTACAACTAATAGTTGTACTGCTGCAACAGCAGCCAGCACTACAACACCTACTACAATTATTACTATAACAACAACTACTACCGATACTACTATTTCTTCTACTACTTCTACGACTACTACTACTATTACTACTACTACTACTACTACTAAATCGATAAATTATCTCCCCTTGGTCAATATTTATACGAGGAAGAAAAAAAAACAAAAACTAGGTCACCAGAGGTAAGTTTTTCAGCACCGTGACAGTCGCGTCCACATTCAGTTCCCAAGATGGCCGGCCAAGCGAGACCTCCAAACCTTCATTTCCTGGTTTTTATTTTCTTGATATCATCTCCAAGCCTTCCAGTTCAGGGCTTTGGTGAGTTCAGAGTTTTACCTTCACTTTCGTTTGATCAATTTTCTTACTTAAAAGCAGTTTGTTACACCTGGATATAATTTTAAATGTATTTATCAGCTACTACCGGTTTTGTGTGTGTGTGATACGGGTAATGATATAAGGAATAAAGTGCCAAAAAAAAACTCTTTTAAAAGTTATACAATTTTTCAAATGTCGATTTTGTTTACATGTATGCTAAAGAAAAACGTAGAATCAAATTATTTTAACGTGAGAAGAAGCGAAGAATGGACACGAAGTATGTGAAAGTTTGAGAAAGAACAATACCCATGTACTATAGTCATGATCTGAGCTGATACATCTTTTTTATTTTGTATCAGTTCGTAAGTTAATAGCAATATATTTACCATAGAGGTACACAGAAACATATAATGTTTAAAACACCAAGTAGCGAGAATACCAAAAAATATAATAAAATATTTCATTATTTTCAAACTACCCCTTCGGTGGTCCGTATTCAATTCCGTGCTTACACGAAGAACGTTGAGAGGGTTAAAAGTAATCTGTACTCTTGCAAAAATGTTCTTGGGCGTTAAGAAAGACTAAATTAAACTGGTCTTCTGAGCGTTGCCCAGAAATTTGATGTTTAAGATTATTTTATTTCAAAGTTCGGCCCGTTCATTGGGCCAAGTATAGATACACCCCAAAAACTGAAGTGTAGTCGGGATAAAGCTAGAGTTAGGTCCACTCGGATTTCCCAGTGAGTCATGAGTTTATACAGTCTTTGGTCATTGCTGTTAATGTACGTTTTCGATGTAGCAATGAGCAATGTGTTATTGGCAACTGAAAGTTTTGTAAAACAACGGGTGAAGGTATTGTAACAAGGGCGTTGTATTTGATGGAGAATCAACCTTACTTCCTGAACAGAACTAAGAAAAGAAACTCCTACCACCATAGAGAATATGTCCTTGCTTTGTTAGCCTGGCTGTAGTGCCATAGTGGCCTGTTACCAGGATAACTGTGCGAAGTATAATAGGATCTTTAACCAGATTTGATTGACTGTGCCATATATAGTGCTGTTCATAGGATTGTAGGAAGATATTCTTTTAGTGGCAGTTTCCCCCAACATAAGTATATTAGGTACCCATTTTTATATTTAGGCCGAGCAGATACTGCCAGTGCTATCTCAGATACAGCTGTCATAATTTATTTTTTCTAAAACAACTGTCACACTTTCGTTCTTTTGACATAGCTGTCGCATTTTCTTTCTTTTGATATAGTTGTCATAATTTCTTCCTTCTAATACAGTTATCACACTATCTTCTTTCTGATAGTTACCACAATTTCTTCAAAAACTTTCTTCCTCCTGATGCAGTTATCACACTTTCTTTCTTGTAATACAGTTATCATACTTTCTGACTTATAATACACTTTCTTCCTTCTGATACTTTCTTCTAATACAATTATCACACTTTCTTACTTCTAACACAATTGTCACACTTTCTTACTTTTAATAAAGCCATCACACTTTCTTCCTTCTAATAAATCTTCACACTTTCTCACTTCTAATACAGCTATTGCACTTTCTTCCAATACAATTATCACACTTTCTTACTTCTAACACAATTGTCACACTTTCTTACTTTTAATAAAGCCATCACACTTTCTTCCTTCTAATAAATCTTCACACTTTCTCACTTCTAATACAGCTATTGCACTTTCTTCCTTCTAATAAATTATCACACTTTCTTAATTCTAATACAGTTATCACACTTTCTTACTTCTAATACAAATTATCAAACTTTCTTACTTCTGATACAATTATCACACTTTCTTCCTTAATTGTGTATGAGCTTTCATTGCTTTTTTCTTCTCAACTCTTCTCAACAATTTAGTTAACTTTTTGAAAATTGAAGGATTTTTCTTGACTGTTTGGAAATTACATATTTGATTATTAAGATATTAACTTGGTGATTATTTGGCTAATAAATTAGTAGGTATTTGGTACTTTCTCAGTGTTTATTTTGATAGTCTTTTAGGGATTAATTTGAAACTTATTCAGTAATTATTTGGATACTGTCTTAATGAATTTGTGGATTATATATTACTGATTATTTGAACAGTATGCAAGTAATTGTTAGATACTGCATATTTCCCATCGCAACATATGCCTGTGAGACCTGGACACTTAACAAAACAGCTGAGAAACACATAAATGCCTTTGAATGTAAATGCTACAGAAGAGTTCCTCAGGTATCATGGACACAAAAAAAGAACAAATATATTCATACCACAAGAACTTAATATTGAAGACGGCTGGCTAGTAAAGAGGATTAAACAGATAAAAAACAAAAATATTTTGGACACATTAAATGTCATGATAATTTAGAAAAGACTGTCTTGGAATGGTTCATAATGGGAAAAAGAAAGAGAGGAAGACCAAGGCGAAGATGGCTGCAAGACATCGTTGATAATCTGCAGATAGATGCATCAACAGTAGGCCATCTTGCTTACAACCAAGAGGCTTACAGGAGTGCTGTTGGGAGGCAAAGTTCCGCAAGGGGCATGCAAATGACTGACTGACAGTATACAGATTACATAAAAAATATGAAAAAAATGTAAAATGAAAATGTTACATTCACAAATGTAAAATAATGAACTACATGAGAGGTAACTAATCTAATAAAATAGTGCATGCACACACACGCACACATAAATACACTTTCAATGAAGTTCTTCTAATACCACACTCTTATACACATTCATTAAAATAATTTCTAACAAGATCTAACAAGTTACATTTACAACTGTTCTTTTACAGTCTTTTAGATGGCTGGCAAGTCATGGGATGAAAGGCTATTAGTGGGTGTCTGAGTAGCGAAGTGGTTAGTGCACTGGTCTTTCATGGCGAAGATCTGGGTTTGAATTCTGCCAGAGGCACCCCAGTCACCCAGCTGTAGAATTGGGTACCCGACTTCTTCTGGAGTTGGGGAAGGAAAGGTGGCCAGGTGTGATACTGACCATATCACCCTCTAGTGTGCTGACAGGTCAAAGAAAATATGGGCGCTAACGCCATATCCCTATGTGCCTCTAAGGCATGACAGGAATACCTTTTTTTTTTTTTTTATATAATTACAAGCCCATGGAGTGCCATGGAGACACCTAGGATGTTAGTGCCCATTGAGACCCCTAGGGATATAATGTTAGTGCCTATGCTTTCCTTGACCTCCTAGCACATGACAGGATGATGGGCCAGATTTTTAGAAGTTATCTTAGTGGAATAAAATAAACAAGCTAACTCAGAATGCTAACAATATAGGATTAAAGATCAACGTAGGAAAGACAAAATTAATAATGCAAAATGTGAACAACAGAAATGTACTGAGAGTAGCTAACAAGTTAATGGAGGAGGTCAATGAATTTGTATATCTTGGCAGTAGAGTAGCAGAAGATGGAGACAGTACAGAGGACATCAGCAGCAGACTTACTAGAGCAAGTCAGGCTTATGCAATGCTGCAGACTATGTGAAAATCTAAAACGCTAGGCATGAGTAAGAAAATCAGGATATTTAAGAGTAATGTTCTAAGTGTACTACTCTATGGAAGTGAATGCTGGAAAATCACCAAAACCATAGAAAACAAGCTGAATTATTTCCAAACTAAATGTTTATGAAGAATTAGAAAAATATTTTGGCCAAACACCATAAGAAAAAACATCTTGTTGGCTGAAATGCAGATGAAGCCACTGACAGCAATTATTGAGGAAAACGCTGGTGATGGTTGGGACATGTACTCCGGATGACTGACAACTCACTACCAAAAATAGCACTAAGATGGACACCATGGTAGACCAAAGGAGACATGGAGAAGAACAACAGAGAGGATTCTGAGCAATAGTGGGCTCACTCGGGCAAGAGCAGAAAGGAAAGCAAAGGACAAGTGTCTGTAGAAAATCCTTGTGGAAGCCCCATGTGCCTTGGGCACTTATGGTTCAAAGAGAGAGAGAGAGATCTTAGTAGAAATGTTGCTATTCTGAAGAAAATCTACTCTGTAGAGAAGTACAAGTAGGCCTGAGTGGCACATCTGTGAGCAAAGTTATAACTTAGCCATCTGATTAAAATTTAAATTTTTTGTTGCAAATGTTTTTTGGTTTCTATCTTTGTTCATAAAAACTATGGTTGATGGAGGTGTGAGTCTTTTCTCAATAAGACAACATGAGTTGTTTGGATCCTTCCTCTTCAGGACTTGACAGCTGACCTTTATATTGAAACTCTTCAGGACTTGACAGCTGACCTTTATATTGAAACTCTTCAGGACTTGACAGCTGACCTGACCTTCATATTGAAACTCCTCAGGACTTGACAGCCGACCTGACCTTTATGTTGAAAATATCCCATTTTCTAAACACCTGAAAAAAATGACAGAAAACTCCAGTAAAATCCTCAAAATTTCTTTATGTTTCTTTAACAGAAAGCTTCCTAGGAACCTGTGGTTTGACAATTGATTTAATGATTCAGCTAAATGTACAGTCAGGACTCCTCAATATGCCAATGCCTACATCCATGGATCAGTATCAAGACCCCACAAAACCGATCAACTGTGACATCGTTATTAGTTTCACCAGTGGCATGAATTTGTTGGTGGAGCTTTACTATGTTGATATCATGCCACTCAGTTCGGATCTTCAGACGTGCACAACTGGACTGGAGATCTTTGATCAGACAGGCAGGAGATATTATGGTAAGTAGATTATTATTGTTCAATAGAGGGCTCACCTGGGCAAGAGCAGAAAAAAAGGCGAAGGACAGGCATTTGTGGAAAACCCTTAAGATTCAGAGAGAGAGAGAGAGAGATTATTCCTAATTCATCAGATAATTCCTTATCTTCAGCAGCTCATTCCTTATCTTCATCCATTCTCATTTTTGGTGCTTTCCCCACAATGACAAATACTTACCATAGATTTTCATTATTATGTGAAATTAATTAATGTGTGAGGATGTGAAAAAAATTATAGTATATTTTATTTGCATACAATCAGCGGAAAAATTCACCATCTGATTTGTCAGTCAATGACCTATAGCTGACATGCTAGCCTCAGGGTTAGGGAACCATATATGATCAAGACCTTGTCCCACTTCTCTGGTGATACCCCCATGAACAGGCCTAGTCTGGCAGCTGAGGCAGGGATGGTCATAGCCCATGTGGCAGTGAAGTTTGCCAAAGAAGTATTTCACACTCCCTGCTTTTTAGCTTCACTCAGATACTGAAAATCCCCTGGGAACAACTGTGTTAAGAGCATGCTTATCTTGACATAGTCTTTATGAGACAGGAAACATAGATCTGTTAGCTTAAAAACTCTGACCTACTTCTGTAGCCCAAAAACTTGTAGCAATCAACTTCTTCTTCTTCAGCTTTCTAAGCCATTAAGGCTCATTGCTGCAGATAAAGTTAGCCTCCATTCCTCTCTATTCCGAATCTTCTCTCTCCAGTTGGTGACATCAATTTCTTTTATATCCTCTTACTATGTTGTCTTTCCATCTCTGTCTTGGTCTACCCCTTGGTCTTGTTTCCCTCATCTCTTGTGCATACATCATTTTCGTTTGTATGTTCTCTTCCATTCTTTCTACATGCCCAAGCCAGTGTAGTCTGTTCAATTTCAAGACATTTATAATTCATTGGGATTTAAATAAGCTGTTCAGTTCAGTGTTCTTTCTAGCTCTTCATTCTCCACTGTTGGTATCTTTTATTGGCCCAAAGATTCTTCTTAGGATCTTGTTATATATGTTTGTATTTTGTTTTTGCATGTATCCTCGAATAAGGCTCACACCGAAATATCGGATGTTGTATGTTTTTCATTTATACATTCTCATACTTTATATTCGTTTTTTTCTCACCTTGCTCACTTTGTAAAACTGCACCATACACCTCTATCTACCTCAAAAATCTGCAACTGTTGTTCATCTTTCTTTGTCATACTCCATGTTTCTGATCAACACTAATTGTAATTGCTATTTTTGTAAAATGTAATGTCAGGTTGGTGGATGGATGGGGACATGGAGATTGCTGGCAAGGATAAGGAAAATCTTATGTGAAACCAATGAATCCAGGGCATGACAAGCCTATGTGTCTTTACAACATTGGCTGTCAGAATGATGTAAACAAAACAGAGCCAGTAGACTATAGGTGGTGGGAAATGGATTTCGTTGAGGCACTCATCAGATTCCTCATCCCAGAGTGCCTCTGTGGAACTGTCTCAAAGCCATCTGGCCAGCCAGCATTGAATGCTGGATCTGACGTGGAGAAGGGGCTTAAGTACAGCCACCAGAGGTTGGAAAACAACATTTTTGGTCAGGCCAGCCTACACCACTGTCTTCATGGCAGTCCGAGCAAGACCACAGTCTTCCCTAGCAAGGAAAGGTGCTGAAGTCAGAGGTATCCAGCCAAAAGGTGCATAGCAAAAATCAGGGTACCACGCATCATCGCCAGTGTGCGTACAAAGAAGATACTGAAAAAAAAAAGCCACCATAACCCACTTTCAGTCCAACACAATGCTGACACTTCACTGCATTGGCTGCTCGTAGTTTCAAGGAGATAGATAAGAGGAGGTAAAGAAGAAAAAAGAGGAGGAGGTAAAGAAGAAAAAAGAGGAGGAGGTAAAGAAGAAAAAAGAGAAGGAAGTAAATAAGAAAAAAGAGGAGGAAGTAAAGAAGAAAAAAGAGGAGGAAGTAAATAGGAAAAAAGAGGAGGAGGTAAAGAAGAAAAAAAGAGGCTTACATTATTGAATGTATAGATAAGAGGTTATATGAAAGAATTTTCATTTCACATTAGCATTGATCTTTATATTTTTCACATCAGTACTAAACTGATGTTGGATGACATGACTGCATTTGAATGAAACATGAGGGGTGACTGGTTTCATACAATCCTGCACTCTCTATTCTTGACCCATTGAAAATAAAGTTTGTTCATGTACTCATCTGCTGACAGTCTTATGCACAGTGTAGTCAAGTTACAGAGTACTTGTCTTCACATCTGTCAACTTGAGAGAGATGCAGTGAGACTAGAATCCACTGCCTTTAGTTTGATAATGTAAGTGGTAAAGGGTGTGATGTTAGTTCCTGTATTTTTCTTGACAAAATGTCACACTAGAAGGTGATGCCATCATCACACCTGACTGTTTTTACTTGCATGCCTCCAGAGAAAAAAAAACAGATACCTTTTCTACAGTTGGGTGACTGGGACAGTTCCAGTCAGACTTGAACCACAGACCTCACCATCAGAGGTGCCACTCGGGCATGTCCAGTTTGATAACAACATTTTTTTTTTGTTGGTTTGTTCACCCCCTGTGATTAACTCACATGTTCCCTACATTTTGTCTGCTCAAGTCTGCTTCATCTCTTGATGTTCAGTAACTTGTCTTTTAGCATAACATCTTTTGACTATCCTGGGCCTCTGAAAGGATTTTTGTAAGTGTTGGTGAATGTCCTCCACTACTAATTAGACTTTTCATCCACTATGGGGGCCCCCTTAAAAAGGGCCCCAGAGCAATTTACCAGCTGCAACCCTCTCCCCCCCCACACCCACCCCCCCACCACTCACTGGACTTGACTTAAATTAGCTATTACTCCTTTCTAGCCTTTGGCTTCACTGGAGTTCCCTGCAACACGGCAGTGCCTGGGTTGATCTATAGCTTTTTACTGGACTTTTCAGGTCTAAATCTCAGCTTCATTCCCTCAGTTTTGAAATACGTGATCTTTATCTTGGAATTTTCTCTCTTTCTCTCTCTCTCTCTCTCTCACCTCTTTCTCTCTCTCTCTCACCTCTTTCTCTCTCTCTCTCTTTTTTCTCTCTCTCTCTCTCTTTTCTCTCTCTCTTCTTTCTCTCTCACTCCTCTTTCTCTCTCTCTCCTCTTTCTCTCTCTCCTCTCTTTTCTCTCTCTCCTCTTTCTCTCTTCTCTCTCTCCTTTTCTCTCTCTCCTCTTTCTCTCTCTCTCACTCACACACACACACACGTTTTAAATACTTTGTAAAAAAAAGCAAAGGCAATCCTGTCATGCCTTAGAGGCACATGGGGATTATGGTGCTAGTGCCTATATTTTCCTTGACCTGTCAGAACACTAGAGGGTGATATGGTCAGTATCACGCCTGGGCAGGCTAATTATTGTTGGTTGTTCACACAAATGCTTTCATCATTCTTTCAAAATCCCATTTCCCCTCTCCATTTTTCTTCCAAGATTTAGGGTTTGGCAGAAATACAGTCCCATTTTCAAAAAAGTTAAACTGGCATCATTGATATAAATGTCTAAAAAAAAAAAAAGATCTGAAACATTAACACTTTGTTGTTTAATAAGTTATTTTATTCACTGTACTGTCTATGTAAAATTAATGTTTATGTAAAATCACTGGAGTGCTCTGGCCAAATATCATTTTTTTTAAAAATGGCATCTTGTTAAGAGAGATAGAAGTGATACCTTCACCAACCATGGTTAAAAGAAGGTGATGATGGTTTAACTACATTATGAGAATGACAGACAAATCCTTGAAGTGGACTCTACAGGACGAAAGAAGCAATGCATGACCCAAAGAGGCACGGACAGAGAAACTTCCGGTAAGCAAAGTACTAACCTGGGAGAATGTCAAAACAATAGCAGAGAATCAACAAAACTGGAAATCTCTTGCTGCAGAGAGAGCTGTCTATCTTAGGTACTGGCAGGACAGAAGAGAGAGATTGTTCATATGACAGTTGTTTGTTGCATTTTCCATAACTCTGGGCAACTTTAACAGCCACGTTCTTTCTTTCTGTCCCCAGGCGGAAGAATTTGTTCAGAGGGGTGGAAGTGGGAAGAACGACACAGGGAGAAACAACAGGAGAAGGTGGTGGTTCCGAATTCCCCTCTAACCTTTCGGATTGTCAGTGGTGGACCATACAGAGGTCAAGGGTTCAAGGTTCACTTTAACCAGTTCAGGCCATACTGTGAGTATACATTTATTCATTCATTTGCATGTCCCTTGTGGAACTTTGCCTCCCTAACAGCACTCCTGTAGGCCTCTCGGTTGTGAGCAAGATGGCCTGCTGCTGATGCATCCATTTGCAGATCATCAACGATGTCTTGCAGCCATCTTTGCCTTGGTCTTCCTCTCTTTCTTTTTTCCATTATGCACCCTTCCAAGACAGTTTTCTCTAGAATATTATGATGTTTAATGTGTCCAAAATCAAAGAGTTCCAAATTACTTTTCATAATCTGTCTTCATTTATTACTTCTAGTATGAATATTGCTGTATGACTAATTAATTTACTATTAACAATGGTCAGTTTTGTAAAGGAGTTACCATTCTATATCAGTTACTTTGTTAATATTTTTATAATTGTTTCATAAATTTCTCTCAAGATTTTAATGGTGCATATTCATATATATATATATATATATAATATATTTCTTTTTTAAATGTTTTTTTTTTTCATTTATATAAGTGTCTGATTAGAATTAGCAGTGTAAAAGTTTGTTTGGTAATCTTTTCAGAAAGCTCTTTTTTATGTTGACATTAATAGAAAAGAAAAGCTTTTCAAATTAAAACTTTATTGTGAAAAAATGTTTTGATAGTAAATGTTTATATATTTATTTAATATAAATTATATATAATTATATACAGGGTGTTTTTAAAGTCTCACTACACTTTCAATGAAAAAATGAAATTGAAAAATTAGTTACAATAGTGACAGCAATGATACAATGCTGTTTTGGGTTAGATGGAATGTACCACTGAAATATTCATTATAACAGGTGTTGGAAATGTCCACCATGGGCTTCAAGATATGACTGTACACATCCCTTCATGTCAAATACCTTGTGCAACGTGTCTGTTGTTATTTCTTGAGTGGTAATTCTGATTGCTTCTTTCAGGTCCTCAATTGTTTGTATATTATTTTTGTAAACATTTCCTTTCAAGAAACCCCATAGATAATAATCTAATGGATTTGGATCTGGAGAATGAGCAGGCCAGTTTCCACGAGACATTATGCAATTTGCAAAAATATCTTCCAAAAAACCATGTGTTTGCTGTAGCTGTGTGTGCAGTTGCACCATCTTGCTGGAACAATGCTTCTTCAATTTCACATTCATTCAGCTGTTCTAAAAAAGGTTCCAGAATGTCAGTACGGTACCAATCAGCATTTATAGTGTTGTCAAAGAAAATTGGTCCAGTTAAACGTTTTCTACTGACGGCACACCATACCCCTATTCTCGCATCATGTAGCGGTGCTTCATGAAGTGCACTGGGATTAACACTGCTTCAAATACGATTATTTTGGCTATTAATGTATCCAGATAGATGAAACCATGCCTCATCAGAGAAGAATGTTAATTTGAGAATTAACCCGTCTTCTTAAGCTAAAAATGATTGAAACCACATGAAGTAGTTGACTCTGGATTGACTGTCTCACTCTTTTAGTTCAGACACAACAGAAATCTTGTATGGATGAAAATTTAACAGATGTTTAAGAATTGTGTGCACTGTGCTCAGTGATACGTTCTCTTCTTGCGACATTTTCCTTAAGGACTTGCATGGACTTTTCAGGATTTTGTCTTGGATATCTAGACATTTTTCTTCAGACACAGCAGGCCTACCAGATCATGTAGCATCTTCCACAGTTCTCGTATCATGAAACTTATTCAATAAATTTCTAACCATAGTGCAATGAGGAGGTTGTTTATCAGGAAATTTTGCTATAAATCTTTGAACAACCATCAATGTGTATTGACTGCCATTGCAAAGCACTTGTTCAACCAAAAAAATTATTTCTTCCATTGATAACACCATTCTGTTTTGAGTGCAAAAAATTACTCCAATAGATAGCAACCATTCACTGCATTTTTCTTCACGACTGACTGTGTGTCACATTTTTTATGACGTCATTTTCTTCATTTTTACATAGAAAGTGTAGTGAGACTTTAAAAATACCCTGTATAATTAAATATTATATAAATATCCACCCTCATCTGTGCATGTGAAAGCTGGAAAACAACTAAAGAAATGGACAAGAAATTAGACTCTTTTGTAAACAAATGCCTAAGAAAAATACTTGATATAAAGTGGAATGAATTCAAGAACAACAGATAAGAAAGATGAGCAAACAACAATCTGTCTCATGGGTGATTAGAAAAAGAAGATGGACATATGTTGGTCATGTGATGAGAAGAAACGATCAGAGAATCTCAAAACAAGCTATCAAGTGGAACATAACAGGCCAAAAAAAAGAGGTCGACCACGTGAAACTCTAAAGAGGACATTGTTAAGAGAGGCCAGTTTAGCGGGCATAACATCCCCCGATGAAGTTGAAAGACTCGCTAAGAACAGGAAAACTTGGCAAACTACCGTGTGAGCCCTATGTGACATTTAGTGGCACGGGAAGGATGTAAGAAATATTTATTTAAGGTAAACTTTCCATTTCCATGCCAATAAGGCATATTGGGAATACTGTGTTAGGCCCATATTTCCTCAACCTTCAGCACATGAAACTGTGATGTAGGGAGTATCACACCTGGCCACATTTACCTTTTCAGTTTTCTTTAGTACCCATTTTCAAAGGCTGGGTGGACCCTGGGGACTTTCTGGTGTGTGTATCAGAAAAAATCCTACAGCTGGAACTTGATCCTAGTACCACTGGATCAGTAAACCAATAGTACCACTGGATCAGTAAACCAATAGTACCACTGGATCAGTAAACCAATAGTACCACTGGATCAGTAAACCAATATTACCACTGGATCAGTAAACCAATATTACCACTGGATCAATAAACCAATAGTACCACTGGATCAGTAAACCAATAGTACCACTGGATCAGTAAACCAATAGTACCACTGGATCAGTAAACCAATATTACCACTGGATCAATAAACCAATAGTACCAATGGATCAGTAAACCAATAGTACCACTGAATCAGTAAACCAATAGTACCACTGGATCAGTAAACCAAGTGCCTAAACTCTCAGCTAACCAGGCCATGAAATATTTTTATATTAAAATGTATGCTTATTCTGTTATCTCCACTACACCACTACCACTTGATGTGTGTTGGGATGCCACTACTACTACTACTATACTACCACATCAAGTACTGGTACAACTGCTAGCGCTACTACAACTGCAACTACTGCTTCAACTACTACTACTATTACTGCTGCTACTACTATTTTAACTATTGCTACTACTACTACAGCTGCTGTTATTAAAAAAGGTAAAGGTAACCCTGTCATGCCTTAGAGCCAAATACGGACATGGTGTTAATGCCCATATTTTCCTTGACCTGTCAGCACAGTAGGGGGTGATATGGTCAGTATAACGCCTGGCCACCTTTTCTTCCCCAACTCCAGAAGAAGTTGGGTACCCATTTCTACAGTTGGGTGACTAGGGTGCCTCTGGCCAGATTCGAACCCCCGTCCATCGCCATGAGAGACCAGTGCACTAACCACTTTGCCAAGCTGTTATTACTATACTACTATTACCACTACAACTACTACAGCTATTACTACTACTATCTCTTCTTTTTTTATTCATCTTCAGATTTTTTTCTTCTTTACTATTCTCATATCACATACTTGAGTTATAATGTGTTTTGTTGTATTCTGTATGTCCTATAGTACCTCACGCTTGATAACCTGCAAATTATCATATCATTTCATCTCTACAGGGCCATGTTACACCAGAGAGTATAAATGTCAACAAGTTCAGCGTTGCGTGCACGATGACCTCACTTGTGATGGTTGGGATGATTGTGGGGACTATTCTGATGAGAGAATGGAGGCAGGATGTAACCTATTAACTGCTTCCGAGATATGTGCACTGATAATGGGAATAGTTCTTCTGCTTGGATCGGTTGCTCAGATAGTAATATTTATCATTATCTACCGCCGAATGTCCATGAAATATGGAGTAGTAAGTTATTATGTGAAAAATATACATTGTTTTGTGCTTTTTAACCTTTCAAGTTAGTTTGAAGAATAAATATTAAAATGTAATCATTACTCCTGCATCAAACAAATCCATAAGTGCTTTGATGTCCTCCTTTGAGGGAAGATCTCAGTATAGTGCATGCACTCAGTAGCACCATTGAGAACCCTGATGAATAAGAAGTGACAAGCATGATTCAGTCCCACATCCTAAAATTGAGACTGAAAGAGATACCATGTGTCAGTCAACTCAATCAGTCCTACCCATTTTGGTTTGAAGAAAAGTAGCTGGTTCAGTCAATATGTTTTCTTTTGAGCTCCTAGATTAGTTGTGTTCTCTTTTCTCCTTTTGCTATTATATTACTCTGTGTTCACATTTGGGAGCACGTACAAATTTTACAAATAGAAAACAAGGAAGCTTTTCATACAGTAGAGTAACAGAATACAGTGTTGTATGATCAGACCTCGACAAAAGCACTTTCACGCAAGAAAGACAAATCACAAGAGAATTATACGGCACATGACCCATGGACTCTAGTAGGATGACCAGTCATCTAGTCATGAGAGGACAGTGTGTTAACGAGCTTAGCCTGTTGGAGTCCATGATTCAAGTCCTGGGTAATTCTCTTGTCATTTTTCTTTCTCTCACTTGTAAAAGTGCTTTGTCTGTGATTTTTTTTTCCCCCGTGGTCTGATCATACAATTCTGTGTTCTGTTACATTTGAGAGCAAGGGTGACAATGATGGTTGAGTCAAAAGAGCAGGAGGATTAAAACTAGCCAACATCTTGACCTGCTTCTTTCTTGTTCTCCAAGAAATAGTTTGTTGTGCTTCATAGGTTTGGACACTCAGGTTCAGGTCAGCATGTTCCCCATGATGGTGGAGTCAGCTGAGAAGCCTGCTTGTAGGGTGTATCTTGGGAGAAGCCTGCTTGTAAGGTGTATCCTGGGAGAAGCCTGCTTGTAGGGTGTATCCTGGGAGAAGCCTGCTTGTAGGGTGTATCCTGGGAGAAGCCTGCTTGTAGGGTGTATCCTGGGAGAAGCCTGCTTGCAGAGTCTATCCTGGGAGAAGCCTGCTTGTAGCGTGTATCCTGGGAGAAGCCTGCTTGTAGGGCATATCTTGGGAGAAGCCTGCTTGTAGGGTGTATCCTGGGAGAAACTTGCTTGTAGGGTGTATCCTTAGAGAATCCTGCTTGTAGGATATATCCTGGGAGAAGCCTTCTTGTAGAATGTGTCCAGAGAGAAGCCTGCTTGTAGAGTGCATCCTTAGAGGAGCCTGCTTGTAGAGTGCATCCTGAGAAAAGCCTGCTTGTAGAGTGCATCCTGAGAAAAGCCTGCTTGTAGAGTGTATTCTGAGAGAAACCTGCTTATAAAGTGTATCCTGGGAGAAATCTGCTTTTAGGGTGTACCCTGGGAGAAGCTTGCTTGTATGATGTATCCTGAGGGAAGTCTGCTTGTAGGATATATCATGGGAGAAGTCTGCTTGTGAAGATGTATCCCAGGAGAAGCCTTCTTGTAAAACGCATTCTGTATTCTGGTAGAAGCCTGGTTATAGGATATATCCTGGGAAAAGCCTACTTGTTGGATGTATTGTGGGAGAAGCCTGCTTGTAAGATGTACTCTGGAAGAAACCTGGTTGTAGGATGTATCCTTAGAAAAGTCTGCTTGTATGATATATCCTGAGAGAAAGCTGTTTGTAAGTTTTGTATCCTGAGAGAAACCTTCTTGTAGGGTATATCTTGGGAAAAGCTTGCTTGTAGAGTGTATCCTGGAAGAAGCCTGCTGGTAGGATATATCTTGGGAGAAGCCTGTTTGTATCCTGGTTGAAGCTTGCTGGAGGGTGTATCCTAGGAGAAGCCTGCTTGTAGAATTATCCTGGGAGCCTGCTTGAAGGGTGTAAACTTATAGAAACCTGCTTGAAGGGTGTAAACTTAGAGAAACTTACTTGAAGGGTGTAAACTTAGAGAAACCTGCTTGAAGGGTGTAAACTTAGAGAAACCTGCCTGAAGGCTGTAAACTTAGAGAAACCTGCTTGAAGGGTGTAAACTTAAAAAAACCTGCTTGAAGGGTGTAAACTTAGAGAAACCTGCCTGAAGGATGTAAACTTAGAGAAACCTGCTTGGAGTGTCTATTCTGGACATTCCAGCAATCCACTTCTCCTTCGTTAGGCACCTGAGTAACAAAATGGTGAATGCACTCATTTCTCATGGTGAAGGTTGATGGTTCAAATCCGGCTGGAGGCACGTCAGTCGACCTGACTAGGGCACTAACATTATATCCCGTATATGCCTAAGTGGCACATTACAGCAACCTTTGCCTTTACTCCACATTCCATTTGATGCATCAGGGTCTTCACAGGGTTAGCTGCAAATAACCTGGATTCAAAGTTATAGGAAGAACTTGCAACAAAATGTAAGTCTGAAGAATTTATTCCTTGGGATGATGGTGAATTGTTTTGAAAGAGTCTTTCCAAATTTTACTTTCAGAGGTCAGAATCCAAGATTCCAATAACTGAAGACAAGTACAATATGGACTTTGCTGGCATGGGAAGAAGATTCAATTCTCAGGATTCTATCCCCAGCAGATACTCACGATCCACTGCACATACCATGAAAGCACGAGATTCAGACTCAGATACAATTGATAAAGCTGATCTTGAAAAAGCTGAAAGGTAATGGCTGATTTTCAGTATTTGTTCAATGTCTGTATTAATGTTAGAAATGAAGCTGTTGACTGTATAATAAGTGTTTATTTCCATCCACTGATGGACATCCTGATGGATTTATTTAAGGCAAGTAGAGAACTGACTTTTCTGTTTTAGAGAAACTCAAAAAAAATATACACATATAAAAGTATTTTGAATCATACAGGGTGTCTCAACATTCCTTTGTGCAGATTTGAATTTTAAGTAACTTCAGATGCACAAATGATACAAACTTACAATAAAAGCTTTAAAACTTAAATGTTGAATTTTTCAAGTGGTATCAACTTGATTCTTAACTCTTTGTGTACTTGGGGTTTTTCCCTCACATGACCAATGGTCATCTCAGTGCGATAAATTTCATAAAGTGGAATGGGATGGTTGTCACATTTAGAAGGATCACAAAGGCATAGTCTGATTCACAGTATGACATATTATACATTAATTTAAACAGGAAAAGTTGTATATTGTTTCTGTAATAAAATTTTTAGTAATATATTAGTATATACGAGAGTTGATTGATAAGTTCTCAGCATAAGGTGCAAATAGTTGAAACACACAGTTAATATTAGGTGCACTTGTAGATCAGGTTAATGTAACATTAAACACCAAGTTTCAAGAAATTAACTGCAACCAATTTTTTTCTACAGGCTACTGAAGTAGTAAGGGGTGGAAGAAATTGAGAAAATGGATAAAATTTCCCATCGAGCAATCATTCACTACCTCTGCATCAAGGGCTTATCATCGACGGAGCTCTATTAGGATATGGTAGAAACTCTAGGGGAGAGTGCCCCTTCTTACAGCACAGTGAAGAAATAGGCAGCTCAGTTCAAACATGGAAGGGAGAGTCTGAAAGATGATCCCCATCCAGGAAGATCAAGAATGGTAACCACTGATGAAACCACTGGCGGAAGCCATGACATGATAATGGATGATTGACAACTAACTGAGCAGTTCATTTCTACCAAGTTGGGCATCTCCCAGTAACGGGTTCATGCCATTATTCACAATGATCTTCAAATGACAAAGGTCTCTGCTCGATGGGTCCCGAAACTTCTTGGAGCTGATCACAAACAACAGCGTCTCAACATGTCAAGAGACAATCTTGACCATTTTTCTGCAGATCCTGAAAAGTTTATTCAGCAATTTGTGACTATGGATGAGACTTGGGTACATCATTTTCAACCAGAAACCAAAGAAAAGTCAAAGCAGTGGAAACATCATGGATCCCCACCTCCAAAGAAAGCAAAGGTGGTTCTGTTTGCAGGAAAAATGATGGCTTCCATCTTTTTGGATTCAAAAGGGCAGAACGGTCACTGGGGCCTATTACGCTAATCTTGTGAAGGAACTGTGGGTCAAATTGAAGGGAAAGCACTGAGGGAAATTGATGAGAGGAGTTATCTTTCATCAAGACAATGCTCCAGTTCACAAGTCGGGTGGCAATGGCTGCCATTCATGAATGCGACTTCCAGCTTCTTGAACATCCTCCTTATTCTCCAGATTTGGCCCCTTCAAACTATTACCAGTTTACCAAACTAAAAATGGAGCTCAGTGGTCGCAAATGTGCTTCAGATGATGACATCATTCATGCTGTAGACCACTTTCTACTGGCACAAGATGCTGACTTTTACAAAGAAGGGATCCGTATGCTACAGGATTGCTGAACTAAGTGCACAAACTTGCAAGGGGACTATGTTGAGAAATAACCCAAAAGTGTTGTCCACAAATAATCTGTTGTACCTTAGGCCAAGAACTTATCAGTCAACCCTCATAACAGAAAAAAAAGAGCTAAGAATTGAGAAGAAAAAAATGTAAAATTATGATTGAAAATTTTCAGACTTACCCCTCAAGTATATCCACCATGCTAGGTCCTCTTTATCCAAAGTGAATAAAATTTTACACAAACACCATTTCCTCACAGAAAATATACACTAATTATTTATTTACAGTTAATTTAGCCTACAATACATAAATAATATGAAAACACCAGTGGGCAGCCGCCTATAAGCTTAGAAATACATTTTAAAACCTTTTTAAATCTTCTAAACATGGCTCTCAGTTTTCACCATGCAGTACCATGTGTAAACCAGAATCATACCAAACGGAAGTACATGACCAGTTTTGGCCAGATTTTAATAATATTTTTATTAAATTTACACATTAGAGACCAACCCACTACCATCTCTGTCTGTGTTTCATAGACCCTGAAGTGCGAACGAAGAAGAAGTAGACCCCAGAAGACCCCATAATCCAAGCACAGCACATCCAAAAGTATAAAAGGAGTTAAATGTCAGCATAACCAGTAATGGATGGCTTACTGTCTTTGTGAACTCCATTTTGGAAGCTCTGTCACTGTCAGTAACATTATCCTTGCAGGGTTGGCTGTTGTTATTATATCTCCCTGTAAATGTGATCAGGATGTTCTCCACAGACTTGGACTGCAGCTAAAAAGCTGTGACATGCAATGTTTCTTTAATAAGTCCTCACTGCCATGGAAGCCATATATATCCAGGGAAAAGCCTCCTTTGTAGAGTGTATCCTGGGAGAAACTGCTTTGTAGGGTATACCCTGGGAGAAGCCTTTTGTGTAGAGTGTATGCTGGAAAAGCCTGCTTTGTAGGGTATATCCTAGGAGAAGCATGTTCTGTAGGGTGTATCCTGAGAGAAACCTGTTCTGTAGAGTGTATCCTGGGAGAAGCCTGCTTTGTAGGGTGTATCTTGGGAGAAGCCTGTTTTGTAAGGTGTATCCCAGGAGAAGCCTACTTTTAGGGTGTATCCTGGGAGAAGCATGCTTTGTAGGGTGTATTCTGGGAGAAGCATGCTTTGTAGGGTGTATCCTGGGAGAAGCCTGCTTGAAAGGTGTAAGCTTAGAGGGCAATCCCTGCTTTATTAGCCAGACAGACCCTGTTATTGAGGGTACCAGCAGGAGTGGTGGGACAGTGTTTTGGTTAGCTTTAGTTTGCCAGTACTGACACAAGCAGTCAGTTTTGAGTTGCTGACTGCTGCATTGGATGGTGTCTTCAACCCACCCACCCCCATCCCCAAAACTTGGTTGGTACCTTTCAGGGCTGGTACTGAGCTGGTTTATTTTTCACATTATGATCAGAATTTTTATGAATTTTTTTTTTCCCCTTTCCTTAATGTGAAGTGAATTTTATTGTGACTGCTGAAGTGGTCTTCAGTTCTTTCATTTATCAGACCATGGTTCAAATTTCTTTTATTGTTTTCACTTTCATTTGGTATGAGGATGACCAAAAAACAAAAAATTAAATAAAACTGCATAGAAGTTTTTAAAAAATATTCTTCCATTTAGTACTTTTAGTAATTGTCTATCATTTTGTGCATCCATAGTTATTAAAATTCAATAATTCTGATGGACTTTTGGGATACATTAATACTAAATATCATTCATTATAACGAGGCACTTATTTTGAAATAGATGCCAGTATTTGGAAATACCAAGAATTCATACAATAATGGTTAGGTAAACCATAAAACCAAGATTTACTTTTAAAAGTATAGTATATGTCTTATTTCATTTTCAAATTAAAATAATAATGTAAATCTTATTCCATTTTCAAAATCTGCTGTTTGGAATTTTTTTTTTTTTCAAATAAATATTCATTTTTCCAGATTTGGCATCTTGTTTAACTTTTTATAAGTTATTTGCTTTTCTTCATTTTTTTTGTTTTTGTTTTTGTTTTTTTTTTTTTGTTTAGTTTTTGCTTTGCTAGCTTCTGCTAAAGGTGGAGGTCTAATTTTTTTTTTTTTTCACCATAGCTTTGGCATTACGAATTTAAGTTTTTCACTATAAGGCATATGCTCAAATGTTAATGTTTTGTTACTGAACTCACAGGGAAGAGCTGCAGCCATTGAACACCTCGAGGTATGTCAAATGGTCTTATTGCCCCTCCCCCTTTTTTTTTCATTTTAACTAGCTTTGCATGCTAACTTGTGGCTGGAATCAAGGATGTCATCCAACACTGCATTTAGTACCTGGTCTATTCTGCGGTGTTAAAAGTGACATGACAAGAGAAGTTGCCAAATTTAACTTCTGTTTTGTTGAAAATACTGTAGCTTTGTGTACTAATATTTGTGTGTCATAACATAAAGGCAACTTATGCAATATATTTCCCGATCAATGTTACTAACAAAATGAATGAAAATGTTACTCCAGAAACATGATATTTTAATTAAGTGGTTTTACACCAAAAGATTGTGTTGTATGTTGAACAATAGTGGAATTCGCTTGTGTATGCTTGAATTTCAAAATCATTTTATACTTTTGGTTATGTTCAGAGTGGTCTGCTTTTCTTCCTGGGGTAAAGCTGTTGTGGAAAAAAGGGAAGAATTATAAATGTGTGGCAAAAAAAAGTGATGAAATATTTTTGTAATGACATTTTTTTAAGATTATTTTTCAATATATTTTTTTAAAATTATGTTTTCATTGAAATAGAATATTTTGTTTCTAAAAGGAGAATAAAAAGTTTCAAGGGGTTAATTTTATTTTCAAATGGTAAATAAGCATATTAGAGATTCATTGCAGCAAACTGTCTCTGGTGAGATGACTCAATGTGACAATGAGCAAATTAGGTTTTAATGCTTATCAGAGTTTCTGCTCTTATCTCTCTGCTTGAATTCTCTACATTTCTCTTATCTATGTTTAATGTTCATTTTTCATATCCAGCTTACTTACTTTTCCTTAATCTCTATGTATACCATCACTTTTCTTATTCCATATTCACATTTCCGGATGCTTTTGGGACATCTTTTAATTGAATTAATACTTCTTGTAATTATTCATTTTCATCACATTCCCATGTTGGGATTAGGCAGGCAAGGTCATTGTATGGATGCAAATCAGCCATGCTGTGTCATAATTTTTTGTTTTAATATGTAGCTCCCAATTTATTTGTTCTTACACGGACACTCTTCTCAGTTACAAAATACAATATAATGAAAATTAACTTGCTGATCTCAGAATAAAATAACATTCTGTCTGATTTTCATTAAGACATTACATTTTAGACGTTTATTTTGTCAGACAGGAAGTGGAAGTATAAAAATGTAACAGAAATATTTTCTTTTTAGCTTATGAAATCAGGCACTCTTGTTGGCTGAATAGAGAAGAACAAGCAGGATTTCGAAAAGAGAGAAGCTGTCTCTGCCAGATCTTTACTGTAAGAATAATACTTGAAGAACATATTGAAAAGCAAAAACTATTAATCCTGAATTTCATAGACTTTAAAAAGGCATTTGATAGCATACACAGAGATTCATTGTGGAGAATTTTAAGACTATATGGAATACCATCTAAAATTGTCAACATCATTAGAGATCTCTACAATGAATATGTTTGTGCAGTCAACACAGAAGAAGGAATGAGAAAATGGTTTCAGATTGAAACAGGCATGAAACAAGGATTTATATTATCTCGTTTGCTTTTTGAAACTGCCATAGAGTTCTTAATGAGAAAATGCTGCACAAGTAAAACAGGCACTGATTGGGTACATGGGACCGAAGTAGAAGATCTTTATTTTGCAGACGACATAACTCTTATCAGTGACAATGTGAATACGATGCAAGAAAAAACAGATATCCTGTCTTAACTAGCTAGAAAAATAGGACTTGAAATTAACAACAAACAAAAAAAAAAATATAATGAAACTTTCCATTAATCAAGAGAGAAAAATATATGTTTGCATACCTTGGCTGCTACATAGGACATGATAGTGACACCAGAAAGGAGGTTAGAATTCTAAATGCAAAGGCAGCATTGACCTTCAAGAATCTTGAGAACATATAGCATTCAAAAATTATAAGCACAAAAAAGCAAGTTAAGATTATTCAGTTCAAATGTAATATCCACCCTCATGTGTGCATGTGAAAGCTGGAAAACAACTAAAGAAATAAAATTAGACTCTTTTGAAAACAAATGCCTAAGGAAAATACTGGATATAAAGGGGAAGGAATTCAAGAACAATGAAGAGATAAGGCATATGAATGAATAACAACCAGTCTCATGGGTGATCAGAAAAAGGAGATGGACATATGTCGGTCATGTGATGAGATGAAACAGTCAGAGAATCCCAAAGCAAGCTATCAAGTGGAACACAACAGACCAAAGAAAAAGAAGTTGACCACGTGAAACTCTAAAGAGGACATTGTTAAGAGAGGCCAGTTTAGTGGGCATGACATCCCTTGATGAGGATGAAAAACTCCCTGAAAACAGGAAAGCTTGGCAAACTATCAAGACTTTAACGGCTAAATTTTCATAGATGCATTGCATCTATAGTTTATTCATTTAACTAACACTGATGAACTAGGGATAGATCAAATATTATGAAATGAAATCCTAGAAGCAGCTTGTGGATCATGTATATGTCACCTTTCCACGTGTTCTCTTCATTAGTGCTTTCATTGGTTTGAAAAGGCCTTGATCTGCCCCCTTTCTTTATACAGCAATTCAACGCTGAACTGGATTGAACAAATCTTTTAAAAAATTGATTTGTACCGTCACATTGTCTTCATTAACTGATAGTACATTTGACAGCTTTTATTTTTGTCCATGTCTTTGTTGTTGAGTGTTCTACCTCCTTAGAGCTGTGTGCATGATGTTCACTGCGGCCAGTGCTGTAAATGTGGCACCATGTTGAAAGATGTGATGCTTATGGCAGATATTTTTTTGTTTGGGTCTCTGATTAAAGCTAAAACACAGGGAGATAAAATACTTTTGTACTGGATCCCACCACCATATGACCCTACTCTGGTTAGTTATACTTGGCCTGTTACTGGTGGGTGGTGGATGAATGGAGAGTTGGGACAGGGTCTTGGTAGTCTATGGTTCACCAGGCCTGGTGCAGGCAGCTTTTAATGGTGTCCTTGTTTTTAAACACTGAAAGATGACACATAACTATCACAGTGTGACAGACTACACAGATAGCTTTGTAAATAACTTGATTTAAACAACATTGAGTTATGGTAGTCTCATTAGATATTTTGTTCTTCCTGTTATTTTTAATCTGTAGAAAGGTAAAATTCCCGTTTCCATGCCATTTAAGGCATATTGGGGAATACTGTGTTAGGCCTGTATTTTCCATGACCTTTGGCACATGAAAGTATCATGCCTGGCCCTTTACCTTCCCAGATTTCTCTGGTAGCCATTTTTAGAGGCTGGGTGAACCCCGGGGCCTTTTTCAAAAACGTAAATTTTTTTCCCACACAGTCAACAATGATTTAATCATGTTTGATAGTCAACAATGATTTAATCATGTTTGATAGTCAACAATGATTTAATCATGTTTGATAGTCAACAATGATTTAATCATGTTTGATAGTCAACAATGATTTAATCATATCTGAGTACTTTATTAATTGACGATATGATTATCATGGTTAACACTATTTAGAATACTGACAAAACTATTTTTTTAATATTTATTACAATTCCTAAAATGTTACAAATGCCAAAAAAAAAAAAAGTATCAATTTTCATGAAGGTGGTTAAAAAGAATTTTAGAATTTCCAGTAGTTCATTTTTTCATATTTATAAGTAGTTATAAGTAGTTCCATGAGTATATGGTAGTATACAAACTATCAAGTGGAACACAACAGGCCGAAGAAAAAGGGGGCAGTCCGCGTGAAACTCTGAAGAGAACATTTTTAAGAGAGGCCAAATTAACAGACATAAAATCCTTTGATGAGGTTGAAGGACTCGCCGAAGACAGGAAAAATTGGCGAACTACTTTGTGAGCCCTATGTGACGTTTAACGGCATGGGAAGGATATAAGATATAAGTAGTTCATCATATTTCCGGTAGTTCATACAGAAATAGTTGCGTGAAAGCAGTTAGACAGCGAATTCCACTGTAATTGTTCATGAACTAATTTCAGTATTTCCTTCTTGCATTTCTCAGTTTATTTTTGTTTCACAACTAGTGGAATAGGGATTATACATTTATAACTGTATGTAAACATATGCATAGAGATTATACATTTATAACTGTGTGTAAACATATGCATAGGGATTATACAAGTGTGTGTAAACATATGCATAGGGATTATACAAGTGTGTGTAAACATATGCATAGGGATTATACAAGTGTGTGTAAACATATGCAGAGTCATTGCAGTAAAGGCAAGAAAATAATTATGAATAGGAAGAAAAAAGGGGCCGGGGGAGAAGTTTCAAGCATGCTGAACCTGGTGGCTAGACACTGATTTAACATCTTGGCTTTTCCCTTCAGCGAACAAAAAAAAATTTTTTTTTTTTTTTAAATTTGTAAAGGAACAGAGACAGTTTATATATTTTCTTTAACATCTTTCTCTTTCTTTTGTTAGTCATAATAATTGATCTCTCTCTTTTCTTTGCTGTATTGTTTTGATGAAGAAGAATGTAAAATTTAACATTATTGCTATGTGGCAGGATGCCTTTTTCTACCTACAGAATTAAGCTTTTTTTTTTCTTAAATATAATATGAATTCATGCATTTTCTCTGCTTTTTTGCATCGTATTTCAGTAGCAGCCAGCATGTGTTGTTTGCAGCTTCCAGTTTGAAATCTTGAATTACAAACATATATAAAGAGACAAGCATTTTCTTACAGCAGACTGCTTGATTTCTATTGAAAAATTATGCCAGTCTGTCTCAGTGTTAATTTCTCATTGAAAATTGACTCCACCACAATGGGGAATTTGTTTGACTCAATCCAGTTAGCTGTACTGAAGGAGACCAACAGCATTGCCATTAGTTGTAATTAGAGTTTTGGCCATCTCTGGTTTGTTGGACATGATAATTGTGTCTATATTCTCATCATCTCATGAAATGTGATATTTTTTTTTACATAAATCTAATTAATGCATAGATAGTGACTTTTAATTTTCTTTTTATTTCAGAATGTCTAACAAAACAGGGGACAATATGTCTGAAAGATCTTACCGATCTAACCCTCGAAGAAATTTAGTTCAGAACTTGGGAAATGAAGTCCCATCTGAGCCGGTGAAAAAATCTGGCCAGTATAACTATAATGGCCGCAAGAGCCGCACATCTTCCCAGTCCAGCTTGAATCGTGAAAAGCTGAACCAATAAATGGTACTGACAATAGTGCTAATCGGGACAGTAATGAAAAGGATCGGCTTGGAAGCAGGGAAAGACTATCTGAGAAAAACCGAGACAGGAATTCTCTTGATCGTAAATATGATCGTAATCGTGATCGTTACAGTGATAGTGATGATTACTCTGATGACAGAGACAGATATGATGACAGAAGAAGGAGTAGAGATCGCAGAAGATATGACCAGTACAGTGATGATGATAGTGATTATGATCGGGATCGTAGGAGAAGAAGGCGAAGAAGTTATGACAAGTATAGTGATGATAGTGATTATGAGTATGAACGAGAGAGGGAGAGGAAAAGAAGAAGCAGAGAAAGGCGCAGCCGTAGCAGATATGATGATGAAGAAGGTAGTGAGAGTGACAGAAGCAAAGTGCCAGATGACAAAGAAGATATAGACAGGCCACGTCAGCGCAGAGACAGTCGAGAAAGAGACCGGGATCGTAGGCATCGCAGCCGAAGCAGATATGATGATGAGGATGATAGTGATCAAGACAGATACCAGGACTTGCAGGATGAAAAAGATACAGGTCAGCCATCTCGTCGTAGAAGCAGTCGAGAAAGAGATAGGGATAGATACCGAGATTCTTATGATGAGGACAGAGATAGAAGGAAGAATCGATATGATGAGGATGATGATTACAGACCTCGAAGGAAAAGAAGTGGGGAAAGAAGACGTGATCGTAGTTCTGAAAGAGATAAGGTCAGTGACATTCCATCAAGAAGTCGTGAAAATCTTAATAGAAAATCACCTGCTTTACCTCTTCCACCTCCTTACTCAGAAGAAGATCCAAATCGTAAGGAACAACAAGTACAAAAACCAGTCTCTTCAGGAGGTAGGCAATATCCAGAACAAAAGAATCAGCAGCCAGTGCCATATAGCATTACACGTCAAGATGACCAACTGAGACAACCAAAACCTCCTCCTTCTAGTGAGGATATCAGGCACACTGAACAACAAAACCAGAAACAAACTCCTTCATATGCTACACATAGGGAACCACAGATGCCAAAGCCACCTCCATCCGGAGCAGATACAAGGCATGTGCAGCAGCAACAGAATCAGAAGCCACCTCCAAAAGAAGTGGATGAAGCTGACAGACGAAGAAGCACTGATGATCGAAGAGAGAGATACACTCGCAATCGATGGACACCCAGAAAGAAGGATGAGGATTTACCTCCTCCCGATTATGAAGATGTTACTCCAAAGTCTACATTCGTGGGTATAACATACAAAGAGGAATCTGTATAGACATTTTTAGCATCACATATTATTGAAGGTCTTTCTCAAATTATGGCAGTCCTTTTTTTTTTTTTTTTTGATAGTTGAAGTGCCTCATTTAAAAAAAAAATTGTTTTGTTGATTTTTTTTCACTTATTTGTTCTGAATTATGTGTAATTCCTGTACATTTTTTACTTTTAAAAAATCCTGTTAGAAAATGCATGCCAAAACCTGAAGTCAGAGAGAAAAATTCAGTTGTCATGCTATGAATGAAAACACCCTTTTTTTTTTTAAAGAAATAGTGGCTGCAGACTGTATACCATTCCAGCCAACATCATTCATTTAGGTGACATAACAGCACTGGTTTTTTCCATGTGGGAACATTTCCAGAAACAACTTTTACAACAAAATCCATTCATTGTCAAAAACTTCACATTTCACTATTTGACACAAAAACAAGAAAAGTTCAGGTGTCATAAATACAGGAATTGAAAAATTGTTTAAAGTTTCAATATTTTAAATTAAAAAACAGCAAGTTAAAAATTTCTGTGTTCTTAACAATTCATGAATATATCTATTATTCATGAAACAACCTTCCACTCCTGAATTAATCTCATGCTCTGCCAAAATAAATTTTGATGAGAAATTTTGGCAGAAATAAACTGGAAGTCAGTCACTTTTAATTTTAAAATGTGGGTTGGATTAGAAATATGCTCCCATAGTAAATTCTCAAACATGCAAGATCAGTACTGGAAGCTCTTCGGTGCAACAAACTACCAGACCTTAAGGATGCCTTGTAAAAAATTGGCTTACAACATGGAGTCACTTTGCAATGGATTCCCTCCCACTGTGGGATACCAGGCAATAAGAAAGCTGACTGTCTGGCCAAAGAGGGCACCAAAATGAAACAACCAAACATATTGATCACCTATAATCAGAAGAAAAGCATGATATAAACCTACAGGAAGCCACAAACACCACTAGATGATGACTGTCACATGCTAAACAGAAAGAAACAAGTCACCATTTTCTGTCTCCGAACAGGACACAACCGACTCCAAAGTCATATGTATACAAAGTTTAAGGTTGGTACTACTACCAGGTGCCCCAAACTGCAGAACATATCCTCCAGAACTGCACAGACTACGAGACACTGAGAAGTAATTACAGGCCCAGTGAAACCACAAAAGAAGATAAGCTTTACGGTTCCATACATGAATTACAAAAAAACAGTGAAATTTAACCAAGAGACAGGACTGCAGATTTAGACAGACAATGCGTAAGAAGAAGAAGAAATATGCAACTTTTTCATTTAGACTTTACCTAAATATTGTTATAAGCAATAATTTGCATAGGTCTGCCAGATCTACCAACCTTGCCAGTGTTAGTTTGGAGGGGAACACCTAGATAAATATGTTGCGATGTATGCAGAATTTGGGCCAACTAATATATTGCGATGTATGCAGAATCAGTCCCACCATTGGGCCAGCTAATATGTTGTGATGTACACAGAATCAGTACCACCATTGGGCCAGCTAGACACCTTCCTAGGCAATCTTGACATTTGAGGGATACATAAGTTTCATGCACATTCACTTAACACTTAACCTTTATTAATATGCATGATCTCGTGGCATTGTTACTGAACGTAAGTTTAGCAAAACTGTACCCTCCATATCTGTCACAGAGTGGCAGTTTTTGTTTGTATTATCTCAGGTGTAGTATTCAATTAAACATAAGATACTATTTTTGTGTGTATGTGTGCAAATTTTCACAGATTTTTATTTCTACTTTTGTCCCATATTTTCATTACAATCATTTTAGACTGATTCACAAAGATCATTGAAAAAATATTTTATCATCATTCCTTTTTTTTTTTTTTAATTCCAACCATATGATTTGAATATATCAATTTTTTAAAAAAAGCATTGAATATATCAGCACAAGTATGACATATAAAACATTTGTCTCCCTGAACATTGACACTAAAGGCAAATTTTGCTGAAACTGAACCAGTTTTATTACAAGATTGTATTCATGGACATTTCTAATATACATTTCACTGAACATACATAATGGTTATCCTTTTTTTTTTTTATTTTTGAAGATTTATTATTAGAATGTTGATATATGCATGATTTTTGTTACAAAATTATATAATGAATATTCAGATCTAAACATTCTGCAGAACAGATTTACAGATTTTTTTAACCCCTTTATATATATATATATATACCCTATTATTTTCATTAAAATATTGTTTTTATGTTTATTGTCCTTATGACATAATTATCATAGAATGATTACATGACATTTTGATCCATGTGATCCAATGCCTCCAGCTTCAGCACTTTTGTCCCAGGTACAGTTAACTTTTGTCTGCTTAGGATGTCCCAGAAAGCAACATGACCTATGTAAATATCTAAAATTGATAGAGAAGGCTTCACATTTTGCAATGGCCAGTTCTTAATTGAAATATGAAAGTTTGCGTCTGTGGTTGATAAACTGAATAAAGTTCATTGCTTATATCCATCTTCTGGCCAATATTGCCTGCAGTGATCTTGTACAATGGCTTTTGCTTCCGTTTTACCTGACTGGATGGTTTAATGTTGTTTTTTTTTCCTTTCCATCTCCATTTAAGGCATCAGCTTGTTAAGTTCCATCATCTGCAGTTCTACTGTTGTTGCTTTCAAGACAGATGTTCTCTAATGAAATTAACCAAAACACATATTTATTTCAGATATGTTTCAGTGATTCTTTCTCATCTTTCACGCTGTTTGTTCAGTTGCTCACATTCATGATGGTATAATATTATTGGAAGCTAATATATTTCATAAATTATGATCAAGATGGTCAAGATCCTCCAGTTTTGTATCAAGGGTCCAATGTAGTCCTCTACATTTGTCTGATGTTATCTTCTTCATTAATCAGTCCACTGCCAAGATAAGTAATGTTGGTGATGGGACACATCCTTATTTCATTCCTATCTGTGCCCCAAAGCTGTTGGAAGTATTGATCACAAATCACCTTGTACTGAAAATCCTCTTATAGGGTCTTGATAACTTTCACTATCTTTTGAGGAAGGTCATGCCATCTTAGAATTTTCCACAGTAATTCTCTGTTGATACTATCAAAGGCTTTTTTTAATCTATGAATAATGCACGTGCCATGCTGTGCCATTCATTGGCCTGTTCTAGTATTTGCTTAAGTACTAATATGTGGTCTGTCCACGATTTTCCAGTCCTAAATCCTGCCTGCTCTTCTTGAAGTTTTCTTTCTAGCTGTGGAATAATTCTGTCGAGGATAATGCAAAAAAAATACTTCCTGATGAGTGGCTGGAGGGTGACACCTCGGGGAATTTCTGGTGTGTACTCAGTCACTGAGGTCACCCTTTTTTGGTAGTTCCACTTTAAGGCCAGCTTTCACTCATCAGGAGCTTTTTCTGAGTCCCAAATTTGTTGTATTATCTGGCAGAGTTGTTTTTGGTGTTTCTGTATTTTCTCTTTCAGCATCTCAGCTGTCACTTCATCTTCTCCTAGTGCTTTTTTCAGCTTAGCTTCTTTTACTTCATTTACTGTTATTGGTCCTGTGTTAATGTTTAGTTCTGTGTTTGCTTCAGGTATGTCTTTTGTTTGTGCTGTTTGTGTTCTATTCAGTAGGATGTTAAAGTGTTCCCTCTATTTTTCAGTTTGTTTTTTTTTTCTTTCATTCTCACTGCTGATCAGTTGTTCATTTTGTGACCTTATTGCACTCTCTTATCTTGTGTAGAAATTAACTGTCATTTGTTTTGTGATTTTATAAATGGTTTTCATGTCCTTCGAGTGTGTTGTTGTCTCTGCTGCTTCTACTAAGCATAGACTAACCTACTAGGAGTTAACTGACTAGCTCACAGATAGTATTGTTGAAGAGGTACAGGCCTATGCATCTATCACTCATGAAACCTCATACCATCTATCACTCATGAAACCTCATAGCATGAGTTTGATTTATTCCAGTTCTTGAACTATCTAGCATGTTGTTTTTTGGTGTTATAACCTGTGACGTGGATGGTTTAAAGGTTTGGACGTAGTCTGGTTTACCATAGGTATGATCTCTATATGCATTGTAAGGTTTGACAGTAATGCCCTGCAGTGTAATAACAGAACTAACATAAAGGAGTATAAGGAACAGGATGATTTTGGGGGGTGGGGGTGGGGGGGAGAAGTGTTTTATAATGCAGGAAATAAAGCACTTGAATGTGCCTATTTTGAAAGGTTTCATTCACTTCTTCCGTCAACATCACATGCAAAAAGTTAATAGTAATTTAATGAGAATGCAAAGATTTTGTTTTAGAGACTGAATTAAAATCACAATTTTTGTAATATGAATTAGGATTTTTTGTGCTACCTGGCAATAAAATAAACTTTTGCATACAGTATATATTTGCCGCCAAATTGTGGCGACAGTCACTTACTCGAAGTCTACCGATATTACTTTATGCTTCATCATATGTCGTCTCCAGTATGAAGGTTGGCTGTAATGAATCTCCAGTTTCCTCGCTCCCTCACCTTGATGTTGCATTCTGTCCATTCTCATATGCTGTCTTCCTATCTGGGTCTCTGCCTACCTCTCTAGGTCTCTGTCTTCCTATCTAGGTCTCTGCCTACCTCTCTAGGTCTCTGCCTACCTCTCTAGGTCTCATGTCTATCTCTCTAGGTCTCTGTTTGATACCACTTTTCCTTCAACTATGGTCTTCTGTATGTTATTGTGTCTTTTGATGTGGCCAAAGTATTTTGTTTTCTTGGTCTTTATTTGGTGGTGGATGGAATGGAGAGCAGCCGACAGATAATGTTGGTTATTCTGTGGAGAGGAGCAGATAGAACCACAATAATAAGATTTTTAAGGGCATGCATCTTTCCCATCGCAACATATGCCTGTGAGACCTGGACACTTAACAAAACAGTTTTGAATGTAAATGCTACAGAAGAGTTCTCCAAATATCGTGGACACAAAAAAGAACAAATATATCTATACTACAAGAGCTTAATATTGAAGAAGGCTGGCTAGTAAAGAGGGTTAAAGAGAGAAAACTTAATTATTTTGGACACATTAAACGTCATGATAATTTAGAGAAGACCATATTGGAAGGATACATAATGAGAAAAAGAAAGAGAGGAAGACCAAAACGAAGATGACTGGAAGACATCGTTGACGATCTGCAAATGGATGCAGCAATGGCAGGCCATCTTGCTCACAACCGAGAGGCCTACAGGAGTGCCGTCTGGGAGGCAAAGTTCCACAAGGGACATGCAAATGAATGAATGGTCTTTATTTCTTTGAGAAGTTCACTTGCACTTGTAGTTGTTCTTTTCATTCTCTGTGATGTATGAACTAATTTCTTGTAGATTTATATGCCTGCTGCATTTGTCCTTCTCTTTGACTTTTTGCTTAGAATCCAGGTTCCTGCTCCATAGAGTAGAGCAAAATAGAAATAGCTTTTTATAAATCTCATTTTTTTGTTTTTATAGACAGATTCCTGTCTTTGTGGTGCTGAATGTTTGTTTTGTCATTCTTATTCTTTTCTTTATCTCCTTCTCACATATCCCATCTTCAGTTAGTATATGCATGTAGATTGTTGCATGTTCCAGTTTCCCATTGTTTATAATTATATCTGAGGCTTTCGCTATTCCTCGTTCATGGCATGTGTTGTTTATCTTGTCTAGCAATTTCTGTAGGTTCTGTGGATTCTCTGATATTGATGGCATACTTTATATTGTTGCTGTTTCTTCTCCATGCGTTCACTTCTGGTGGTTTTTGCGAGTGTCTGAAGATGTTCTCTGTGTGCAAACTAAATAGAAAAGGAGACAAAACACATCCTTGCCTACTCCTCTCTTTACATTTGTTGATGTCTTACCAATGCTTCCTACTCCCAGTAGAGAGGTTTGTTATAATTTAAATTTCTTTGCCATTGAGATTGACTTCCTTCATATGTTTTGTTAGTTTGTCATGTTTCACTCTGTCAAATGCATCATTATAATAATCTAATAAAACAGGTGCATATAACTTTCTGACTTACTTGTTCATCTTGAATTTTTTTATGCAAAAAAAAAAAAAAAATCACCTCTCTTGCTTCATTGTTGTATCTGAAACCAAATTGTTCTTCACTGACTTCTTTATCACTTTTTGATTGTTTCAAGAATGACTGTGAGGAGAACTTTAGTCACATAACTCATTAGATTTATAATTCTAAAATCTGAGCAGTCTATGGGTTTTTCTTTCTTTACATCTATCTTTCTGTCTATGTTCCATAGCATTTGCATGCCATAGGGGTGTGAAGTTTTAGTACCTTCACTTTTCTTAGCTACTACAGCATGTGTGGCAGGGATGCCAATGCCTGTTCCCACTGCCATTATTTTCCTAGGAAAACCCCCAAGTATCCATTTTTGAGACCGGCCGAATCCTGATGCCGAAAAAATTCCACCTGAATGCAGAATTGAACCAGGGATCTTCTGTTCTGCAGGTGAGTGCCACCATTGGCACTCCATGCTTGTTTTATGCATGCAAATTATTTTTAAATTTTACTACTTTTTTTTTCTGAAGGCAGCCATGTTTGATTTTCAAGCAAATGTTTCAATTATTGTTTAAATTTCTTTGAACTTGCAACATTAAAAATGCATGTAATAAAAACTGTTGTAAACATTAACTGTAAATTGAATTTAAATGACTTTATTGTAATGGTATTTTAAGTTTCCATTCCCATTGAAATCCAGAAAAAAAAGTTCTACACGTATTTTGTACTTATGCCCATCCACTCAAAAATTATTTTATAAGTTTGTAGTTATCCATCATTTCAGAGTTTATGGATATATGGGGCAGCATCCATACAGAGAAACAATTTAACTGAAGTCTGAAAAAAGTGATGAGGGTATCTTATCAAGAAGGTGCCCAGAATGAGAAGATATTAACTCTTTCTGTGCCGCAGAGAAAAACGTGGACATTCCATTTGTGCCAAATTAAAAACCCGGTCTTGATCTGTATAGGGGGTATAGTTGTAAAATTGAAATAACAAAGTATTTCCATGATAAAAGTATATGTATTATGCATCAAAATAGCTGTAAATATAAGAATGAATAGTGTGATGATTTTAGCTGATAATTGTGTCCTACTTACCATCGGGTAGATCTAGATCTACAATCGGCGATGTCTAGATCGACCTGTAGCTTCATCCAATCTCGTCGTGTGATATTATGTAGCAAACTCAGTACAATAATGTCTGAAATAACCTTCTAACTACTTCGTCAGTCTGTTTTTTAGCATTTTACAGGTCAAAATCTACTTGGGGCACATTCAAGAACAGTTAGGGCTTGTCCATATGCCTCATAAATCACACAAAATATTGAAATTTCTCCCCCAAAAAAAGACCCATTTTCACTTGGTTGTTAGGCATGCTTTGGGCGGAACTATGAGAGTTCACTGGGCATGCGCAAATAAAACAGGTACAATTAAAAAAATTACACCATTTTTTTAGACATGAAACAAGTGGACAAACCAGAAGTGGTAAAATTTTGCCAATATGCACGGAAAGAGTTAAAGGACAAGCATACCCTCAAGTAGAACTAAATTCAGATATTAAAGTTATTTTTAAAAATTAAAGTAATTTGTATGCACCATTTCCTCTATGGTTATTACAATTTGTGGCAGCCATTTGCATGAAACTTTTCTTAGCCATTAACAGGGATTGCATAGACAGTTCAGTTTTCTGTTAAAAAGAAAATAAGCACTATTTCACTTTTTTTTTAATGCAACTTGGATGAAATATGCTTGATTATTTATCAACATCATGATGTACCATCTACTTATGGAAGATTGGCTGCTTTGATTATTATAATAACTGATTATTAAGTAATTTTAAAAATTAATTTTAAAAGTAAATTTCACAAAGTGGCCAAAATGCAAAGACAGCGAACTAAAAATAATTGCCATGGAAAAAAAAACAAAAAAACTTCTTGAACTTGTAGATCTTAAATTTACTTTATCTTACATGTAAGATGTAAGAAGGCCATCCTTCTTCCATAGTGGCAAATACAGTATTGAGAAATGTATGGTGTACACTGAGGATTCTTTGTGAAAGTTAAACTTATTTTTTTGTTTATGAAATTTATATACTGTTTTTGTAACATCATTATTCTGGTGAAGACCTTTGATAAGTTTTTTTGGCTTTTAGGTTTGGGGGTTTTTTTTGGCTAAGTTTTTTTTCACAGTAAAACTCATATTTACTTTTTATATTTGATGCCTTAATTAATTTTTTTTAACAAGTTTCCTGTTTACTATACATGTTTTGGACTATCATTTCCTGATATTGCTATATTTTCAACAAAAAAAAATTGTTTTTTTCATTTCCATCACCTGTATAATTTTAAGATTTAACCATTTAACTCTTTTCTATTCTCATTGAAATATTTTTTGACACTCCAGTTCATTGTGGAAATTTTCTTAGATAAGTGATTCATTTTAAATGTAATTTTCTACTGTTATTTATATATCAGAAAACTACCTTCTTGAAATATACCAAGAAACCCAAAAAACAACACGGAAGGTCAGATAGGAAAAAGATCTGGTGGCGAGTCCCCCAGGGCAGATAGATTTAATTTTAACACTGGGGAAGAGTGTGAGACAGAGGTCAGTACTAGTAATTGTGATGATGGACAAAATCCTGACGGTGTTACTAAGGAAAATCCCTGCGTCAAACTAAAGCGAAAAATAAGAGCAGGAACATGAAATGTGAGAAGTATGTATGAGGGAAAGTATCAAATAGTAAGTGACAAGATGAAAAGAACGGGGATTCACATTTTGGGAATCTGCAAACATCAATGGAAAGGATCAGGACAATTCAAGAGGGAGAATGATGATATCTTTATATACTCTGGAGGAAAGAATGGAGTGGCTTTTTACTTGGACAAATTAACATCAAAAGCATTACTAGGTTACAATAAGTGATATAATCCTCACAATCAGACTTGAGGGCACTCCTAGAAATGTAACAATCATCCAGATATATGCACCTACATCAACAGCAGAAGAAGAGGAAGTAGAAGACTTTTATAACACACTGCAAACGATGATAGACCAGGTATGAAAAAATGATATTGTATTAATAATGGGGGATTTTAATGAAAAGATTGGTACAGAAAGAGCAGAAGATGAAGGATATGTTGTAGGGGAATTTAGCATAGGACATTGAAATGAGGCAGGAGACAATCTAATGGTGTTTTGCATGGAAAATGAGCTGATGATTGCTAACACACTTTTTAAACAACATCCAAGAAGACTTTACACATGGACATCACCTGATGGGAAAACAAAGAATCAAATAGATTACATTTTAGTGCAAAGAAGTAGAGATCAAGTATAATATCAGCAAAAACTTTACCAGGTGCTGATTGTGACACAGACCATAAGTTATTAATAGCAGACTTGAGGATAAAGATAAAAAAGACAAGAGATCAAAACCACTCCACTTTGATCTTACAAAAATACCAGAACAATATGGTATAGAAGTGAAGAATCGTTTCGAAATCCTGATGGCTGTACAGGAGGAGATGACACCAGATTTTTTAATATCTTGGATGATACTAACTAATAATGGAGATACAATAAGGGAAATTAAAAGGAGAACATATATCGCTCTTCAGAAAGTAAAACAACTAAAGAAGCTGTGGAGAGGAGCAGACAGAACTACAAAAATAAGATGTTTAAGGGCATGTATCTTTCCCATTGCAACATGTGCCTGTGAGACATGATCAAAGGTGAGAATATGGGACACATTTTAAAATAGGATTTGGAAATCCTGACTGAAGTAATAAGATTCCCAGGACAAATCCTTAAAATGCAGAACTGTCCTATATAATACAGGACTTTGATTGTTTTACTTTATTCGTATATATCTTGAAAGTATTGGATTGCACATAAGGTTTATTGTTGCTGTGGTTGATCATTAATGAAGTTGCTGAACAAAATGATGTTATCAGCTTTCATAATCAGCTAACATCTTCTCTGTACCATCTTCTAAGACAAAAAGTATTAATTAGTCATTACACACATGCATCAGTAGGTTTCCTTTCTGTTATGTGTTGTAATGATAATGAGAATAGTTCACACAAGATGGCTGCTCTCAAAATATTTCTGTACTATTCTACTATTAGATGAAAACTAAATTACAGTGTTTTAAATAAAAAAAGTATTTTATTTCTCTACCATCATCATTATGATCATTTAACATTACTTAATATCTCTGGTAGATATTCTGTCCATTAGTTTTGTACACTGTGTATGTTAAGTGTTTTATATGTGTGTATATATATATACACATATATACATACATATATATACATATACATACATATATACATACATATAATACATATATATATATATATATATAGTTCATAATTTTTATATGGCCACATAATAAACATCAGAATGTGGAGGCATGTATTTTATTGTTCATTAATCTGTTATACCTAACACTGAGTTTTAGTTTACAATTTACTGTATCTTAATACATTCCAACAGTCCATGATTGGCTGTTTATCTATGCACTGCACTAGTCTAAGACTGATTATTTTCTCCTGTGTTATAACAGTCTTGTGACTGATATGGTGGGATGCTGTTTGCAACAGTGAATAACACATGAACCCCTGATTAAATGTCATAAAACAGATATCTAGAGAGAAGGCTGCAAGATAGATCCAGTGTGAGACAGAAGGATATTTGCAAGGTATAGAGAGATATCTGCAAAGTATAGAAGAATATCTAAAAGGTATAGAATGATATCTGCAAGGTATAGAAGGATATTTGCAAGGAAATGAAGGATATTTGCTGGATATAGAAGGATATTTGCAAGGAAACAAAGGATAGCTGCTAAGTATAGAAGGATTCTATACAGAATCAAGAGATTTTTCCATCAATTTTGAGGACTGAGAAGAAATGGCTAACAAAAATCTAATCAAGAGTAACTCTACATGAGATTACAGGATCATTTGTAAGAGAGATAGCCAGACTTGTCTAGCAAGACAAGATCTTGCAACATGAAAGTGTTTTATTATTACTGTGTCTCTTATGCCAACCAGTTATTCGTAAAATTGGCCACAAGAGAAATCTCACAGAAAAAAATGCAGTTGGCAGCTTATGTCTTCCTGCTTCAGAACTCAAGTTTTTCAAGATGAAATGAACCGATGCGGCAACTGTTCATTATTAGCTCTTTCAGAATTCTTTACAAATAGCCTTTTTTTTTTCCTTATAGTCACAATAGTCATGCATAATTTAATCTTTCTTTGATTTTCATTATTTCTGTTCTGTATATACAATTTTCTGAAAACCAGCTTTACCTTTTTTTTTGTTTCATAATATTATGTAAGTTATTTTCCAATTGTGTATGTGATTATCATAGTGTTCTATTTTTATGTTCCTCAAATAGCAGCTCTCATAGTTTCCTGTAAACACATAACTAACTTTTACGTGAATGTCTACTTATTCATAGTTTCCTGTAAACACATAACTAACTTTTACATGAATGTCTACTTATCTATTCATACGCTGGCAGCCTTATCACAGCTATGTACATGTGCAAAATTAGTAATCAACATGGATCTATATATAAAATCTAAATATTTGTATAATTGTTGTATATTAGCATTATATTTCATATGAAAGTAATTTAAGTTTCAACTAGTAATCATTGCATACAGCTCAGACATTAGTGATTTTTATTTTGTTCATTGGGTCACATGGTATGAATTATAATACTATCAAAGCTAGCCAATCAAAGCAAATCTTTCATTTTGTTTCATTTCTTGCTTTTCTTTGTGGTATTTAATTTTATGTAAAACCAGTCACAAGCTTCTTTTTTTTTATGTAGTCATTTCATTTGTTGGTATTATTGTGTATATTCCTGTCCTAATTTTCAGATTCTTTCACATCATTCTGTTTTTATCAATATTATTATGTATAATGATAAATCATTAGGATGTGATGAGATAACAGCTGAACTTATTAAAGCAGGAGGAAAGGAATGTGCAACAATCCATCATGCACTATGTAAAAAGATATGGCATTCAGGTATTTGGTCAAAAGAATGGAAAAGAGCTGTGTGCATACCACTGCCAAAAAAGGGTAACCTGAAATTATGCACAAACTACAGAACTGTTGCCCTGATTAGTCATGCCAGTAAAATTCTATTAAAAATCATAATGGGTAGACTTTGTAAGAAAACAGAAATCAATATTATCCAAATTGGTTTCAGGCAAGGAAGAGGATCAGGAGATCATATATTCAATATAAGATTAATAATAGAGAACTGCAGAGAGTTTAATGTGAATCTATATTTATCTTTTATAGACTGCTCAAAGGCTTTTGATCATATAGAACACCAGAAACTGGGAAATAATGGAAAAAATGGGATTTCCAACATATTTGATACAATTAACATCACTGTTGTATCTAGACCAACAGGCAGAAGTAAGAATAAATGGTGAAACAACAACTTGGTTTAACAAAAAAACAAGGGGTCCATCAGAGAAGTATATTGTCGCCGTACTTATTTAACTTGTATGCTGAAAATATAATGAGGAAAGTTAGAGAAGAAGTAGACAAAAAATATTACAATGCCATAACAATTGGAGATTATGAAATACCAGAGATTAGATATGCTGACGACGCAGTATTACTGTCCACAAAACAAAAAGGAATGGAAAAACTAATTATGTCAGTCCGTGAGAACAGTGAAGAGCAAAACCTCTGTCTTGATGCGAAGAAAACTAAATTGATGACAGCTGACAAAACAAACAAGGCAGTTGAAATATGCATCAATGAGAAAAAATTGTAAGAAGTAGAGATTTTTGAATATCTTGGATCATTGCTAACTAATAATGGAGAAACAAAGTGGGAAATTAAAAGGAGGACATCTATTGCTCTTCAGAAAGTAAAACAACTAAAGAATCTGTGGAGAGGATAAGATATTTAAGGGCATGCATCTTTCTCATCGCAACATATGCCTGTGAGACCTGGACACTTAACAAAACAGCTGAGAATGTAAATGCTTCAGAAGAGTTCTTCAAATATCATGGACAAAAAGAGCAAATATATCCATACTACAAGAGCTTAATATTGAAGAAGGCTTGCTAGTAAAGAGGATTAAAAAGAGAAAACTTAAATATTTTGGACACATTAAACGTCATGATAATCTAGATAATCTTGGAGGGGTACATAGTAGGAAAAGGAAAGAGAAGAGGACCAAGGTGAGGATGGCTGGAAGACATCGTTGATAATCTGCAAATGGATGCATCAGAAGCAGGCCATCTTGCTCACAACCAAGAGGCCTACAGGAGTGCTGTTAGGGAGGCAAAGTTGCACAAGGGACATGCAAATCAATGAATTATGTATATTCCTGTCCTAATTTTCGGATTCTTTCCCTTCGTTCTGTTTTTATCAGTGTCACCAATTAATAAAATTCTATAGTTCTGTTCTTTGATAATGCTACTGCCTCATGAAATCTTCACTGACCCATCAGAAAGTAGATTCATGACCTCTGTTCTAGAGAAACAGAGAATAAAGGCAGATATTGCCATTTCATTTCAAGAAGGAAATTAAACCAGGCGCTATAAAGACTCAACACTTGTTTTCCTACAACAGTACACTATGAATGGGCAAAAAAGTTTAATTCTTAAATATAAACATTCTAGACTATTTGCAATGTTTATTTTCACTATCCATCCCGGTGAAAGCTTTCTACTTTTGTAGTGCTTACTTTTAACTGTTACTTATATTGCTTTTTGGTGCAGCTAAAATGTTACTCTTATTTGTATTTGGTATAGCATAATTGTTACTCTTGTTAGTTATATGATGTAGTTTAAATGCCCTTGTATATATTTTCTGGCAATTTGTTCTCTCCTGTACTTGATATAAATACCATATTTGTGTATAAAAAGGATGATGATGTAAAAATAAAAATATCAGCTAATGCCATAAATGTATGTTCCCCTTTGTCTATTTTATTGTCATTTTGTTATTAAAATGTAATCTGCTAACAATCTTTATATGTTTATAAATGTTAAAGGAGCATAGCAATTATAATAATCCCTGTTCTGTTTATTCACGAAAAGAATTAATTATGTATTTCCAGTAGTATTATTTTAATGAATGTTTACTTACAGCTATGAATGTGTCCATAGCATTAATAATTATATTTCTTTGCTAACAGAAAGATTTCTGGTTTGTTTTTTGTTTAACCTGCTTCTTGTGAATGATTATTTGCTACTTTGTATCACTGTAAGAAGTAAACTTTGTCATTTACTAACATAAATTTGTCTTTTTTTTTTTTTTTTAAATGGATACTGTTTTTTCTAACTTCGTAATGAGAGAGCTAGCTGTATCAGAGATGACACTGACATCTAGGTCACTATCTAAAGCTAAGCCAAGATTCCTCCTAACTTTACATTTATAGTAATAGGTTGGTCCTATATTACAGCCTGACTAAAGCTTAATTACTTACTTTATTTTACTTTAGCCTTTCTCTTGTACCGTGAAGTGTCAAGGAGAGATGAAATTGTCATTTTTGGCTCAATTGGGTGGCCTCAGCAACAGTAATGCCATAAGCAGCAATTGTCTCTGATGCCATCTAACCATCTCTTTCTAGGTCTTCCTCTTGATCTGTGTCCTATAGTTCTTTGTTTGAAGGCTCTCGCAGCTGGCTGTGAGTGTATCATGCTTATTAAGTGGCAGAACTATCTGTTTCTTTGCTTCTCTGTATGTCGTAGACATGGTGTAGTTCCTATCAACTGTCTTATGGTGTCATTTCTTAGCTTGTCAAACCTGGTGAGGCGTGCTGCTTTATTAAAACGTCTCATTCTACACGTGATTATTGCAAGATAAAATAAACAAGCTAACTCAGAATGCTAACAACATAGGATTAAAGATCAACGTAGGAAAGACAAAGTTAATGAAGCAAAATGTGAAGAACAGAAATGTGCTGAGAGTAGATATCAAGCTAGTGGAGGAGGTCAATGAATTCATATATCTTGGTAGTAAAGTAGTAAAAGATGGAGATAGCACAGAAGACATCAACAACAGACTTACTAGAGCAAACCAGGGTTTTGCAATGTTTGCAGACTATATGGAAATAAAAAAAAACTAAGCATGGATATGGAAATAATGATATTTAAGAGTAATATCCTAAGTGTACCACTCTATGGAAGTGAATGCCGGAAAATCACCAAAACCACAGAAAACAAGCTGAATTATTTCCAGACTAAATGTTTATGAAGAATTAGGAGAATATTTTGGCTAGACACCATGAGAAATAACATCCTGTTGGCAGAAATGAAGGATATCTGCTGGATATAGAAGGATATTTGCAAGGAAACAAAGGATAGCTGCTAAGTATAGAAGGATTCTATACAGAATCAAGAGATTTTTCCATCAATTTTGAGGACTGAGAAGAAATGGCTAAAAAAAATCTAATCAAGAGTAACTCTACATGAGATTACAGGATCATTTGTAAGAGAGATAGCCAGACTTGTCTAGCAAGACAAGATCTTGCAACACGAAGGTGTTTTATTATTACTGTGTCTCTTATGCCAACCAGTTATTCGTAAAATTGGCCACAAGAGAAATCTCACAGAAAAAAATGCAGTTGGCAGCTTATGTCTTCCTGCTTCAGAACTCAAGTTTTTCAAGATGAAATGAACCGATGCAGCAACTGTTCATTATTAGCTCTTTCAGAATTCTTTACAAATAGCCTTTTTTTTTTCCTTATAGTCACAATAGTCATGCATAATTTAATCTTTCTTTGATTTTCATTATTTCTGTTCTGTATATACAATTTTCTGAAAACCAGCTTTACCTTTTTTTTTTGTTTCATAATATTATGTAAGTTATTTTCCAATTGTGTATGTGATTATCATAGTGTTCTATTTTTATGTTCCTCAAATAGCAGCTCTCATAGTTTCCTGTAAACACATAACTAACTTTTACGTGAATGTCTACTTATTCATAGTTTCCTGTAAACACATAACTAACTTTTACATGAATGTCTACTTATCTATTCATACGCTGACAGCCTTATCACAGCTATGTACATGTGCAAAATTAGTAATCAACATGGATCTATATATAAAATCTAAATATTTGTATAATTGTTGTATATTAGCATTATATTTCATATGAAAGTAATTTAAGTTTCAACTAGTAATCATTGCATACAGCTCAGACATTAGTGATTTTTATTTTGTTCATTGGGTCACATGGTATGAATTATAATACTATCAAAGCTAGCCAATCAAAGCAAATCTTTCATTTTGTTTCATTTCTTGCTTTTCTTTGTGGTATTTAATTTTATGTAAAACCAGTCACAAGCTTCTTTTTTTTATGTAGTCATTTCATTTGTTGGTATTATTGTGTATATTCCTGTCCTAATTTTCAGATTCTTTCACATCATTCTGTTTTTATCAATATTATTATGTATAATGATAAATCATCAGGATGTGATGAGATAACAGCTGAACTTATTAAAGCAGGAGGAAAGGAATGTGCAACAATCCATCATGCACTATGTAAAAAGATATGGCATTCAGGTATTTGGTCAAAAGAATGGAAAAGAGCTGTATGCATACCACTGCCAAAAAAGGGTAACCTGAAATTATGCACAAACTACAGAACTGTTGCCCTGATTAGTCATGCCAGTAAAATTCTATTAAAAATCATAATGGGTAGACTTTGTAAGAAAACAGAAATCAATATTATCTAAATTGGTTTCAGGCAAGGAAAAGGATCAGGAGATCATATATTCAATATAAGATTAATAATAGAGAACTGCAGAGAGTTTAATGTGAATCTATATTTATCTTTTATAGACTGCTCAAAGGCTTTTGATCATGTAGAACACCAGAAACTGTGGGAAATAATGGAAAAAATGGGATTTCCAACACATTTGATACAATTAACATCACTGTTGTATCTAGACCAACAGGCAGCAGTAAGAATAAATGGTGAAACAACAACTTGGTTTAACAAAAAAAAAGGGGTCCATCAGAGAAGTATATTGTCGCCTTACTTATTTAACTTGTATGCTGAAAATATAATGAGGAAAGTTAGAGAAGAAGTAGACAAAAAATATTACAATGCCATAACAATTGGAGGTTATGAAATACCAGAGATTAGATATGCTGATGACGCAGTATTACTGTCCACAAAACAAAAAGGAATGGAAAAACTAATTATGTCAGTCCATGAGAACAGTGAAGAGCAAAACCTCTATCTTGATGCGAAGAAAACTAAATTGATGACAGCTGACAAAACAAACAAGGCAATTGAAATATGCATCAATGAGAAAAAATTGTAAGAAGTAGAGGTTTTTGAATATCTTGGATCATTGCTAACTAATAATGGAGAAACAAAGTGGGAAATTAAAAGGAGGACATCTATTGCTCTTCAGAAAGTAAAACAACTAAAGAATCTGTGGAGAGGAACAGACCAAACTACAAAAATAAGATATTTAAGGGCATGCATCTTTCTCATCGCAACATATGCCTGTGAGACCTGGACACTTAACAAAACAGCTGAGAATGTAAATGCTTCAGAAGAGTTCTTCAAATATCATGGACAAAACAGAGCAAATATATCCATACTACAAGAGCTTAATATTGAAGAAGGCTTGCTAGTAAAGAGGATTAAAAAGAGAAAACTTAAATATTTTGGACACATGAAATCTTCACTGACCCATCAGAAAGTAGATTCATGACCTCTGTTCTAGAGAAACAGAGAATAGAGGCAGATATTGCCATTTCATTTCAAGAAGGAAATTAAACCAGGCACTATAAAGACTCAACACTTGTTTTCCTACAACAGTACACTATGAATGGGCAAAAAAGTTTAATTCTTAAATATAAACATTCTAGACTATTTGCAATGTTTATTTTCACTATCCATCCCGGTGAAAGTTTTCTACTTTTGTAGTGCTTACTTTTAACTGTTACTTATATTGCTTTTTGGTGCAGCTGAAATGTTACTCTTATTTGTATTTGGTATAGCATAATTGTTACTCTTGTTAGTTATATGATGTAGTTTAAATGCCCTTGTATATTTTCTGGCAATTTGTTCTCTCCTGTACTTGATATAAATACCATATTTGTGTATAAAAAGGCTGATGATGTAAAAATAAAAATATCAGCTAATGCCATAAATGTATGTTCCCCTTTGTCTATTTTATTGTCATTTTGTTATGAAAATGTAATCTGCTAACAATCTTTATATGTTTATAAATGTTAAAGGAGCATAGCAATTATAATAATCCCTGTTCTGTTTATTCACGAAAAGAATTAATTATGTATTTCCAGTAGTATTATTTTAATGAATGTTTACTTACAGCTATGAATGTGTCCATAGCATTAATAATTATATTTCTTTGCTAACAGAAAGATTTCTGGTTTGTTTTTTGTTTAACCTGCTTCTTGTGAATGATTATTTGCTACTTTGTATCACTGTAAGAAGTAAACTTTGTCATTTACTAACATAAATTTGTCTTTTTTTTTATTTTAAATGGATACTGTTTTTTCTAACTTCGTAATGAGAGAGCTAGCTGTATCAGAGATGACACTGACATCTAGGTCACTATCTAAAGCTAAGCCAAGATTCCTCCTAACTTTACATTTATAGTAATAGGTTGGTCCTATAATACAGCCTGACTAAGGCTTACTTACTTACTTTATTTTACTTTAGCCTTTCTCTTGTACCGTGAAGTGTCAAGGAGAGATGAAATTGTCATTTTTGGCTCAAATGGGTGGCCTCAGCAACAGTAATGCCATAAGTAGCAATTGTCTCTGATGCCATCTAACTATCTCTTTCTAGGTCTTCCTCTTGATCTGTGTCCTATAGTTCTTTGTTTGAAGGCTCTCGCGGCTGGCTGTGAGTGTATCATGCTTATTAAGTGGCAGAACTATCTGTTTCTTTGCTTCTCTGTGTGTCATAGACATGGTGTAGTTCCTATCAACTGTCTTATGGTGTCATTTCTTAGCTTGTCAAACCTGGTGAGGCGTGCTGCTTTATTAAGACGTCTCATTCCACACGTGATTATTGCAAGATAAAATAAACAAGCTAACTCAGAATGCTAACAACATAGGATTAAAGATCAACGTAGGAAAGACAAAGTTAATGAAGCAAAATGTGAACAACAGAAATGTGCTGAGAGTAGATATCAAGCTAGTGGAGGAGGTCAATGAATTCATATATCTTGGTAGTAAAGTAGTAAAAGATGGAGATAGCACAGAAGACATCAACAACAGACTTACTAGAGCAAACCAGAGTTTTGCAATGTTTGCAGACTATATGGAAATCAAAAAAAAAAAAAAAACTAAGCAAGAAGATGGAAATAATGATATTTAAGAGTAATGTTCTAAGTGTGCAACTCTATGGAAGTGAATGCCAGAAAATCACCAAAACCACAGAAAACAAGCTGAATTATTTCCAGACTAAATGTTTATGAAGAATTAGGAGAATATTTTGGCTAGACACCATGAGAAATAACATCCTGTTGGCAGAAATGCAGATGAAGTCACTGTCAGCAACTACTGAGGAAAGACGCTGGTGATAATTGGGACATGTGCTCCAAATGACTGACGACTCAATACCAAAAGTAATACTAAGATGGACACCACAGGAGAGCAGAAGTAAAGGTAGACCAAAAGAGATATAGAGAAGAACAATAGAGAGGATGTTGAGCAATAGAAGACTCACTTGTGCAAGAGTGGAATAAAAGGCAAAGAACACGCGTTTGTGGAAAACCCTTACAGAAGCCCCATTTGCTTTGGGCACTTAAGATTCAGAGAGATTTTATTCTGTTGTTTCATAGTAAGTGCCCCATGTCTGGCATTGGTAGCACAATGTTGGTATGAATATGCTATTAATTATACTGTTCAAAACAAATGCAATAAATATGATGTTGCGATTTAAAATGAAGTTTACTGATCAGATAATGGCAAATTGCCTGAAACGTTCAAGTGGACATCAACTTCACATGCTGACCTGAATTGTATTCAGTAGATGATTCATGAGCGTAGGAAAGCGATACTAGTCAAAACAGCATTTTTGACAATAACTCATGACAGGTTCACAAGAATCCCGTGAAACTTACTGAACACAAAACACACTGACCATGTTATTGAATGCCTATAAAAGATTGACACTCCTCGAATCAATTCATTTGAAAATTCAATATGCAAGTATGACTCATCTCACTACAGAGCAATGACTCATCATCATTGGAAGAATGCTAAGAACTATAATACAGTAGCATCTATACTGCTGGTGGCTTGGTTAACTGAGTGGTTAGGCGCTTGGTTTACTAATCCGGTGATATCCAGCAGTGGGATTTTTTTTTCTGGTACACATCAAAAAGGCCTCTAAAAGTGGGTACGAGAGAAATCTGGGAAGGTAAAGCAGCCAGGCGTTATACTGACCACATCACACTTTCATGTGCCGAAGGTCATGAAAAATATGGGCCCAACACTGTATCCCCAATCCATGGTAACAGGAATTTTACCTTTACCCATCTATACTGCTAATTTGATTAAGTAGGGTTATTCATGTGGCCAGGAAACACTTCAAAACTTCGCAACTAAATTATATAATGGATCATGATAATTCTTACGCCAAGAGGGAGAGAGAAACTCTACAAGTTTTTTTTAAAAATAAAGCCAGTGCGCAGAGCTCCCGTGGTTTGCCGCTAGGAGGCAGCAGTAGCAAATATGATGTTGAGTAGACGTGAGCAGTCATTTTGTTTTGCAATACGCAAGAATCTCCAGGATCTTGGCAACCGTATCACTGCTGCCCTGGGTCTGGTTGACCATGATATATTGACATGCGTGTGGGATGAAACAGATTATCGTACAGATGTCTGCTGCATAACCAAAGGTGGACACATTGAGCAGCTATGAAATATGCAAAAAAAAAAAAAAAAAAGACTTGGTGAGATTATCTGTAATTCAGTGTAAAAAAAATTTGGTATAATTACCATACGTAGTTTATTTGTTGCGATTGTTTAAAATGTTTCACGCACTTATGAATAACACTGTATAGTTTACACAACTTCATCTGTGTTTAATAAAGACTTAATCTGTGTTTAATAAAGTCTTAATCTGTATTCTTGAACTAAGATCAGTGAAATATATTTCTTTATTGTCTTGTTTTGTATATGAGCATTATTTATTTATTGTGTAAAATACAAACTTTAATGATATTGTGTGTATGTAGATAATTATGAAGGGCTGTCTAATGAACAACAGATCATTGAAAGGCCCTGCTTCCAATAAACTCGTCCATCATCATCATCATCATCTGCATTTTCCAGAACAAAGGTTGGCAGTAATGAATCTCCAGCTCATTCGCTCCTTCGCCTTGACGGTGCACTCAACCAAGCTGTTTCCTGTCAATTCTTGGATATTATCTTCCTATCTACATCTCTGTCTACCTCCTGCAACCTGAGTGGGTAGGGATGGATAGGAGTAGTCGACAGCACAGCTTACACCCGTCCATATCACATAATATAAACATATTGAGCAGCTGTGAAATATGTTTCACGCACTTATTAATAAACACACACACACACACACACACTCGTATATAATTCCATCGACAAATAAACATACTCATTCGTGCTTGAATGAAAACATTACTTCCTCCGACCCGCTGGTACTTCCTACGTACTCAGCGTGCAAATCTCGACGTCTTAAAAAATTCTCTCACATTTCCTTTATATACTGGGTCAATGAACCGGTTTTCTCGGAGTTGCGCACCTCCAATACTAGCCAGTCACTGACCCATTATTCCTAAGCTTAGAGTTGCCAATCCACCTAGGTTACTAGTCTGTTCTTATTTCTGCCCATCTTACAACTCCAGTTTGTTTCAGGGTACATCACAGTGAAGTGAGGCAAGGTCTTTGTCTGACTGGCACTCCTCCTTTTCTTCTATAACAGTCACATTTACTTCTTTCACAGAAAGGCACAGCTTATTCATTGGACAGCCAGAAAAGCAAATGAAGTTGTACCAATTTCCAAACAGTGGCACCTGTACGGGTAGGAGAACAGATCTGATCTGAAATTTTATTTTGGTTAGTTAGTGAAGTCTTACCATGCCATAATGGCAAGTGGCAGATATTGTATTAGCGACCATAATTCCTTGACCAGTCGACACGCTAAGGGATCATATGGTCAACATCACGTTTGGCCGTCTTTACATCTCCAGCTTCAAGAAACAAACAAACAAACAAGGTTCCTTACAGAATGAAAATAATCCAGATATCTATAATACACCTACATGGTGTATTTGCTAGTAAGGGACTAGAGCACTGACAAATGGAAAAAATCAGTGAATTTAGCTTTCCAGTGCATCTGGCCACTGAAAAATGTTAATAACGTGCTGTGCTCTGGACTTTGAATCCAGCTATTGGAGTTCAAATCTCGGTGAAACATTTAGAGTACACTCGTCTGCCGATCAGAAGGCCCCTAACGAACTGAATTTTCTCAGATCGACCGACGGACTTTAAATGTTAAAAAAAGGTACCTTTGCTTTCCATAGGAAAACAAATTAATCGTGGACAGGTGTTAGCATCCATACCTCAAATGCTGTAAAGTAACAAGGTAAAGGTAATCCTGTCATGCCTTAGAGGCACATAGGGATATGGTGTTAGTGCCCATATCAAATGCTGTAGTGGTTTAGAAATGTGAAAGCACTGACACTTCACCTCCCTACAGCATGCAGATACCACAGGATACAGAGATTCATGCATAACCGGGCAGGAAAGCTAGATAAACAAAAAAGTAAAAAAAGCCAAATAAACTCAAACAAAAATTTATTACTTCAGAAAGAAGAAATGATACTGAAATCTCACAAGAAGCGACAATTTGCCAGCTTTGGCCTAACAGTAGAAACTCCTAGATCGATCTGCAGCGAAACATGACGAAATAGCGAACCATGCCGCGAGTAAATAGAGGATGACTGTCACCGACAAACAGACGAAAGAATGAAGTAACGAAACTGGGGGCGTCCTCCTAAATTTGTTTTGTATCGTGTTGCGTATTATCTCATAAGGCAGTGTGCTTAGACTACAGAACAGTCAGGAATAGTAGTAAGCAAACGGGATTAGTGAGCCCAGAAGTGTTAACTAGTCGGTGTACTGATTAGTGAGGACAGAACTGTTAACTAGTTGGTGTACTGATTAGTGAGGACAGAACTGTTAACTAGTCGGTGTACTGATTAGTGAGGACAGAAGCGTTAACTAGTCGGTGTACTGATTAGTGAGGACAGAAGCGTTAACTAGTCGGTGTAGTGATTAGTGAGGACAGAAGCGTTAACTAGTCGGTGTACTGATTAGTGAGGACAGAAGCGTTAACTAGTCGGTGTACTGATTAGTGAGGACAGAAGCGTTAACTAGTCGGTGTAGTGATTAGTGAGGACAGAAGCATTAACTAGTCGGTGTAGTGATTAGTGAGGACAGAAGCGTTAACTAGTTGGTGTACTGATTAGTGAGGACAGAAGCATTAACTAGTTGGTGTAGTGATTAGTGAGGACAGAAGCATTAACTAGTCGATGTAGTGATTAGTGAGGATGGAAGCGTTAACTAGTCGATGTACTATCTCCAAGCTCAGAATCTATAAATCCAATGTATGCTCCACTACAGTTGAAATATGACAAACCAGTCAGAGAATGGAAAGCAGATTGAAAGGATTTGAAGGAAGGCGCCTTGGGAAATTGTTAAGAATACTCTGGGAAGAAGATGTGACAAACATGGAAATAACCAAAAGAAAGGGTTTTGACAACATTACTAAAGAGGTCAAAAGATGAAGATAGAAATGGCTGGGCCATATACTACGAATGAAAAAACAAACAAGACAGCCATATACCGCATTGACTAGATCACTTCAAGGGAAAAGAAATGAGAGGCAGGCGGAACACCGAAAGAACCAAAGGAAGTAGGAAAGACATGGTTTGAGGTATCCCTACTTGCTCACGACAGGATTAGCTGGAGAACATTTGTTGGTACTTTATTCTCCATTGAGAGTACAGAGTACTGATGATAATGAATCTCCAAGTGGTGTCATTGTCATAGATGTTTATTCAACTGACTTGGACTCGGGTACAACTCTAGTCACTTTAAAGACTCGCCCTGGGCTTGATTTGAAGAATAGCAGCTTTAACTTTACTCCGCAGACTCAACAGTTTACAACAGAGCGGCATTGGTGAGACAGCGTATGCTTCAGTGACGCCATTATTCCGTTTGCTGTTGGACGTAAATAATTTGAATCTATTGTCTGTAGAGTTTTGTTTCGGGTACATATTAGTCATAATGTAATAATTTGTTATTTTAGACAGAATAATGAGGCCTAAAGGTAAGAAGGTGTGCACAGTATGTAATGTCGCCGGTAAAGTGAAGGTTTTGTATCACTGTTATGCCCGTATTATCATACGCGTTTCGTATGGAGAGAAAGATAGTTTGATGTTTAGAGCGGTAATTTGTTTCCATTTTTTTTGTTTTTTGTTTGCAGCTTTCAAAATTTAGTAGGTGTGCCCGCGTGCACCTGTCCCTGCAGACAGAAGAAACTGGCAATAGTGAAATTTAGAAACTAACATCGAGTCTACTGGACAGTAACGGTATACCAAAAATTAATACTGCATACCTAATAGGCTTATTACTTAAAATTAAACAGTATGCAGTATTAATTTTTAAACAAACGAAACAAAACAAACGTAACTTACTGCTCAGATACTTCATAAAGCGAGAATAAATTAAGCAAAATGCCACTTTTTATTTTACTTTATTTTCTTCCCTTTCGCAACTTACAGTCGTATGTGTATGCCACAATAAATGCTATCTTGTCTATTAACCGGAACAGTCATGTTGAGTTTTGATCTACAGACCTGAGACCTGACTTGAGACTTGGCCACGGTTTTTAGACTTTCCATGAAGGACTAGAATGCATCTCTTCATGATTTATGGTCTGGATTATCATCATTGCACACAGGAGATGTCCACAGGTGCTCAGATCCCCCCACCCTCATATCCATCAGTGCCCTGATCCCCCCCCCCCCCACCATATCCATCAGTGCCCTGATTCCCCCCCACCATATCCATCAGTGCCCTGATTTCCCCCCCCCCCCCTCATATCCATCAGTGCCCTGATTCCCCCCCCCCCCCACCCTCATATCCATCAGTGCCCTGCTGCTGATAGTGGCCGTTCTGTGTTGGTTGACAAGTCCATGCATCTCTTTTGTTTAGCGTCACCACATTTTACTCCCAGCTTTTTAATCCTAAGCTGTGTCTGAAATGTTGTGTCATAGCTTGTTGAAATCTTTCTTTTGGTCTTCTCATAACCTCTGGGCCAACTGATAAGAAGCATCAGCTACAGAATTTTATTGACGTTGGAAACCAGACAATTGTCGTACATGTCTGGCGTGTATACAAATTCGCACGACTTTTGTGCAAATTGTCGTGACGAAGAGGTTGGAAGGAGAAGTCTGTTTACAGAGATACAAAGATCATGGGCAACTAAAAACAGAAATTAATTTAACCTGATGTACAAGTAAAAAAAAAAAAAGAGTTCAATTTCGGCTCATTCCTGTCATCAGCTTTCGAAGTAGACAGAAAATGATGGCGTCTTCGTTGATTCGAAGACCTCCAGGAACCTTTTGCTGTCTTCTAAAGTTCAAAGTATGTACAAGGTGTGACTCGCCTTTGATACTGTATTGGGCAATTTCCCTATGTTGTAAGCTTTTGCTGTTATTGTTTATTATGCTCAAGGTTCAATAATTCAACAGTTGGTGATCTTTTTTCAACCTAACAAGCAGTAAAACAAGGCGAAGGTGCGTTGCTCCTAGCAGCCCCCAGGGTTACCTTTTTTTTCAAGGGCGGGCCGGGCAGCTTCGTGGGAGGGACGGAGTTTTGGAGCTAATAAAAGCGGGTATTGGGGGGGGGGGGGAGTTTTTTTACTGGCAGACAAAATTTCTCTTAGAGGCCCAGAGCCAGTTTAGTTGATATGAAGATTTGCATTGATTCAACAGGAACAACTTTCGGCCCAAAACAACACCGGCAATCGTAGATGTTGCATGTCAGTGCGAATCAATGCTTAGAGCGATTAGATGTTTATATTGTCTAAATAAAATGAAAAGTAACACATTTCTAAGCCAACCCATATTTGTAAATTTTAGAGTGACCAGTTTCTATTTACCAAAAGTTCTCATCAAAATGTATCTTTGGTAGAGCATGGGAATTAATTTAGAAGTGGACGAGTTAATATTTCAGAAAAATAACTTCCTCAAGGCCAGCATAAATTACAAAACAACATTAAGTAATGATATCTTTTATGTGTGTAATCTCCAACACATATTTTGGTCCAGAAGTCTCTAGGATTTTTGTTATGTTCTCAAACAGTTGAAACAGTTAAGTTTAATAATATTTATTTATTTGCTCAGTACAAACCTCACGTGAAAAATATTGTCCAGCCGCAGGAACAGAGATATTTTCTCCATATGGTAGCCAGGACATGTTTGGTGAGACAAAATAGTGACACCACATACTTGTAATGGAGATACAATGAGGGAAATTAAAAGGAGGACATATATTGCTCTTCAGGAAGTAAAACAACTAAAGAAGCTGTGGAAAGGAACAAAAATAAGATTTTTAAGTGCATGCATCTTTCCCATGGCAACATATGCCCGTGAGACCTGAACACTTAACAAAACAGCTGAGAAACACATAAATGCCTTTGAATGTAACAGATGAGTTCTTCAAATATCATGGACACAAAAAAGAACAAATATATCCATACTACAAGAACTTAATATTGAAAAGGCTAGCTAGTAAAGAGGATTAAACAGAGAAAACCTAAATATTTATTTTGAATACATTAAACGTCATGATAATTTAGAGAAGACTATCTTGGAAGGATACATAATGGGAAAAAGAAAGAGATGAAGACCAAAGCAAAGATGGCTGCAAGACATTGATAATCTTCAAATGGATGCATTAGCAGCAGGGCATCTTGCATACAACCGAGAGGCCTACAGGAGAGCTATTAGGGAGGTAAAGTACCGCAAGGGACATGCAAATGACTGACTGACATCCTTGTATAGTGGTGGCTCAGTATAATACAGTCTTTGAAGGGCAGAAAAAAAGTTTAACTGCATTCTATATGAGGCCATGTTGTAAAGGTGAGCCCTTTTTCCTATGTGTACAAACAACTGTGTCGCTCGGCAAGCACTGTTTATCACCGTTTTTACACATTGGCAGGCACACAGTATAGGTAGCATGGCCAGCCAGCCAGCCAGAGAAATTGCAAATTTTGAACTGTGTTGTTAACTGCCAGTTTAATTCAGCAAATTGCAAAAAAGATGAAATAAAAGCAACAGCATATGAGGAGGCTGAATGATGTTCTGAGGTCATTGTTTTCATTTTGGCATTTGGTGTTGGTGACCCATTAGGGTCAGTGAACCATAGCTGACCAAGACCCTTTCCCACCTCTCCACTCCAGAAACAGTCCTAGCCAGGCTAATATGCAGGGATTGCCGTAATCCCCATGACAGTGGTGTCATCCTCTAGCTGATAACTATTCTTGCTGCTGCTACAGGTTGTGCTCATTTGTGTTGACACCCCCCTTCCAAGAAGGAGGTCAGAGGTGAAGATGCATACAGTACAGTGACCCATAGCTGACTTGCTGTGTCAGGGGTAGGTTGACAAATCAGGGTCAACCAAGACCCTGTCCCATCTCTCCATTAGTGCCCACATTAACAAGCTTAACATGAATAACAGGGCAAGGATTGGGTGCCCACATTAACAAACTTAACCTGACTAACAGGGCAAGGATTGGGTGCTCACATTAACAAGCTTAACCTGACTAACAGGGCAAGGATTGGGTGCCCACATTAACAAGCTTAACCTGACTAACAGGGCAAGGATTGGGTGCCCACATTAACAAGCTTAACCTGACTAACAGGGCAAGGATTGGGTGCTCACATTAACAAGCTTAACCTGACTAACAGGGCAAGGATTGGGTGCTCACATTAACAAGCTTAACCTGACTAACAGGGCAAGGATTGGGTGCTCACATTAACAAGCTTAACCTGACTAACAGGGCAAGGATTGGGTGCCCACATTAACAAGCTTAACCTGACTAACAGGGCAAGGATTGGGTGCCCACATTAACAAGCTTAACATGACTAACAGGGCAAGGATTGGGTGCCCACATTAACAAGCTTAACCTGACTAACAGGGCCAGGATTGGGTGCCCACATTAACAAACTTAACCTGACTAACAGGGCAAGGATTGGGTGCCCACATTAACAAGCTTAACCTGACTAACAGGGCAAGGATTGGGTGCCCACATTAACAAGCTTAACCTGACTAACAGGGCAAGGATTGGGTGCCCACATTAACAAGCTTAACCTGACTAACTGGGCAAGGATTGGGTGCCCACATTAACAAGCTTAACCTGACTAACTGGGCAAGGATTGGGTGCCCACATTAACAAGCTTAACATGACTGACAGGGCAAGGATTGCTATTGTCCCCATGGATGCAGAGTCTTCTAAGGAAACATTGTCCCTTATCCATCTCTTCAGCTCCATTTCGGGTCTGCACAAATAACCATTGCAACCGACTCTTCAATTAACATGATGCTTGCACATCAACATCTTCACCACAATGGCTGTAAAGAACATCACGATCACAATTCCAGAGAGCTAGAACAAGAACAGTGTGAAGGAGATCATAGCACCAGTGGACTTGTCAGAAGTGAAATGATGATGATGATTCTAAGGGGGTTTATTCTCCGTTTTATTGGTGCATTTTTTCCAAATCATGCCACTTCTCTTCAAGCAAAGAAAAAAATGATCTTGCTTTGTGAAAAGTAACTAAATTACTGTTACTTTTGTTTTTTTGTGTTACCCTACAGACAAACAGGCTAAAGCTGAAGCAGGTTGTGCTCTGTACTACAAAATACAGACCATCCCATAGAGCTACTTTGTGCAGTGTTAGCTCATGGAGATGCCTGTCTACAACAACCACATATGGCACAGACACAGCAACAGCAGCATCAACCCTTAAAAGCACTACGTCATCACCATCCCAGCCTTCAGGAGCTGTAAATCAACAGTTGAAACAGGAAGCTATAGAAGATGGTGATATATCATACAGGTATCGAGAGTCTCTGAGAAGCATGCTGTAATGGGAGAGTGAGGGGGGGGGGAGAACGAGAGGAACAAAGAAAGGTATTTTGAATAAATGGTTTTCACTGGATAATGACTGTGTTACAGGAAAACTGTTTTGAGGCTAGAGAGATGTCGTATGTTTGTGGAAGCTTGCAAAGGAGCTGATTTTACCAGTATTTGATTGGATCAGTTGCATTTCCTTCTTCTCATGGGAGTTAATATCGAGAAAACATCTAACCCCTTGTTGCTGTAGTCTCGTCTTGGCTGTGTTGGTCAGTCCTGGTTTAAAGCCAAGTTCCATGCATTTGGAAATCTAGCAGAGTTTCATTGGATACCAGAAATCTTTCATTGGATGCTATACATCTTTCATTGTATGCCATAAATCTTTCATTGGATACCATAAATCTTTCATTGGATGCTATAAATCTTTCATTGGATGCTATAAATCTTTCATTGTTTGCTATAAATCTTTCACTGGACACCATGATTGATAGCTTTAGTCAGCAAGTATTGGCATGTCTTGGAATAGAAAGAACATTGTCTGGCTACATTAGTGTCCCTCACTGAGGATTTGTAGTCATATATTTACTCCACTTTCACAAAGAAAAAAACCTCTCAAGGTTGTGAACCTGATAGCTGCATATGGTAATATGCAGGCTAACTTGGATCTGACTTTTCATTGGATGAGTTATTGTAATGAGGCTCTGTTGTGTATTTTGATTACAAAAGTATTGAGGAACAGAGGTAACTGAGCTAGAGATAAACTGTCTGGAGCTAGCTGAGAGACCCTGCTTTAATGAACATGTGGCTCACCCTCTTCTCAGTGGCACACATGCATTGCAAGATTTTCATTAGATGAACTAGGTAACAAGAGTTTCATATTTAACTCTTTCTGTGCTGCAAGAATAAACACAGATGTTCCGTTTGGTGGCGGAGTAAAAGCGCGGGTCTTGATATATATCGGGGGTATAGTTGGAAAAGTGAATGAAATACAGTATATCCATGATAAGTGTACTTATTATGTTTCAAAATAACTAAAAATGTATGAAGATTTCATAAATGCAGAGTTTTTTAGGAAAAAAGAAGTAATGTGATGTTTTTAGACAATAATTGTGTCCTACTTACAGTCGGATAGGTATAGATGTACAGTACGTACCATCTGAAATGCCTAGAACTACTTGTCGGTCTCATCTTGTGATTGTATGTGCCATTCTCCCTAAAATAATAAATAACCTTCTAACTACTTCTCCAGTCATCTAATATGTCTAGATCTACTTGGGATACATTCTAGAACAGTGGTTTGGTCACAGGTCATGTCCATACCCCTATCTACATCACCAAAAATTGAAATTTCTTGATCAAAAACTTCATTTTTCTTGCTTGACATCGCTCGTAACTAAGCACTCTTACACCATGATGAAAGGGATCACTGGACTTGCACAAATAAAACGTGTACAATTAAAAAGTTACACCGTTTTTGTAGAAACAAAACAGATATAAAAAAAATAGTCACATGGCATGGAACACATACCGGAAGTGACCAGTTTTAATCATAAGGCACGGGAAGAGTTAATGGGAGAAACAGTAGAAAGAATTATTTAGCAGATCATTTAGTAAAATTAGATAGCAGATTAGGCAAGATTAACCTGGAGAACTTAACACAGCTTTAGACCTGAGTCTTGAGATTAAACAGACAACAAACTACAATCTTCAGGTTACAGACTGGACACTGCAAACTCAACACTCATCTCCACAAGATGAACGCTGTGCCAACACCTCAATGCATGTGCCAAGACACCCCCCCCCCACACACACACACAAACTCCTGAACACATACTGCAGACCTGTACCATATACAGAGACCTCAGAGTCCAGGTGTGACCATGAGATGTACAGAGGAGATACACTCTGGGGTTCCTATGAGGACCTCCTGCTGACAGCAGGATTCACAGAGACAACCTGACTCCCTGTTCAGAAGCTGAGCATGTGAAACTGAACACACAAGAAGAAGATCTGAAAAAAAAGAAGGTAGAGGATTGCTCGGAGCAGAAACCCAGACTTAGGTAAGACAAACGACTGCCTTGCTATGAGAGGACAGCACACTAAGGAGAGGGTAGGTTACTTCACAGGGGCATGGGTTATGCATTTGAGAAGTCCAGGTTTCTGCCATCAGTCATCTTCAAACTGTTCTTCTCTTTGTCAAAGTCCTTTGTTCCATAAATATTCAAGGTTAATCCTACTTTTCAGCTGCCTCCTAGCTGCACAAAAGACATTGTTGTTCCCAACTGTAAGGAAGGTTGTATGCTTAATTATTAAATTACTGTGAGCTGTTACAGTGACTTTTCAAAAAGTTAAAAGCAAAATAATTACAATCATACTGTCTTACATGTAGCCAGGAGTTCATAATTTTAAAATACTGCAATTGCTAAAAATAGCCATTACATCATTTCATGATAGAATATGGCAGCAATGATTCTTTATTACAAAAAGTGTTTGTGTGTCGTGGAGTTTACTTGGTAGATTAAGAGATAATGTGAAGTGAATTATTTACAAGGGGTTTTTGTTTTTCAGTATTATCTTTATAAATAATGATACAAATGTTTGTGCTTGCTTAATCTGTACAGAGAGCGTTATATTCCCATCACTCGTCAGTCGGTCATTCGTTACCTGACCCAGGATAAAGATTTCCTGTCCGAAGAAGAGAAGAAGCTGTTTCCTGGGTTTGTGCATGCTTTGGATGCAGCTTTAGTCAGCAAGTACCAGCATGTCCTGGAAGAGCTGAAGGTTGGTGCTCTTTGTGTTACAGTACCGGTACATCATACTGGCTTACATTTACATTTCTTACATATCATGATTTGAGTTACCAGAATCAAATATTCTTTTTTCTTGTTCATTTAACTTACTGATCTAATGTTCTGTAAGTTCTCTCTGAATACAGCAGGACTTTAGCCAGTGATTCTCAGCCTTTTGTCAGGTCAAGGAACTATGCAGCCAGTGATAATTCATCAAGACACCTTGGACTCCCTCAGCAGTTTTAAAAACCTTTGAAATATTTTTATTTTGAGAAATGATGGGCTTAGACTGTTTGTGATGCTCAGAAATGAAGGTCATTTTAAAATCTAGACATGCTAATCACGCTCCATGCTGAGAATTGATACCTCAGCCAGATAATTATAGTGTGGTATGTTTCTGATAAACTGGTCAGTGGAGAAAGAGAAAAAATTGAAAGATGGAGGGAACACTTTAACACCCTACTAAACAGAACACAACCAGCACAAACAATAGACATACCTGAAGCAAAAACGGAACTGAACATCAATACAGGACCAATAACAATAAATGAAGTAAAGGAGGCGATAAAGAAGCTAAAATCAGACAGGGCACCAGGTGAAGATGAAGTGACTGCTGAGATGTTGAAAGCAGAAGAAACAGAAACACCAAAACAACTTTGCCGGATATTACAACAAATTTGGGATCTAGAAAAAGCCCCAGAGGAGTGGAAAACTGGGCTTATAGTAAAACTACCAAAGAAGGGTGACCTCAGAGATTGCGGGAACTGGAGAGGCATTACCCTACTGCCGCTCACCAGTAAAGTATTTTGCAGAATAATCATCAACAGAATTGTACCAACACTTGAGGAAAAACTTCGGAAAGAGCAGGCAGGATTTAGGAAAGGAAGAGCATGCATAGACCACATATTTGTACTTAGACAAATATTAGAACAGGCATATGAGTGGCATAGCACAACATATGCATTATTCATAGATTTTGAGAAAGCCTTTGACAGTGTCAACAGAGATGCACTGTGGAAAATCCTAAGATGGCATGGCCTCCCCCATAAAATAGTTAATGTAATCAAAGCCCTATACGAGGGTTTTCAGTGCAAAGTTATCTGTGGAGAACATACCTCCAGCAGCTTTAGGGTACAAACAGGAGTGAAACAGGGATGTGTACTATCACCAACATTATTTATCTTGGCAGTAGACTGGTTAATGAAGGAGGCAACATCAGACAAACGCAGAGGATTACAATGGACCCTTGACACAGTGCTGGAGGACCTTGACTTTGCGGACGACATTTGTCTATTATCAAGCAGTCACAAAGATATGCAAGAGAAAATAAACAAGCTAACTCAGAATGCAAATAACATAGGACTAAAGATCAACGTAGGAAAGACAAAGTTAATGAAACAAAATGTGAACAACAGAAATGTACTCAGAGTAGATAACAAGTTAGTGGAGGAGGTCAACGAATTTGTATACCTTGGCAGCAGAGTAGTAGAAAATGGAGACAGCACAGAGGACATCAACAGCAGACTTACTAGAGCAAACCAGGCTTTTGCAATGCTGCAGACTATATGGAAATAAAAAAAACTAAGCATAAATATGAAAATCAGGATATTTAAGAGTAATGTTCTAAGTGTACTACTCTATGGAAGTGAATGCTGGAAAATCACCAAAACCATAGAAAACAAGTTAAATTCTTTCCAGACTAAATGTTTACGAAGAATTAGAAAAATATTTTGGCCAAACACCATAAGAAATAACATCTTATTAGCGGAAATACAGATGAAGCCACTGACAACAATTATTGAGGAAAGACGCTGGCGATGGTTGGGACATGTGCTCCGAATGACTGACAACTCACTACCAAAAATAGCACTAAGATGGACACCACAGGGGACAGAAGTAAGGGTAGACCAAAAGAGACATGGAGAAGAACAACAGAAAAGATGTTGAGCAATAGAGGGCTCACCTGGGCAAGAGCAGAAAAAAAGGCAAAGGACAGGCATTTGTGGAAAACCCTTGCGGGAGCCCCATGTGCGCTGGGCACTTAAGGTTGAGAGAGAGAGAGAGAGATGTTTCTGATATTTTTGAAGTGGGGCGAAGTCAAGTGTTGAAAGTGGCTACTGTTTATCGTATAAAACAACCAGTACTCTAGCAAGATTTCCTTATCAGGGTTGACCAGAGTAAGATTGAGCTGTATTCTGAGTTGTGAAATCTAACCTTTCATTTTAACCTTCATTTTCCCATAGAGTGGTGCTGTAGAGTCACATAACCACTGTCAGAGTGATAGATGTTGCTTGTTCTTTCAAGTTTTAAGTCATTTAAAGCTTCAGGTTCTTTCAAGCTTCAAGTTCTTTCAGGTTGCTAGTTCTTTTGGGTTCTTAGTTCTAGTTCTTTCAGGTTGCTAGTTCTTTTAGGTTGTTAGTTCTTTCAGCTCACCAGTTCTTTGAAGTTTCCAGTTCTTTCAAACTGCAAATTCATTCAGGTTGTTAATTCTTTCAGGTTGTTAGTTCTTTCAAACGTCAAGCTCTTTCAATCTTCAAGTTCTTTCAAGTTGCTGGTTATTTCAACTTGCCATTTCTTTCATTTCATGTGACAGTTTGAGAAATCTGTCATTGATGTCAGGAAGATACTTTTGTATCTTGATACATTTGTATCAAGTCATCTCTTGCTCTTTTTTTGCTAGAATAAATGACTTTTAAAAGGATAAAGAGTTGGACATGCAGGCCCATCTGACATTCTGTCCTTTATCATTCAGTTTTTGTTCTATTTCAAGAACAAAACTACATTAGTTGGTGCAAACATGTTAGTGTATAACAAGAGAGATCTGGAAGTGATTATCCTGCATCATTCCCTAGGTATTGAGGATTCTGCTGTTGATGTTGTAGGTTCTTTTGCATTCTGTTTCATATGCTCAGCTATCTAAACAGTGAGATGAATCAGCTCTATCTATAAGTCTCATTATCAGTAGAGAGTTCTTCACATGTAGTCTATAGTTTTGCTATTGTCCTGGAGCTCGTAAATGTAGCAGAAAGTTCTTCACATGTGGTCCACAGTTTTGCTATTGTCCTGGACCACATGTGGCCCACAGTTTTGCTTTTGTCCTGGACCACATGTGGCCCCAGTTTTGCTATTGTCCAGGCCCACATGTGGCCACAGTTTTGCTGTTGTTCTGGACCACATGTGGCCCCAGTTTTGCTATTGTCCTGGACCACATGTGGCCCCAGTTTTGCTATTGTCCTGGACCACATGTGGCCCACAGTTTTGCTATTATCCTGGAGCTTGTAAATGTTTGTAGAGAGCACAGGTTTGCAGGTCTTTTTATAAGGTCTAGAGGCTATCTCGGCACATACTGATTAGAGTGTGGGCAGCTTTCAGTGTATGTAGATGGGCCTGGTATCTGCAGTGAGAGAATGTTCAGCATATTTCCACTCCTGAGAACTGATTACTTTGTTCTGCCATTTGGTGTTCATTATATCATTAAACCAATGCAGATTGAAACTCTTGAACTGTGTTGCCCAGATGTAGTAAGCACCTTTTATATTCATTCATTCATTCATTTGCATGTCCCTTGTGGAACTTTGCCTCCCTAACAGCAATCCTGTAGGCCTCTCGGTTGTGAGCATGATGGTCTGCTGCTGATGGATCCATTTGCAGATCATCAACGATGTCTTCCAGCCATCTTTGCCTTGATCTTCCTCTCTTTCTTTTTCCCATTATGTACCCTTCCAAGACAGTTTACTCTAGATTATCATGACGTTTAATGTGTCCAAAATATTTAAGTTTTCTCTCTTTAATCTTTTTACTAGCCAGCCTTCTTCAATGGATATATTTGTTCTTTTTTGTGTCCATTGTATTTGATGAACTCTTCTGTAGCATTTACATTCAAAGGCATTTATGTGTTTCTCAGCTGTTTTGTTAAGTGTCCAGATCTCACAGGCATATGGTGTGATGGCAAAGATGCATGCCCTTAAAAATCTTATTTTTGTAGTTCTGTCTGTTCCTCTCCACAGATTCTTTAGTTGTTTTACTTTCTCAAGAGCGATATATGTCCTCCTTTTAATTTCCCTCATTGTATCTCCATTATTAGTTAGCCGTGATCCAAGATATTCAAAACTCTCCACTTCTTCCAGTTTTTCTTCATTGATACATATATCAGCTGCCTTGTTTGGTCTGTCAGTTGTCATCAATTTACTTTTCTTTGCATTAAGATAGAAGTTTTGCTCTTCGCTATTCTTACGGACTGACATAATTAGTTTTTCCATTCCTTTTTGTGTTGTGGACAGTAATACTGTGTCATCAGCATATCTAATCTATGGTATTTCATAACCTCCAATTTTATGGCATCGTAATATTCTTTGTCTACATCTTCTCTAACATTCCTCATTATATTTTCATTATACAAGTTAAAAAGGTGACAATATGCACCACTGACGGACCCCTTGTTTTATGTCAAACCATGTCATTATTTCACCATTTATTCTTACTGCCTGTTGGTCTAGATACAGCAGTGATGTTAATTGTATCAAATGTGTTGGAAATCCCATTTTTTTCCATTATTTCCCAAAGTTTCTGGTGTTGTACACAATCAAAAGCCTTTGAGTAGTCTATAAAAGATAAATATACATTCACATTAAACTCTCTGCATTTCTCTATTATTAATCTTATATTGAATATATGATCTCTTGATCCTCTTCCTTGCCTGAAACCAGCTTGGACCATATTGACGTCTTCTTCTATTTTCTTACGAAGTCTACCCATTATGATTTTTAACAGAATTTTACTGGCATGACTAATCAGGGCAACAGTTCTGTCTTTCATATTCACACGTTAATTTTATCATATAGAGAGTAGTTGACTGAAACTGCTAATTTATAGCATAAAAACATAACAGATATCATAAATTGTTAGCAATTACACTTTTTAAATGCATCTGATATTGTTAACAGTATCACTTTTTAAGTGCATCTAATATCTTAAATTGTTAACAGTTTCACTTTTTTAATGCATCTGATATCATAAATTATTAACAGTATCACTTTTTAAATGTATCTGATATCTTAAATTAACAGTTTCACTTTTTTTAATGCCTCTGAATGGCAAAGTGGTTAGTGTAATAGTCTCTTATGGCAAAGGTCCTGGGTTCAAATCAGGTCAGAGGCACCCCAGTCACTCATCTGTAGAAATGGGCACCCGACTTCTTCCGTAGTTGGGGAAGGAAAGGCGGCCAGCTGTGATACTGACCATATCACCCTCTAGTGTGCTGACAGGTCAAGGAAAATATGGGCACTAACACTATATCCTTATGTGCCTCTAAGGCACCTTTACCTACCTTCTAGTTTTGTTAATACTTCTTGTTGGCTCCAGGTAGCAGCATTATCTAATTAGAGATGAAGAACACAATCTCATAGTTGGCAAGGATTTGATTTTTACAAAAATTTTTGTAATATTATGAACATCTTTTTTGAAATGTCTGTTTAACGTCACAATAAATGTTTCCTGTTTTCTGTAAGCTGAAAAAACAGAAAGCTCACCATGATGTGCCTAGTTTGAGTATCATGTTTTCTTGTATAGATATATATATATATTGATGATGGACTTGTGTGGGACATGTTTGTACCTTTTTCCTAGACACTTTTCGACCCAATAAACCCTGACAAGGACACATTAAAGTCCAGGGAGTGGACAAGAAAGGAGAAGCTGGACAATGAGTTCTGGTTACTTCAGAAGCTGGAGGAGGTCATGACCAAGGCCAACTTTCATGAACTCCCAAGAAAGAAGATTGAGCGGTTTTTGAAGGCTCATGAAGCGCAAGACAAAGTCCAGGTAAATAGTTAAGGCTTTCAAGCGACAAGTTTTTCCTCAACCAATTCAGTGTTTTTCTCATTGCTAAGATGGCCTCTGTGGAAATTTTAAAGGTTATCTTTCATGTATTCAGAAGATTTCAAGAATAGCCTCCTTTTTCTTATGATGAAACCGGTTCAGCCATACTGTCATGATCCATCTGTTCTAATTGTCATGTGTTTTAACCAACCTTCCCTTCTTACACTGTTTAAATTTGTTGTCTGGTTTAAAAAGGGAATCTTTTTAGGAAATTTCTATTTTTGTGCATCATTTGTTCCAAATCATGATCATCTATTTTAGAGAATCTTCCTCATTCTTGTATAGCCATTTTGATACTGTGGTTTTTATTTTTTTTTAGCTTCTGTGTGTGATTATAAATGATTCCCATTCTAAATTTTCCTTCATTTCATATTACAAAATGCCCAACAAGATGCAGTGCTTCAGACCTACACGCAAATGTGGGATCCACTTGAAAAGCCTCTGTGAATCTTACATCCTTCCCATGCCGTTAAACGTCACATAGGGCCCTCATGGTAGTTCACCAAGATTTCCTGTCATTGGCGAGTTTTTCAGTATCATCATGGGATGTTATACCCACTGAATTGGCTTCTCTTAACAATGTCCTCTTTAAAGTTTCACGTGGCGACCTCTTTTTCTTCAGCCAGTTGTGTTCTATTTGATAGCTGTTTGGGGATTCTCTGATTGTTTCTTCTCATCACATGACCGACATATGTCCATCTTCTTTTTCTGATAACCCATGAGACAGGTTGTTGTTTGCTCATCTGTCTTATCTCTGCATTGTTCTTGAATTCATTCCACTTTATACCAAGTATTTTCCTTAGGCATTTGTTTTCAGAATAGTCTAATTTCTTGTCTATTTCTTTTGTTGTTTTCAAGCTTTCGCATGCATAAATGAGGGTGGATATTACATTTGAATTGAATAATCTTAACTTGGTTTTTGTGCTTATAACTTTTGAATGCCATATGTTCTCAAGATTCTTGAAGGTCAGTGCTGCTTTGACAGTTCGAATTCTAACTTCTTTTCTGGTGTCACCATTGTGGTCTATATAGCTGCTGAGAAATGCAAAATGTGTGCATAGTGGAAGGAAAAACAGGAAAAAGAAAGGCAATCAGACAGAGATTCTAAGGATTTCTCAAAATACAGAAGCATGGTCAGTGGTGTTATCTGGCACAGCACGTAATAAATGCATGTAGCATACAACATAATAAACAGATCATGCTCATACACATACAGGTTATCCTCATACACATGATCACCAGTGTTATCTAGCACAGCACATAATAAATGCACATAGCATACAATATAATAAACAGATCATGCTCATATACATACAAGTTATCCTCATACACATGATCACCAGTGTTATCTAGCACAGCACATAATAAATGCACATAGCATACAATATAATAAACAGATCATCCTCATACACATGATCACCAGTGTTATCTAGCACAGCACATAATAAATGCACGTAGCATACGATATAATAAACAGATCATCCTCATACACATGATCACCAGTGTTATCTAGCACATCATCATCATCATCATCAGGTGCCGTGCCGACTGGCATTGGCTATTATGCTTCTCCAGAGTACCCGATCCTTCATGCAGGCCATCAGTTCATTTGGTGATCTCCTCTCACACCATCCCGTCAGACTGTCCAGTATCATTTCTCTTGGTCTTCCTCTTGATCTTCTTCCTTCTATTTTTCCTGTTGTTATAATATTTTCAATGCCCCCTCTTCTCATTGCATGTCCAATGAAAGTACATTGTCTCTCTCTTATCTTTTTGACAAGGTTTTTTGTCTCTCCAGCTCTTCTCATACATTCTTCATTAGTTATTTTTGCTGTCCAGGGGATTCGCAACATTCTTCTAATAAACCACATTTCTGCTGCTTCCAATGATTTTTGTGCAGACTCGCCTATTGTCCATGATTCACTTCCATATAACAAGATAGGTTCAATATAGCATTTTAGGACTCGTTTTCTAACATTCATTGATAAAGATGTGTTAGCTAATATATTTCTCATTCTTTGAAATGCAGTCTTTGCTTGGCCTATTCTGTTCATAATTTCTGTTCTGCATTTCCCATCTGAAGTTATTACTGCTCCAAGGTATTTGAATTTCTGCACCTGCTTTAGAATAGTTCCGTTTAATTTAATACTGCATGTTGGTGGATTCTGTTTCTTAGATATAACCATAGTCTCTGTCTTTTTGATGTTCAAAGTAAGGCCTTTCTGTTCACTTTCTTTGGCGACTTTATCCAAGAGATTTTGCAGGTCTTGTTGGTTCTCAGCTATCAGTACTGTGTCGTCAGCATACCGAAGGTTGTTAATATTGTATCCTCCAATTTTTATGCCTGGTTCTGTGATAATTGTTCTTAGAATATTCTCGCTGTACAGAGAAAAAAGGTCTGGAGATAGTACACATCCTTGTCGCACCCCTTGTTTTATAGGTTGATATTTTCCAATTCTATTTTCAACTCTAACTGCTGCTTCTTGCTGCCAGTATAGATGTTTTACAATCCTCAGGTCTTTGCCATCTGTATTGATGTCTTCAAGCATTTTAATAATTTCATTATGTTTCACCTATCTAGCACAGCACATAATAAATGCACGTAGCATACAATATAATAAACAGATCATCCTCATACACATGATCACCAGTGTTATCTAGCACAGCATGTAATAAATGCACATAGCATACAACATAATAAACAGATCATCCTCATACACATGATCACCAGTGTTATCTAGCACAGCACATAATAAATACACATAGTATACAACATAATAAACAGATGAAAGATCACAAATGATGCAGTTTTACTGTTTCCAGTTTTTCAGAGAAGTATCTTCTTGCAAAAATCTCACTTTACTAAATTTTTTTTTTTTAAACAACTATTCCTGTTACCATATATTCTTCTTCAGTGACTTGGTATTCAAGGTATGCATAGTTGTATTCCTGTTTTAGTTTGTTTCTTTACTATTTTGATTCCTTATTTTCATATGTTTTTTTTTTATTTGCCTCTTCTTACGGGCTATAAATTTGGCTTTTCTTTCTCATGTATTTTGAGTTTTATTTATGGTATTGATGATAGATTTGAGTGCAGGAGTAGTGCTACTGTCACTCGCTGCCTTCTAATATGAAGGCAGTGGATTTGAGACATAAAGGTTTTATGCTTATATCATCCCATAAAAGTGAGTAGCTAGCATGCGTATGTTAAAGGAATAGAGATCTTTAATGGAGGGCAAGACCATTTGGAGAACATTGTGCACATGTGAGCTGTCAGTGCATAAAGGGGAAACTGGATATTCTCATGCAGGTCATCCACGTACACATGGAAAAATCATAGTGAATGAAAGTGAAAATAAGTTGTAGTTCTTGTATATGCTGAAATATTGGTACACTTATTACACTTATTAATGTTACTGATTTTGCAAATATGAAATATGCCTGTGTTTATTTTTTATTTAGACATGTTTCATGAAAAATGATGGTATCTTTTGAGAAATAAATAGGGTTTTTAAATAAATAATCCAGTCCTTTCTTGTCACAAGTGTATTGTTTTTGTATGTTTTGTTGCCACCTTCTAGCAAAAATATTTTTATTATGACTTGACAACTGAAGCTTCTTGTTTCTAGTTTCTGTGTTGAAATGTATGAGAAATATTTGCAGCTGACACCGCAGAGTTCTTTTATGGACACCTTGTACCTTACCGACTTATTCTGAGTCAGTCATGGACTTATTTTTTGGTTGCTCTTTTCTTTGAAAAAAAAGGTGAGTGTAGATCCAAGCAAGTATGATGTTCTCCGTTTTTGGGTCCTAGGCCACGATGTGCCAGCATTTCAACTGTCTTTATCAGAAAGAGTTTTGAATCGCCTTCTCCGCAGAGCTCCTAGGAAACCAGTAGAATACTTCAAAAGAGTTGTGGTAGCTCTTCGGCTGAAGGCAGACTCGAAGCTGATACTCAAAGCTTTCAAAGAGGTTTGGGATTTGTTGTATATATTCTCACCAACATGTATCATTGTTTAATAAATTCTTATTTATCGTTGTTTAATGGATTCTTACGCATCATTGTTTAATAAGTTCTCATTTATCAATACTTAAAAAGTTCTTATTTGTCACTATTTAAAAAGTTCTCCTTTGTCTTTGTTTACGGCCATATACTCTTTGGTTGGATGATCTCCTTGAAACTGCAGACTGGTTTCTCTACAGCTGTTTGTTCAATTAAGAGCTGTAGAACAGGCATCAGCTGTGAGGACAACTGAGTGATCACAGATTTTATCTAGTCAGGCTCCCTTTTTAGCAGGACTTTAGGAAACAAGATGTTTCTGTTTTGTTTGTCTGGAAATTCAGATGAAAAAGCATGACTGTCTGTGTCAGGGGAGACAAACCAGCGCTGACTAAGACATTGCTTTATAACTCCCAGTGGTCTCCCTGGAAATAGACAGCACACTGGCTGAGTAGACAGCGGCAGAAATAAGAAATCAAATTCAATCTTAAAAATAGGCCGTCCCAAAGACGAATGTTTCAGGATCACAGGCACAAATGTTGCAGTCTAGGCACAGAGACCCTGACACCATTGCTCTTTTCAAGGTGAAGTCAGACAGAAAGAGGTGCAAATGGTTAAAAAAAAGTGAAAGGGGAATGTGAAATCATTAGAAAACTCACAAAGGATATTCACAGAAACAAGAAACAAACACACTGAAAGCAGAAATAATAAAAAAAATTGTAGCGTGACAGTAATGTTGGGTCACTGGGCTGCTAACTGTCAATTCTTTATAAAACTTAATTGTTGTTATGATCTCTCTCTGAACCTTAAGTGCCCAGGGCACATGGGGCTTCTGCAAGGGTTTTCCACAAATGCCTGTCTTTCGCCTTTTTTTTCTGTTGTTATGATACTAGTAATAAATCTATATTTTGAGCAAACATCATTATCTGGCAGTAAGTGCATTAAGACAAAATGAGGAGTTAAAGAAGCATACATTGATGCATTTTTTAATGGTTAAAATGATTACATTAGGTGCACCAGCGTAGTGGATTAGACACTCGCTTGCCAATCAGGCAACCCAGTTTTGATTTCCACCCACCACAGTGGTGGTCACATCGTGGCTCGCAAGAAACTCCCTGGGTTCACCCAGCCTCAAGAAAAAAATGGGTACCAGGGTTAACTCTCTGGGAAGGAAGAGGAATGAGACGGCGCTAGCTATGGAGTTTGTGCTGATGGAAACACCAGGCGGCATTTTCTGGTCAACTGTTGACCAGGCAGCAAAGCACTCATTGTTTGACCGTGTGGAGTGATGTTGGTTCATAACTTATACCTTTACTTTAATGATTAAAAATGGCAAGCGCAAACTTCAGATCCTGCAGTATTGTCCCGCTACAAAGTTATGTTTGCTGCCTTCATTTTTATCATTTACACATCATACAAAATGACCCCAGCAGCATTGTTAAAATAAACATGTGATTGTCACTCAAGAGAAGGAAAAGAGAGGCTTACCTGGCAGAGAACTTTAGAAGCAGAAATGAGTATCTTGCAATACAGCTAGGGCACAGTACAAAGACAGGCAACAGATTGTGAGAACTGAAGAGATGCCACAAGGTATACTGGGTGGTGATTGCTCAGCTGATCGCTGACCAAGGACATGGATGGATGGTCGGATAAATACATTTCATAATTAACTTTGTGAATTTTTAAACATTTTTATGTGGTTTTTGCTAGAAAGTTTTTGGTTTTTTTATTTTCAGATATAAAGAGATCAAATGTAAAGTTTATAAAAAAAAGTTTTTATCTCCCTTGAACTGTGTGTAGTATATTCTTAACAGTGGCTGCCGTGGAGATGTATAAATGATCATATCATATTTAGTGAGGGTCATGGTAGCTAGCAAGAAGGACCAAAAAAATGAGCTGCTTAGCAAACTCCATCACCATGGAGATGACAGAGAATCTAGGCTGAACTTGCTACCTAATGCACCAGATGGAGATGCAGGACAAAGACCAGTCATACCATCACTGTATCACAGCCATCTTTGCACCAAAAAAATTCACAGTTTGAGAACTGCTGTATTACTGTATCAGTGACGTAACCAGAACTTTTCATGTTTTCTGTTGTACCAGGTCCCTGTTCAAAGCCTTGAAATGTTGTTGCCTGATGGGACCATACGCATGCGTGCCATAGACAGAGTAATTCTGGGTAGTTCTGCAGCCATTGCTGGTTTTGGCATCCTGGCAAAAATGGTCACTGTCCTAGCCAGTGTACAGGTAAGTTGAAAGCATGAGTTGATAGATGGGAATGCCACACTGAACAGGTAAGTTGAAAGCATGAGTTGATAGATGGGAATGCCACACTGAACAGGTAAGTTGAAAGCATGAGTTGATAGATGGGAATGCCACACTGTACAGGTAAGTTGAAAGCATGAGTTGATAGATGGGAATGCCACACTGTTTGAAGTTGTCACAAGTTTTGAAATGTAGGATTTCCCAAAAATAAATATGATGTTTTAACATTTTAAAAAAATTATAAGAAAGCTGATTTTTAACAATTTTATTCCACAAATTTGTACATTTTTTAATACTACACATCAGTGTAAAGAATCTCTGTAATTCTTCTTATTTTGAAATTACAGTAGATTGCCTGCTAGACACTCTGTAGCATATCTTTCAACCACATTACAGATCCTTCCTTCAGTTCTTAAGTTGTTTATTACTTTCTGGTTGTAGACATGGTAATTTATGTAGGTAAAGGAGCTCTATTACGCCATGAAGGCACCCAAGGGATATGGTGTTAGTGCCCATATTTTCCTTGACCTGTCAGCACACTAGAGGGTGATATGGTCAGTGTCATGCCTGGCCGCCTTTCCCTCTCCAACTCCAGAAGTCAGGTACCCATTTTTACAGCTGGGTGGCTGGGGACCTCTGGCCAGATTCAAACCCCCCAACCTTCACCATGAGAGACTAGTGCACTAACCAGTTCACCACTCAGATGCCCATACAGAAAAAGAAAAACTAACATCTTAGTCATTTGATCTAAAGTTTATGTAGAAAAGTATGTATATTTTAGTGTCAGAGTGTGTTCTAAAACTTACCTAGAGCAATTTGTATATTTTGGTGTTGATGTAAAACAACAGGTATATTTAAAATTAGCATATTTTCTAAGTGCCATCAAACTATCAAATGGAACACAACAGGCCGAAGAAAAATAGGCCAACCATGTGAAACTCTAAAGAGGACATTGTTAAGAGAGACCAGTTCAGTGGGCATATCATCCCTTGATGAGATTGAAAAACTCGCCGAAGACAGGAAATTTTGGCGAACTACCATGTGGGCCCTATGTGGTATTTAGCAGAGCAGGAAGGATGTAAGAGGATATTTTCTAAAATATATATTATAACATGTTCTAAAATTTCAAGTCTATATATATATATATATATATATATATTCTGTTCAATGATACTATTTTTAAATTAACAGGTAGACTGGACATTGTTGTTGACATTAGTGACGGGTACTCTAGGTTTCCGCATTTGGTCCAGCTACAGGAACCGAAGGAATGCATATCTTGTTGATGTATCTCGTATTCTTTACTTTAAGGTAACATTTATTCATTCATTATGTGGAAAGTCACCAGTAAACATTATAGGTCATATTTCTTCATTTTGTGCAGTCTTTGGTATTTGTAATCAGATTTATTGCCTTTCTTTTGTGGTGTCATGTGATCAGCCATTTAAGTTTTTTTTTTTTCTTGGTCTCTCTGTATTGTTTCTTCAAGATTTCAAATAAGTATCAGGTCTTGTAACTTCAGACTTCTCATGATGTGACCAAAGATTTTCAAACAGTTTTCTTTTTCATATGGTTTTAACTGAATCTACATGTCCTTAGAAGACAGAAGTAGACAGCCTGACAATCACTGGACATGTCCTTAGAAGACAGAATTTAGAGAACTTGACAATCACTGGACATGTCCTTAGAAGACTTAGAGAACCTGACAATCACTGGACATGAGCTTAGAAGACTTAGAGAACCTGACAATCACTGGACATGTTCTTAGAAGACTTAGAGAACCTGACAATCACTGGACATGTTCTTAGAAGACTTAGAGAACCTGACAATCACTGGACATGTCCTTAGAAGACTTAGAGAACCTGACAATCATTGTATGGAATTTACTTGAATGCAAAACACATGGCTTTTTTTTTTTTAATGCTAGAAAACATATTAAGCCATCACTTTTGAAAGGTTTGGCAGGCATTTGTATTTTTATGCCAGCAGATGAAACAAGATGGATTCCACCTGTCAAGTAGACTGAAACCATCAACAGTTTTAATACAGTAAATAAAACTCTTGTCCGTGTCATCAGAACAGTTTCCTCTTTTGATATTAAAGTTTAAAGTGTTCATGTTTTGATTTGGATCAGATGTTTTCTAAACTGAAATTCTACATTTTCTGCCATGGATGTTGGACTAAAGGATAAATAACTGTGAAATGTGCTTCTGCAACAATACTTTATCCAGTTTTTACTTCAACATCACGATGAACATAATATCTAAGAATAGAATGGAAGACGGCGTATGACTCGGGCTAAAAGCTCTATTGGAATTATATCAGCAAAAACACTAAAGAACATCCTAATGTTGAATACAGAGCACTCATGTGCATGTCCAGAGTGTAATGAAGCAGCTTCCAGGAACCAGCAACCAAGCTAGTCTTATCCTTTATACTTTATACAGTTATTATTGAGTGAGCATATGTTGAGGGTGACAAGATAAAGGACAAGTCAGTGAAGGATAGAAGAGAACAAATTGTATATTGATATTCTAACAGGTTTTGTGAACTTGACACGGATTCCTTCTTTTAACTTTTTTTTTGGTTTTTTTTTTGTTCCTATAGAACATTGCAAATAACCAGGGCCTTCTTACATTGTTGGTTGACAGAGCGGAAGATGAAAGCCTGAAGGAGGCTTTGCTAACCTATGTCTTTTTGCTGGGCCCATTTGCTAACAGGAGCATAGTTCAAAGTTCTGGTGGGCTGAATTAGACAAATGAGTCTGACTTTTTTTGTTTGTTTGTGTGTGTATGTATGTTTGCATTTTGTTATTCCAGTCGCAGCTGGGCCAAGTTCTTTGCACTTCTTTGGGAGGTGAATGACTGAACCAGTAGCTACATGGCAACTTTGGACTAGAGGGGATTCTGTCCCGTTTTACTGTCATGTATCAGTCAGCGCAGCCATGAAGTATGTGCATCTGTTCAAGAAAAGATCGGAACTATGTGGGCTTGCCTGGATTGCAGTGATGGGGACTTGAATATTTTTAGCTCATCTGCCTAGGTCAGCGATAATAAATAAAGATATCCGTATTTCTCGTGTCCCAGGAAATTCACGAGGAAACGAGTCAGTATATACTGTGAGAGCTGCGGTGCTAAGCTTCTAAACATGCTCCACCATGATGATGACCGCATTAGCCCTGGTCGTTTCACACTCGTAACAGAGTCAGTAACCTGCAGAGAAGTGTAGGTCTTCGTTGACTGTTTTTAACCTCCCCTCTTAGCTGGGTTATGTTTTGATACCACTGTCTGCCCTCAGACAGGCATTGAACTAGTGTGACAGAAAGAAACAAATTATTGTTTAATCTGGGCCAAAATAAACACAATTTTTCTGCTTTTTTTTTTTAACACTGTACTTTTTTTGTCATCTTTTTAGAACATGTTCAAACCTTTTTTTTCTTTTAGCAGGTCTTTAATTCTTTCAGCGTATTTTTCTTTTTTTTTGTTTCTATCCTGGTCGCCTTGTATCAGGTTGACATTTTAGTAAATTTGAAAGGTTTTTTTTTTTTTTTGCTCTTTTAACTCTGAGACTAAAAAAAAAAAAAAAATCTCATATATTTGATATTATAAAACCTCTAACAGTGGAACAGCCTGTATGGAACACTTTGAGTGGTCATATCATCTGCTATCCCAACTTTGATTGGGCATATCATCTGTTATCCCAGCTTTGATTGGGCATATCATGTTATCCCAATTTTGATTGGGCATATCATCTGTTATCCCAACTTTGATTGGGCATATCATCTTTTATCCCAATTTTGATTGGGCATATCATCTGTTATCCCAGCTTTGATTGGGCAAATCATTGTTATCCCAACTTTGATTGGGCATATCATCTATTAACCCAACTTTGATTGGGCATATCATCTGTTATCCCGTGTTTTATTTTACTTCATCAGATTTATAGAGTTTTTATTTTTATTTTTTATTTTATTCTTTATTTATTTATTTATTTTTTTGTAAGACATCACCAGATGTCAAGTTTGTGGAGCATATTTCTGAACACATCTCCAGCTTTTGGAGTGTTTAAGTACATCACATCTGTATCTGTGATAGTAATGAGGTGTAAAAATTGTGCAAGATTTGTGCATTACTCTTTTAGATGTAGAATGTTTTTAAATAAATAAATCACATACCATATGAGCAGTGCTTTTTTTTTTTTTTAAAAACATTACACCACCAGGTGACAGTACGTGTCACATCAGCATGTCACAGTTGTTTATCCACACGTGACAGTTATGTTTTACGTGCCAAGCAACAGTTTCATACCTTTACCTTACACTTCAGGTCAGATACGTTACATAACTAAATTTGTACATGTTGACAGGTGGCCTTGTGAGTGATGAGCTGGAGACAAGGGTCGAGAAATGGTTGGAAGACAAGATTGGTGTAAAAATAGATTTTGACTCCAGAGAGGCTGTGAAACTGCTCCAAAACCTCGGTCTTCTCACTGACAAGGGCAACAAGTACCAAGTCCTTGGACTTGACACAGCAAACAGGCTCCTGCCACAAGATCCACCCTCGGTGATATCTCGACGAGGAGCTGACGCGGACATCACGGGCGGTTTTGACAAGGATGAATACTTGGAGTCAGATGACAGGTACAAATCGGAGGACCAAAAGACTCGGAGATTTGGCTGGTTTTGATAAGTACATGGCATTTTTTTGGTGTTTTAGATTTATAATAAATTTAAATTTATTTATGAACATAAACTATAAATAATTATATAAATTGGAAGTAGTTGACTGTAGTAGTTGAGGAAGTAAGACAGAATAATCTCATTGAATTTGGTGTCTGTAGATTTGTAAGTATGTAAACCAGATATGCACCTCCTTATTTAGCACTGCCATAGAATGGGTTATGCTGTATAAATAATGGTTGTATTATCTCTATATGATATGTGAAATCTACAGGTCGTAGTTCACATTATTTGATTTTCTTTGGTTTTGATGCTAAATTTTTATTGTTTAGTTGTAGCCATTACATTATAATAAGAGAAAAAAAAACCTTGGTCTTTATAGAAAAAAACCTCAGTAAGCTATATAGAACTAAAAGATTTCTCATAATAATTTGTCAGAGATTGATAAATTAAACTATTCATTCACTGCCAGAGTTGTCTTCCGGACTTGACCTCCTTGGTGTTAGCCCCCCATATGTTATACGGTCTGTGTTTTCCTTGTCATACGGGCTAGCCTAGTTTTGACACAATCCACTGCATCTAGTCCAAATAACATTTGGGGTAGTACTGTGCTGCCATGTAGGGAATGAAACAAAGTCAGGCTTCTAAAAAATAATTATGGGAAATCCATAGTTAATATTAATGAGTGGGTATCTAAACATCATTTTCGGCATGTATTTTTAATTGGAAATGCAAAGTAGGGAGATAAATCAAGAATAGCTATTTAAGCATTTGAATAATCCAATAGATAATTATAACCTGCATTAACATGCTAGTCCTATTCAGTAGAATTCGCTTGTATTATTTAAATGGGGATTGCTTTTTATGTCAAAGAAGAAATCTTGGAAAGGTTAAAACTGTTAACGATTTCACACAATGACTGACCTCTGTGATATCTACTCTATCACAGTGACAAAATGGACAGATGATTAGGGCTGTTATAAAGATTAATAAGAGCTTCAGAAATGGTACTATAATTTTATATTGAAATTCTGCATTTAAAGGCTAATGAATTGTCTGTGATCATCATCATCATCAGGTGCCATGCCAACTGGCATTGACTGTTATGTGTCTCTCCATAGTACCTGATCCTTCACGCAGGCCATCAGTTCAGTTGGTGATCTCCTCTCACACCATCTCATCAAACTATCCAGTATCATTTCTCTTGGCCTTCCCCTGGCATTTCTTCCTTCTATTTTTCCTGTTGCTGCAATATTTTCAACGTCCCCTCTTCTCACTGCATTGTCTCTCTCCTGTTTTTTGATCAGAATTTTTGTCTCTCTAGCTCTTCTGTCAGTGATAGTAATGAGATATTAAAGTCGTAGATTATAATGATGATACTGTAGGACGTCCTTTGAGATTTCTGCAGCTGCTGCTGTTAAGATATTGAAACACAGGTACTGACCCAAATTAAGAAATGAATAATGGCTTGATCAAATCTTTGATGTGGACAAGGCAAGCAGGCTTCATGGTGGACTTTACCGCCACTGAGTGCCAATCTATTGTATTGGTTGAAAGGAGTATAGCAGCTTGTTTCTATGAACAGCTTAGAAGAAGTAGGACCAGCTGTAGTTTGTCCTAGTACAGCTTAGAAGAGGTGGGACCAGCTGTGGTTTGTCCTGGTACAGCTTAGAAGAGGTGGGACCAGCTGTGGTTTGTCCTGGTACAGCTTAGAAGAGGTGGGACCAGCTGTGGTTTGTCCTGGTACAGCTTAGAAGAGGTGGGACCAGCTGTGGTTTGCCCTGGTACAGCTTAGAAGAGGTGGGACCAGCTGTGGTTTGCCCTGGTAACTGTGACAAATTACAAAGATTTTTTGTTTAACTTCTCTCTAGAGCTGTAGTACTAGAGTTGTTACAAAATAGCTATGAAATAGTTTATGATGATCTACCAGGCAGCAGAAATGTTTCTGATCAACCATTTCATTACAGTGCTACAGAGTTCTAGATGCTTCTTATTGCCATGTTTCACAGCAGTTGTACTTTTCTGTGTTGTTGCAGATGTCTTTTTTTTTTTTTTTAATTAAGAGGCCAAAAATATTGCCAGTGAGCATGTGAGTGGCCAGATTGATAGAAACTTGATTTCTCAGACTGCAAGCCACCTTTTGTTCTGCCACCCTCCAGTTGACCGGGGGGCTATAGAAGTTGGTACCCAGCACGCATGTGGAGGGAAATTATCTCCAGAAATAACGTTTCTCTGCATAGAAGGCACTTTGTAATATGGTTCACAAACAGCTGCCAGGGATGAAGGGAAAGTAGGATATCATATGTAATTCACTTCGGCAGATATGATACACAACCCTAGTTTCAGTGAATGAACATGAAAAAAAAAAAGATCACTGATGGCATTAAGAAATAAGTCTTAGAGGCCTCCTTAAACTAGATATTTTGTGAGCAACATTTGTTACATGTGGTGGAGGTAAAACAACTTAGTTTTGTCTTAAGAGTTGTGATATTTATTAGTATATGTATATTAATACTGAACTAAATTAAAAGCATTTGCAAAATGGAGAATATTTGCCTCCAGGATATGGAACGCTGGATTATACTGCATGTTTGGCTGTCAAAGAGTGATGAGAAAGTAGAATATATTCTGTTCAGTCCCATAAATAATGGCGAGTTATTACTGACTTCAAGGGTCTGTGGCTGAAAAAGATTGAGAACCACTGGATGAAGTAATCACTACATAGTCTTCTCTTTACTTCTCACAGCCTCTCTCTCTCTCTGAACCTTAAGTGCCCAGGGCACATGGGGCTTCTGCAAGGGTTTTCCACAAATGCCTGTCTTTCGCCTTTTTTTCTGCTCTCACAGCCTACAGCCTGCCTTTATATAATGCCTAAGCTATGCTATATGATGCCTGTCTTGACTTCTGTTATTCCTTACCTGGCTGGCTTCTCTCTCTCTCTCTCTCTCTCTCTCTCTCTCCTGCAGGTGTCCTTCACACAGCAATAGTGTTATTATCTTTCCAGACCACATGGTCAGATCACATGACTGGCCAGAATACTGATAAAACTGAAGTGTTATCAAATTCCAGAGTGAAGACACTTAAACAGCAGACAGAAATTTCTGTGTAGTTTTGTCTGTAATTTGATGTCCCCCAGTGTAGTTTCCCAGTGGAAGCTTGCTCAGCTTCATGACTGACAGTAAATAATTCATTGCAGCAAAATTGGTGGTTTGAGTCTGGCTGTAGGCACCAAGTTGTACAAAGGGGTATCTGGCTTCTACTGAAGCTGTGGAAGAAAAGTAGCCAGGTGTTATGCTGACCTCATCATCCTCTGATGTGTGGACAGGTCAATGAAAAAAAAAACAGCCTCTAACTCCATATCTTCAAGGTGCCTTTATTGTCCTGGTAAGGCTGGCTTTATCATTATTGCCTCGCTTTGTTACTTCTCTGAAGGAAGTTAGACGGAGGCATATGCTAAGTTTTACAAAAAAGTTAGTGAGAGAAGGAAAGGGAGAAATTAAGGAATGAGAGATAAGAACACTGAAATGGTTATGAAAAACAATCCAATATTTTGGCAAAGATGCCTTTATAAAGGACAACAGAGAAATCGAAACAAACACACAGCAATAGAATTTATCAGGTTTCTTCTCTGACTGAAAATTGAGCACACATGTCACCCGCAGACCTGTATCCTTTTTTTTTTTTTTTTTTATCTTTTCCTTTCTCTTTCCATCTTTTTTTTTTTTTATATATATATAGAACCACACCATACCCTTGTACATCTTAATCTAACTCGGGTCTGTTAAAACCAGTTTTACCACAATCATAATCATGCTTTTCTTAAGTAAGAAATGTATTCTAATTTGAGTGACTTTTAATGATTGTACATGAACATGATGCAAGTCTAGATTTGCATTTATGTGGAGATATACATATATCAATTCTATGCCAGTGCTGTTGCTAAAGAAATAAAAGAAAATCATGGCTAGAACTAGTCATTGTTTTGAGTTATGTTCTATTTGCACATTATTTACATGCAAACTCCCACAAGTCATGGCGGAGCTTAAAAAGTCATGGCATTGCAGTTCACTGTGAGGGCATCATCCATGGTGAAGATGCTGTCCAATTTGACAGTCAGATGACCGATATCTGACATGCTAGCATCAGGGTTGGCAAACCATGGCAAGCCAGGACCCAGTCCCACCTCTTCTTTGGTAATCCTCGGTAACAGGCCTAGCCTAGCAAATGGGGTAGGAATCACCATAATCCCCAGGGTGGAGGAGTCTGCTAAAGAAGTACTGCATATCCTTCAGTGTTTTAGCTCCACTCAGAAAAAAAACAAACTCCGTTACCAGTCTGCATCCAAATGATGCTGTTCCTCAACGGTTTCACCACAGTCAGTGTAAATAACATCTTCTCACAATTTCAGGGAGATAGCTGAAGAAGAAGCCATCATCCCACTGTCTTGAAAATGAAGTAAAAAGCATTTTTGTGAAATGCTTTTTCACTAAGAAGATTAGCAGCCCATTCAGTCTTATCGAGTTCAGGAGAGCATTTAGCTTGGTCCTGATTGAGTCTGTTCTAGAACATTTAGCTGGGTCCTGATTGAGTCTGTTCTAGAACATTTAGCTGGGTCCTGATTGAGTCTGTTCTAGAACATTTAGCTGGGTCCTGATTGAGTCTGTTCTAGAACATTTAGCTGGGTCCTGATTGAGTCTGTTCTAGAACATTTAGCTGGGTCCTGATTGAGTCTGTTCTAGAACATTTAGCTGATTGAGTCTGTTCTAGAACATTTAGCTGATTGAGTCTGTTCTAGAACATTTAGCTGATTGAGTCTGTTCTAGAACATTTAGCTGATTGAGTCTGTTCTAGAACATTTAGCTGATTGAGTCTGTTCTAGAACATTTAGCTGATTGAGTCTGTTCTAGAACATTTAGCTGATTGAGTCTGTTCTAGAACATTTAGCTGATTGAGTCTGTTCTAGAACATTTAGCTTTAGTTTTAGAGATCTTCATGTTTAACCTCACTCCGTGCCTGTCATCAGATAGGACAGCTGAATCTGCCAAGTGTTAAAGTGTAGAACAGGCAAAGCGATCAAAGCTTCTCTGCTTGGTACAGGCTTCAAATGGTTTCTTGATCTAAATATGGACCAATGGTAGGTCCTTAACCTTTTCCAGGGCTGTCCCTGTCATGGCCTTGTCAGTTGGAGCAAAGATTATCCTTCTTGGCTGATGGTTACCAGAGTCTGCTGACCGAGACCCTCATGGTGCTGTCAGTAGCAGATAAATGTGCTCTTTCATGTTTCCTAATGAAATATGGCTCACCATGATTCTACGATGGAGGAGCCTTTTAAGGAGCTCATTTCAAATGTCCAGCCCAGCTTTTCAGACAAGCCACTGTACCCTCTCCCAGTCCAGTACAATTTATGTGTCTCAGTATCTTCATTGCATTAACTGCATCCAGCTTTGGGAGGAGCATCAGCCATGAGAGGAGCTGTAAGATAACACTTGCCAAAACTCACAGTTGACTCATGTCTACTTCAAAACCGTCTTCTGGGGTGAGAAACATTGTTATTATACGGGTTGATCATAAAGTTCTTCCCTGATTAAGAGAGTCCTATCTTAAAAACTGTGCTAGATAGAAACATTAATGTTTGTGGCATTACACAGGCCTATTCTTGGCTTCTGTTTTTTTCATGTACAAGTAGTAGTGTGCAGTCAACTGTATCAAAATGTCATCTGTGAAGGAGAAAGCCCAGAGTTTTGTATCACAAAGCAAATCCACAAAGAGAATTCAGAAATGAGTATGAACAAGCTCTGCCAATTGTTGAAAGCATCACAGGTTGCCATTGCAAAGTTTAAAGAGACAGGCTGTGTTGGTTACCTTAAAAGAACAGGTATCCCTACCCAAGGATAACGAATCCTTTAGCGACGGTGGCTAAAGAGATGTTGGAGAACAAATGGCAAGAAATTATGTATCACTTAGTCATTGTCTGGACAACAAACGGGGCAGATCTTGAAGAGCATGAATAAAATAGTTTTTTAAAACAAAAACACTCCTAAAATATTCAGAAAACCTTGTTCATAATTTTTTACAAGCTATTTTTAGCTGAAAATCAGTAGTTACAGTATCCTCCAGAACTGCATCAACTACGAGACACTGAGAAATAATTACTGGCCCAGTGAAACCACTAAAGAAGATAAGCTCTACAGTTCCATACGTGAGTTACAAAAAGACAGTGAAATTTATCCAAGAGACAGGACTGCAGATATAGACAGACAGTGCGAACGAAGAAGAAGAAGAAGTAGTTACAGTATTTAAGTTGACCAGTGAAAGCTCAGAAGAAAAAAAAAAAACAACTGAGTGTAAAGATTTACTGCTTTCCAACATTTTGAAAATGTTTCTATCCATGACTTTGAAAGGTTTAAAGCTGAAGTTTCCAGTAGCTAGATATTACAAGCTACATCTTACAAATCAATCCACAGACAATTTTAGCGTTAACATTTCACTTTATTACTGTACTACATGACTATGACTCCTTGCTATGTTACTAATTATATAAATACTTAACAGCATTACACAGAGTGAACCTTTATTGTTATAATGAATGCTGAAAAATGTGTAAAAGTAATGAATAATAGATCTTTACAAAGCATACATTTTATTGCACTAATGAGAAGTAAGGAACACGAAAACTGAATGGGGAAAAGTGAAATGGAGGTCACACTGTCCTCTCATCACGAGCTGATTTTGCTGGGCATCATAATGGAGTTTTGGGCTGACTCTAAGTGTACTCATCTGTAACTTTCTTTAAGGGCAAATGTGACTGAGCTTGAGTGACTGTACAACGGTCAATCAGCAGACAAGCCTTCATCTCACTTTCTCTCTGGTGCCATTAGTAATGGTTGGATGTGATCCTCCAGTCTGCTTATCGAGGTAGTGTTTGCCGTAGTCTGTTTCCCAGGGTGGTGTTTGTCATTCTGTTTCCCAGGGTGGTGTTTGCCATAGTCTGTTTCCCGGGATAATGTTTGCCATAGTCTGTTTCCCGGGATAATGTTTGCCATAGTCTGTTTCCCAGGGTAGGATTTGCCATAGACTGTTTCCCAGGGTGATGTTTGTTATAGTCTGTTTCCCAGGGTAGTGTTTGTCATTCTGTTTCCCAGGGTGGTGTTTGTCATAGTCTGTTTCCCGGGATAATGTTTGCCATAGACTGTTTCCCAGGATAATGTCTGCCATAGTCTGTTTCCTGGGATAATGTTTGCCATAGTCTGTTTCCCGGGATAATGTTTGCCATAGTCTGTTTCCCAGGGTAGGATTTGCCATAGTCTGTTTCCCGGGGATGGGATTTGTCACAGGTTGCTGAAAAACTTCTTTCTCAGATCCACGCCAGATCCTCAAGCAATCCTACTTAATTCACTCCTCATCGAATACAGAAAAGAAAGCCATGATAATCAGTGGACACAGATATAGATGTCTACACTTCAGTATCATCATCATGGGTAGATATCTACACTTCAGTATCATCATCATGGCTAGATATCTACACTTCAGTATCATCATCATCATGGCTAGATATCTACACTTCATTATCATCATCATGGCTAGATATCTACACTTCAGTATCATCATCATCATGGCTAGATATCTACACTTCATTATCATCATCATGGCTAGATATCTACACTTCATTATCATCATCATGGCTAGATATCTACACCAGTATCATCATCATTTCCGCGGGAAACTCTGAAGAGGACATTATTAAGAGAGGCCAAGTTAACAGGCATAAAATCCTTTGATGAGGTTGAAAGACTCGCCGAAGACAGGAAAAATTGGCGAACTACTTTGCGAGCCCTATGTGACATTTAACGGCACGGGAAGGATGTAAGATATATATATAAGATATAAGATCATCATCATGGCTAGATATCTACACTTCAGTATCATCATCATGGCTAGATATCTACACTTCAGTATCATCATCATGGCTAGATATCTATACTTCAGTATCATCATCATGGCACACCCTGCTTCAAACAAGATCTGATAATCTAAAGATATCTTAACTTTTTATTTTCTTTCTCTCATCTTTTTTTTTACTTCATTTGAACTATCAAAGTTTCCCAATCCTCTTTATTTTCATGCTTAAAGTTCATTCAAACTTGCTTCTTGTCAGTGGCCGAAGATTGTTACAAATGTAGTGATTGTATATAGTACCTTAACTCACAAATGTCTAGACTTAGATCGGAATACTAACTGAAGAAGAAAATATGTCCACTACTCAAAGCCAAATTCTTATTTTCCGATTTGGTTTAGGGTTGCTGTTAAATCTGAACACAGTCAAGAACTGGAAGACATTGTGTCACGATGCTGTTAAGTCTGTTGTCAATGTAGATATTTTCATGTCAAACACCGTGACTTGTATGCAGGATGAAAGAACAAGGGATAGATATGAATGTTGTATTCTTACTTACATCTTACATCCTTCCTGTGCCATTAAACAACACTTAGGGCTGGCATGATAGTTTGCCAACCTGTTTTCAGTGAGCTTTTTAACCTCATCAAGGGCTGATTTGGCCTTTTTTAACAATTTCTTCTTTAGAGTTTCAGTCTCTTTTTCTTCGGCCTGTTGTGTTCCGCTTGATAGCCTGTTTTGGTATTCTCAGATCGTTTCATCTCATCACGTGACTGATATATGTCCACCTCCTTTTTCAGATCAAGTTATTGTTTATTCATCTGCCTTATCTCTGCGTTGTTCTTGAATTCGTACCACTTTATAGTGAGTATTTTCTTTAGGCATTTCTTTTCAAAAGAGTCTAATTTGTTGTCTATTTCTTTAGTTGTTTTCCAGCTTTCGTATGCATAAATGAGGCTGGATATTACATTTGAATTGAATAGTCCTAACATAGTTTTTGTGCTTATAACTTTTGAGTGCCATATGTTCTCAAGATTCTTGAAGGTCAATGCTGCTTTTGCAATTCTAAATCTAACTTCCTTTCTGGTGTCACCATCCTAGTCTATGTAGTTGTTCCTTTTACATATATTTTTACTTCATTTGAACTATCAAAGTTTCCCAATCCTCTTTATTTTCATGCTTAAAGTTCATTCAAACTTGCTTCTTGTCAGTGGCCGAAGATTGTTACAAATGTAGTGATTGTATATAGTACCTTAACTCACAAATGTCTAGACTTAGATCGGAATACTAACTGAAGAAGAAAATATGTCCACTACTCAAAGCCAAATTCTTATTTTCCGATTTGGTTTAGGGTTGCTGTTAAATCTGAACACAGTCAAGAACTGGAAGACATTGTGTCACGATGCTGTTAAGTCTGTTGTCAATGTAGATATTTTCATGTCAAACACCGTGACTTGTATGCAGGATGAAAGAACAAGGGATAGATATGAATGTTGTATTCTTACTTACATCTTACATCCTTCCTGTGCCATTAAACAACACTTAGGGCTGGCATGATAGTTTGCCAACCTGTTTTCAGTGAGCTTTTTAACCTCATCAAGGGCTGATTTGGCCTTTTTTAACAATTTCTTCTTTAGAGTTTCAGTCTCTTTTTCTTCGGCCTGTTGTGTTCCGCTTGATAGCCTGTTTTGGTATTCTCAGATCGTTTCATCTCATCACGTGACTGATATATGTCCACCTCCTTTTTCAGATCAAGTTATTGTTTATTCATCTGCCTTATCTCTGCGTTGTTCTTGAATTCGTACCACTTTATAGTGAGTATTTTCTTTAGGCATTTCTTTTCAAAAGAGTCTAATTTGTTGTCTATTTCTTTAGTTGTTTTCCAGCTTTCGTATGCATAAATGAGGCTGGATATTACATTTGAATTGAATAGTCCTAACATAGTTTTTGTGCTTATAACTTTTGAGTGCCATATGTTCTCAAGATTCTTGAAGGTCAATGCTGCTTTTGCAATTCTAAATCTAACTTCCTTTCTGGTGTCACCATCCTAGTCTATGTAGTTGTTCCTTTTACATATATTTTTCCTTCTTGATTAATGGGAAGTTTCATTATTTTTGTTTTTTCCTTGTTAATTTCAACTCCTGTTTTCTTAACCAGTAAAGACAAGGTATCTGTTTTTAAATGTTGTATTAACCGTACAAGGAAACCTGTGAATCAAGACAGAACTGGTATTATCAGTTGTTAAAATGACTAACTATATTGTATGGGACAGTCCTCTGTTATAAGGATTTTGTTTCAGGAATTGTATTACTTCAGTCAGGATGTCTAAGTGTCTCCTGTTTTAAAGCACATGTCTCATCTTGTTCTATATTCTCACCTTTGATTGCTACATGTTCAGAAATACCCAGAATTTTAAAACTTACCTGAGTGGAAATGTTGCTATTTTGAAGAAAATTCACTCTGTAGAGAAGTACACACAGTATGCCTGATTGGCACATTTGTAAGTAAAGTTAGAAGTCTACTGATTAAAATTTTGGTTTAAAATTTAAATTTAACTGCTAGTAACAGACTGATGTTTTGCTAGTAACAGATCAATGCTTTGCTAGTAACAGACTGATGTATTACTAGTAACAGACTGATGTTTTGCTAGTAACAGATCAATGCTTTGCTAGTAACAGATCAATGCTTTGCTAGTAACAGACTGATGTATTACTAGTAACAGACTGATGTTTTGCTAGTAACATTTTGCTAGTAACAGACTGATGTATTACTAGTAACAGATTGATGTTTTGCTAGTAACATTTTGCTAGTAACAGACTGATGTATTACTAGTAACAGACCGATGTTTTGCTAGTAAGAGACTGATGTATTGCTAGTAACAGACATGTTTTGTCATATAACAGACTGGTGTTCACACATGTTTTTGTCTAATAACAGATTTGTGTTTTGCTTGTAACAGACTGATGTTTTGCTAATAACATTTTGGTAGTAAAAGACCACTGTTCTGCTTGTAACATTTTGCTAGTAACAGACAAATGTTTTGCTTGTAACATTTTGTTAGTAACAGACTGATGTTTTGCTAATAACATTTTGGTAGTAAAAGACCACTGTTCTGCTTGTAACATTTTGCTAGTAACAGACAAATGTTTTGCTTGTAACATTTTGCTAGTAACGGACTGATGTTTTGCTAGTAACAGATTGATGTTTTGCTAGTAACAGACCGATGTTTTGCTAGTAACATTTTGCTAGTAACATTTTGCTAGTAACAGATTGATGTTTTGCTAGTAACAGACCGATGTTTTGCTAGTAACATTTTGTTAGTAACAGACTGATGTTTTGCTTGTAACATTTTGCTAGTAACAGATTGATGTTTTGCTAGTAACAGACCGATGTTTTGCTAGTAACATTTTGTTAGTAACAGACTGATGTTTTGCTTGTAACATTTTGCTAGTAACGGACTGATGTTTTGCTAATAACATTTTGCTAGTAACGGACTGATGTTTTTCTAATAACATTTTGCTAGTAACGGACTGATGTTTTTCTAGTAACATTTTGCTAGTAACAGACCGATGTTTTGCTAGTAACAGACCGATGTTTTGCTTGTAACATTTTGCTAGTAACAGACTGATGTTTTGCTAATAACATTTTGCTAGTAACAGACTGATGTTTTGCTAATAACATTTTGCTAGTAACAGACTGATGTTTTGCTTGTAACATTTTGCTAGTAACAGACTGATGTTTTGCTTGTAACATTTTGCTAGTAACAGACTGATGTTTTGCTAGTAACAGACCGATGTTTTGCTAGTAACATTTTGTTAGTAACAGACTGATGTTTTGCTTGTAACATTTTGTTAGTAACAGACCAATGTTTTGCTAGTAACATTTTGCTAGTAACAGACTGATGTTTTGCTAGTAACATTTTGCTAGTAACATTTTGTTAGTAACAGACTGATGTTTTGCTTGTAACATTTTGCTAGTAACAGATTGATGTTTTGCTAGTAACAGACCGATGTTTTGCTAGTAACATTTTGTTAGTAACAGACTGATGTTTTGCTTGTAACATTTTGCTAGTAACAGACTGATGTTTTGCTAATAACATTTTGCTAGTAACGGACTGATGTTTTTCTAATAACATTTTGCTAGTAACGGACTGATGTTTTTCTAGTAACATTTTGCTAGTAACAGACCGATGTTTTGCTAGTAACAGACCGATGTTTTGCTTGTAACATTTTGCTAGTAACGGACTGATGTTTTTCTAATAACATTTTGCTAGTAACGGACTGATGTTTTTCTAATAACATTTTGCTAGTAACAGACTGATGTTTTTCTAATAACATTTTGCTAGTAACAGACTGATGTTTTGCTAGTAACATTTTGCTAGTAACAGACCGATGTTTTGCTAGTAACATTTTGTTAGTAACAGACTGATGTTTTGCTTGTAACATTTTGCTAGTAACAGACCAATGTTTTGCTAGTAACATTTTGCTAGGAATAGACTGGTATTTTGCTATTAACAGACTGATGTTTTGCTAGTAACATTTTGCTAGTAACAGACCGATGTTTTGCTTGTAACATTTTGCTAGTAAGAGACTGATGTTTTGCTTGTAACATTTTGTTAGTAACAGATCAATGTTTTGCTTGTAACATTATGCTAGTAACAGACTGATGTTTTGCTAGTAACATTTTGCTGGTAACATTATGCTAGTAACAGATCGATGTTTTGCTAGTAACATTTTGCTTGTAACATTTTGCTAGTAACCGATCGACGTTTTGCTTGTAACATTATGCTAGTAAAAGACTGATGTTTTGCTTCAGCCAAGCTATTGAAGTGGAGCTAGATAACAGATATTCTTCCATTCCTCCCCCCCCCCCCCCCCCCACCAGAGGCCATCATAACCATGAGTCACAGTAAGCCACCTACCATCCAGTGCTACACCTGCGCATCAACATCCATCACAACACTGGCACGAAAGGATGAGGGCTAGAACTACAGAAAGAGGAACATGAGCAGAAAGAGACTAGGCCTAACAGTGAAAAAAAAAAGTTGTTGCTGTTAACTATAGTAAATCAGACATCAGTAGAACAGTCCGTAATTAATCTGATCAGCAAAGTGATGCTGGATAAGCTCCACATACATCTAACATGTAGCTAAGACAAAACTGTCTTTGTCTTCTAAGACTTAAAGAATAACATATTGCATCCATGTTGCTGGAACGAGTGGACGCAGGACACACACAAACAAGATGGCGTTGCTCTTAGGATCCTTGGACTCCGTCTAGGTTCTCCTTCAGAATCTTCACTTGTTCTGAAAGAGTAACACATTTGCAGCGTGACTGAACTTGTCTTTATGTAAAATGACCGTATTGTAAGGATTTGTCCTGGAAAACATCAGACTTCGGTCAGGACGCTTACATGTTCTCTATTTTGAAAAGGCATCACCCATGTTGTCCCGTATTCTCATGTTTAATCCCTGCTTTTTTGGAGAGAATTTCAGTATTTGTGAGGGTCGCCAAGAGGGGAAATCTGTGTTCCGGTTAGACAAAGCCCATATTCAGACTGGGTCATCGTAATCTTTTTGGTTTCGCATGCCTTTCACAACCCCCACCTATCCTCTTTTTTTTTTCTTTCTCCCATTCCCCAACCCTGCTAGACTGTGTGTCCCGTACTGGAACTCATAAAAGGATGATCGGGCTATATTATGTAGGCAATGGGGACTTTCCTGTGTTTCATGCAGTCTCTGGTGATTCCTTTCTTTTCTAGCGCCACCTGGCCATGCATTTTTTCAAAAATTTTTCTCTTAGTCCACACTGTTTTTTTTTACCCTTGGGTTTTCCTGTGTCTATCAGGTTCTCTAACTTTGTGTCTTCTCTTGAGAAGTCTTTAATGTATGGTTCAAAATGTATGGAAAAAGAGCGGCCTTGGATACCGTAGCATTTGTTATGATAATATGGGTATTAGCACGGTAGCACTATGGTAGTGATCAGAGTTGTAGCATTAGTAGTAGTGGTAGTAGTAATAGTAGCAGCAGCAATAGAAATGGTAGTAATAATTGTGGTGGTACCTGTTTTGCTGTAGCAGTAGCACCAGCAGCAGTCATGGTAGTAACAATAGCAATAGTAATAGTAATAACAATGGTAGTAGTAAGAGCAGAAATAATAGTAGTAGTAGTAATAGTAGTAATAACTGCAGGAGTAATAGTAGTAGTAGTAGTAATAATGATAACAGTAGCAGTAGTAGTAGTAGTAATAGTAGTAATAACTGCAGGAGTAATAGTAGTAGTAGTAGTAATAATGATAACAGTAGCAGTAGTAGTGGTGGTAGTAGTAGTAATAGCAGTAGTGGTAGAAGTAGTAGTAGTAGTAGTGGTGGTAGTAGTAGTAGTGGTAGTAGTATTGGTGGTGGTAGTAGAGGTAGTAGTAGTAGTGGTGGTGGTGGTAGTAGTAGTAGTAATAGTAGTAGCAGCGGTAGTAGTAGTAATAGTAGTAGTAGTAGTAGCAGTGGTGGTAGTAGTAATAGTAGTAGTAGTAGCAGTGGTGGTTGTAGTAATAGTAGTAGTAGTGTTGGTAGTAGTAATAGTTGTAGTAGTAGTAGTAGCAGTGGTGATAGTAGTAATAGTAGTAGTAGTAGTAGCAGTAGTAGTAGTAGTGGTAGTAATATGAGACATCATCTGTCTTCTATTTTGGTTATTATTGTCTCTCCATAAATGGCACAATGTACTACAGGATGTTCCAAGAGTTCCTTCATTGTCTCTCCATAAATGGCACAATGTACTACAGGATGTTCCAAGAGTTCCTTCATTGTCTCTCCATAAATGGCACAATGTACTACAGGATGTTCCAAGAGTTCCTTCATTGTCTCTCCATAAATGGCACAGTGTACTACAGGATGTTCCAAGAGTTCCTTCATTGTCTCTCCATAAATGGCACAATGTACTACATGATGTTCCAAGAGTTTCATGAGACCACTGAGGGGGCAGAGGTGCAGATACATTGAGAAAATGTGTTATTTTGCAGAAAAATTCTCAAAGTTCAGACATTTTAGAGTTTTCACCAGCTCTTCCAGTCCAATGTTTGGGCGGGCTATAGCGCTCTCACATTTGTTGTGGTGGCCCCCTAGATCTTCTGACATCTTACGACTTATTCTTGTGTTTTACATTATAGGATCTGAAGCACTGAATCACTGCCCCCATGGCATCGGTTACTCCAGATATGCTACATAAAAGCTGGGAGGAAGTTCATGGACGCATTGAAGTGTGCAGTGTCAACGGGGGGGGGGGGGGGGGGGGGGTCGGCCTCACATTAAGACATTCTTAACTCTTTGGAAATAAAGCTCAATCAATCAGTCAATCAATCTCTGTAAGTTGTGTGTACAACTCTGAGAACTTCTCACACTGAGTCTCTGTAATTTCTGTGTAAAACTCTGAGAATTTCTCTACAAAATAGTGCACATTTTCTACTTGTAGCTTCATTTGTCTTCCTACAGTGGGTTCAGGAAAGTGTAAAGGAATTTTTGGTGAACCCTGTATATAATGTAACACACAGTAATGTAATGTTATGATCTTACATCAGTACTCATCACAGCAATGTTATGATCTTACATCAGTACTCATCACAGCAATGTGTGATACAACGTATATTTTACCTTTATGGAGGTTTGCGGTGGCGCTCTGTTTACGTAAGAACTCCAGACACAGTTCTTTGCTCAGCCCAAACTCTCTCATGTTGCAAGCAAATGTTCTGCCAACAAAGACATCCGCATCATCATCATCATCACCGTCGTCGTCGTCATCATAATCGTCGTTGTCATCATCATCATCGTCGTCGACGTCGTCGTCGTCATCATCATCTCATCATCTTCATCATCATCATCATCAAGCCGTGTCATCTCACAAAGGTATTTGTCACTAACAAAAACACACCGCCATATTTTACAGCATCCCTCCATCACGTTTAAGAGCCATAACACCGCCCCCCGCCCCCCGTCTTTAAAAAAAATCTTCGTCATTTATTTCAAACCTTTCCCCCTCCTCTTTTTTCCACTCCTTGCGCCTACTCCCCCTCCCCCCCCCAACCACCCCAATCTCCATATAACACCCTCCACCCTCTCTCAGCTCCTCCATCTGGGCTTAAACCTAGTAACTCTGGGGACAAAATTCTGATACCCCCCCCCCCAAACCGCTTTACGGAGTCTCCTTTTGGCCTTTCCTTTGAACAGAGTGGCGAACTAGCGCTCTCCAGTCTTTGTCTAGTGTTTTGTCTGACCATCTTACAGTACAGATCAGGGTTTCTCAATCTGGGTTCTGCGAGTGATCACCCCCTATGTATGATGATTTTTTTTTTTAATGAAACATTCATAAGCAAATTCCCGGAACACAATATAACATTTTTAATGTATCGCTGATAGATTTTGCTGTATTTTTATTATTATTATTATTGCTACATTTTACTGACGAGCCTGAAGTACCATACAAGTACATGTAAAAATGAAACGTTCATAAGCAAATTCCCGGAACACAATATAACATTTTTAATGTATCGCTGATAGATTTTGCTGTATTATTATTGTTATTATTATTGCTACATTTTACTGACGAGCCTGAAGTACCATACAAGTACATGTAACAATGTTTACACAAAGGTTGCCTGCAGCTGAAAGTTATTTCAAGAGTTCAGCCAAGCTAAAAGACACTGAGAACAGCGGATCTGTAATAAGCAGCTGTAGGGAACGTGGATAGCACTTGCGCAATGTAGGTCTGATTTCAAGCGTTAGGTTATGTGCAAGCCAGAACATCAGTTAGGCAGAGGTCTATCATGGAACTCACTAGAGACCTCTCATAGAACCGTCGAAACGTCTCATAGATCTCACACGAAACCATCATAGATCTTTCAGTGAATCCCTAGAGATCTGTCATAGAACTTCTAGATACCACTTGTGGAACCCATAGAGATCTATCATGCAACCACTAGATATCTCACATGAAATCCCTCGAAACCACACATAGAGCCCCTGTAGACCACATATGAAACCCCTAAAGATCACACATGGAACCCATAGAGACCACACAAGGGACCCCCGAGAGATACCACAAGGAGATCTTGCATAAAATCCTTTGAGATATATCACGGAGCCCTTAGAGACCCCATATGGGACCCTTAGACACCTCACATGAAACCTCTAGAGATCTCACATTGAACCCCACACAGATATCTCATAGAACCCATAAAGACCTCACATGGAACCCCGTAATATCTTACACGAAACCATTAAAGATCTCTCACTGAACTCCTAAAGTCCTCTCACGGAACCCCTAGAGAGTTTTCAAGGAACCCTTACAGACCTTTCATGGAACCCTTAGAGACTTCTCATGTAACCCCTAGAGATCTCACACGGAACCCCTAGATTTATCTCACGGAATCCCTAGAAACCTCCAACAGAACTCTCAGAGACTTCTCATGGAACCCCTAGAGACCTCTCACGGAACCCCTAATGACCTCTTGCGAAACCCCGTTTGTAGCATGTTAAGTCACACAACGGAAAAGTTCTCGCCAATGTTCCACGTTCCCTTAGCCTGGCAGTTATAATTAACCTTTTCTTCAAACAACTGCCACGTTTTACGTATGATAATTACTCAGATACTAACTCAGGCGTACCTTAGTAGCCTGAAGGTTACGTTTTCTTGAATTTGTCTGTCATCAGAGGGTACATCAGACCTATCTGGGCTGTGGAAAAAAGAGAAGAGATATAGTAGTATTATTTGTAAGGTTTCATCATGCAATTTCTGTAAACAAAATAGAGGATGAATAAATTATCATGAAACCTCTAGAGACCTCTCATAGAATCCCAAGAAACCTCCAGCGGAACACACAGAGATCTATCATGGAATCTCTCGAGACTTCACATGGAACATAAGAGACCCCACATGCAGTCTTCAGAGACACCGTATGGAATCCTTGGAAATCTCACAAGGAACATTTACAGACCTCACATGGAACCCCTGGAAACCTCACATGGAACCTCCAGAGACCTCACATGGTCTCACCTCACCTACAGATATTTTATAGAACCAATAGAGCCCTCACGTTCAAACCCTTGAGGTCTCACGTGGACCCATTAGATATCTGTCACAGAATCCCTAGAGACCTCTCTCGGAACCCCTAGAGACCTTTCAAGGAATCCCTAGAGGTTTCGTGGAATCCCGGGAGACTTTTCATGGAATCCCTGGAGATTTATCATGGAATCCCTGGAGATTTTTCATGGAACCCCTAGAGACTACTTATAGAATCCCTAGAGGCTACTCATGGAATCCCCAGAGACTACTCATAGAATCCCTAGAGGCTACTCATGGAATCCCCAGAGAGCTGTCACGAAGCTCTGCATCTCAAAGACGATTGCATCTGTCCACTCTTATGTACCTCGTATTTATGTTAAGATTATGTTGCAAATGCACAGCTTGTATCAGTTTAGAGACAATTATGCTGTCTATAACATATCTTCTTCTTCCTCTTCTTCTTCTGCTTCACTCTCCCTGGAACTTCCAGGTGTTCTTTGCAGCCGATGTGGTGGTGATGTCGAGGCACAGCGTCGTGTCGGTTGGGGGGGGGGTCATGGCAGCTGTTAGTTCAGTCCCTGATTGCAGCTAAAATGTACGGGGGGGGGGGGGGGTTGCAATATTTCTTTAGCAGACTCCACCACCATGGGGACTATGGCGATCCCTCCCCCGTTAGCCAGGTTATGTTTGTTTCTGGGGATATCAACGGAGAGATAGGACGGGTTCTTGCTCAGCTATTGGTTGCTAACCCTGACGCTAGCATATCAGGTATAGTTCGCTAACCCTGACGCTAACATATCAGGTCTAGTTCTCTAACTCTGACGCTAGCATATCAGCTATAGTTCGCTAACCCTGACGCTAACATATCAGGTCTAGTTCTCTAACTCTGATGCTAGCGTATCAGCTATGCTTCGCTAAGATTGACTATAACATATCAGCTGTGGTTCGCTAACCCTGACGCTAACGTATCAACTATGGTTCACTAACACTGACTCTAACATGTCAGCTATGGGTCGCTGATTGCCAAAACTGAGAGCATCTTCACTCTCATATCCTTGACTTCGATTTACAGAACAGGCGAAACGGTGGTCCCCTGTGTCGTCTGAACGTGAGAGATGGATTGTCTCAGTTTCTGACAGTCTGTGGGGAGTCTGTGTACAGTGTCCTGGCTTGTCTCAGTTTCTGACAGTCTGTGGGGAGTCTGTGTACAGTGTCCTGGCTTGTCTCAGTTTCTGACAGTCTGCAGAGAGTCTGTGTACAGTGTCCTGGCTTGTCTCAGTTTCAGAGAGTCTGTGTACAATGTCCTGGCTTGTCATCTCGGCTTCAGATATTATTGGCCAGCTTGTTCTTCGGTGCCCTGGGGTCTCTTTGTATTCTAGACTCCATCTTATGGTGGTTCTAGCAAACTGTTTGGGAGGCGGGGCCTTAGAGAGGGGTGTACATGATTATTCCAGGGCTTTTTAAACAAGAAGTAGCTGGTGTAGTAGGTGAAAGCAGGGGTTCTTAATCGGTGGTATCGATACCGTTTGAGGCCAAGAGAATCAAATGTTGGGGGCCGGGGCCTCCGGTAGAAATATTGTAAGTAGGTTAAAATTCCCCTCTCCTTATTTGTTCCTCTTCAGACCCCCCCCCCCCCCGCGCCACTAAAGACGTATACCTATGTGAATAGTATATAGAGCATGAGAGAGATGGACTTTTTGTGGACTTTTTCTGTATTAGAAAGACCGTAATGTTGCTGCTGCCTGTAAGAGTTGGTAACCCTACTGTACCAAAGAGGCAAACTTGTCACTATGGTGTACTCCGAGTAACACAACAGCAATGCCAGGTTCGCAACTGCCACAACAAAAACAACAGTGAAAACAACAATCAAGAGAAAATCTGGTAGGGCTAGGGATACATGCACTTGTTTCGCGTTGGCGTGAAGCCGTACAAGCTGATGGGGATTATGTTGAATAATACAAATGTTTACATGATATATCAATGTATACTGTGTATAAATTTCACGCTTTTTAAATAAACAGTTCGTGAGATAAACAATGTAGCGCATTACTTCCTGAACTCCCCTCGTAATTAACCACCACCCAGGCCCATGGGGCCCCTCTCATCCCCTTTCCAAGCTGTTATCTCACGTACATAACCTGATGTCGCTCTAGTTGTCATCTGCGCTGTTATTATATGACTTTGTTTTAAACAGACCGAACATAAATGGTATGTTGTTGTATTTAGGATAACCTAATGTCCTAGAGAATCAATGATAATTTCTTGTCATAAGTGATTCCATGAGTACGATCTGGAAAGTCGAGGCAGGTTCTGTACGCAGGCAGTGGCTTGAGTCAGAGATCAGCGACTGGCAGAGTCATCTTCATCTACATCCCCGGGCACAAGGCTTTTCAGGGAGATAAAAGAGATGACGGGTTGGCTGGCTCTGCCGTCAACGCAGATGGACAACCACTCGATCGTGCTGGTATTGTTAACGCGATTAGAGAGAGAGAGAGAGAAAGAGGCATAGTGGAGGACTTTGAGAGCAGTAAATTCGCCTCGCTATAAGACTGAGAGAGCCCGGGGGTACAGACTGGCACGGCCAGTAACGAGAGGCATATTGTGTGCATGGCAGGACGTACCAGCCAACACAGCACGGGCACGATCAGCAGCAGGATGCTGATGGATGTTGGGGGGGGGGGGGAAGGGAAGAGGAATCTGAGCACCTACGGAGACGTCCAGAGTACAATGATGACGATCCAAACCATAAATCATTGTCATATGAAACAATAATCTATATCTGCATTGTTTTCTAGTTCCTTGAGCTGAGGCAAATCCCTTTATTATGAATATATTTGTGTGCTCTTAAGACTTTTTATTTGGTAATAGTATAAATGTAGACAGAGATGCTTAGTGTAGGATTTGGTAGGAGTAGAAATGTAGACAGAGATGATTAGTGTAGGATTTGGTAGGAGTAGAAATGTAGAAGTGTAGGATTTGGTAGGAGTAGAAATGTAGAAGTGTAGGATTTGGTAGGAGTACACATATAGAAGTGTAGGATTTGGTAGGAGTACACATATAGAAGTGTAGGATTTGGTAGGAGTAGAAATGTAAAAGTGTAGGATTTGATAGGAGTATAAATGTAGACATTGATGCTTAGTGTAGGATTTGATAGGAGTATAAATGTAGACATTGATGCTTAGTGTAAGATTTGGTAGGAGTATAAATGTAGACAGAGATGCTTAGTGTAGGATTTGGTAGGAGTATAAATGTAGACAGAGATGCTTAGTGTAGGATTTGGTAGGAATATAAATGTAGACAGATATGCTTAGTGTAGGATTTGGTAGGAGTATAAATATAGACAGAGATGCTTAGTGTAGGATTTGGTAGGAGTAGAAATGTAGACAGAGATGCTTAGTGTAAGATTTGGTAGGAGTATAAATGTAGACAGAGGCGCTTAGTGTAGGATTTGGTAGGAGTATAAATGTAGACAGAGATGCTTAGTGTAAGATTTGGTAGTAGTATAAATGTAGACAGAGATGCTTAGTGTAGGATTTGGTAGGAGTAGAAATGTAGACAGAGATACTTAGTACAGGATTTGGTAGGAGTATAAATGTAGACAGAGATGCTTAGTGTAGGATTTGGTCGGAGTATAAATATAGACATTGAAGCTTAGTGTAGGATTTGGTAGGAGCAGAAATGTAGACAGAGATGCTTAGTGTAGGATTTGGTAGGAGTAAATGTAGACAGAGATGCTTAGTGTAGGATTTGGTAGGAGTATAAATGTAGACAGAGATGTTTAGTGTAGGATTTGGTAGGAGTAGAAATGTAGAAGTGTAGGATTTAATAGGAGTAGAAATGTAGAAGTGTAGGATTTAATAGGAGTAGAAATGTAGACAGAGATGCTTAGTGTAGGATTTGGTAGGAGTATAAATGTAGACAGAGATGCTTAGTGTAGGATTTGGTAGGAGTATAAATGTAGACAGAGATGCTTAGTCTAGGATTTGGTAGGAGTATAAATGTAGACAGAGATGCTTAGTGTAGGATTTGGTAGGAGTATAAATGTAGACAGATATGCTTAGTGTAGGATTTGGTAGGAGTATAAATTTAGACAGAGACGCTTAGTGTAGGATTTGGTAGGAGTATAAATGTAGATAGAGATGCTTAGTGTAGGATTTGGTAGGAGTGTAAATGTAGACAGAGATGCTTTGTGTAGGATTTGGTAGTAGTATAAATGTAGATAGAGATGCTTAGTGTAGGATTTGGTAGGAGTATAAATGTACACAGAGATGCTTAGTGTAAGATTTGGTAGGAGTATAAATGTAGACAGAGATGCTTAGTGTAAGATTTAGTAGGAGTAGAAATATAGACAGAGAGGCTTAATGTAGGATTTGGTAGGAGTATAAATGTAGACAGATATGCTTAGTGTAGGATTTGGTAGGAGTATAATTATAGACATTGATGCTTAGTGTAAGATTTGGTAGGAGCAGAAATGTAGACAGAGATGCTTAGTGTAGGATTTGGTAGGAGTATAAATGTAGACAGATATGCTTAGACTAGGATTTGGTAGGAGTATAAATGTAGACAGAGATGCTTAGTGTAGGATTTGGTAGGAGTAGAAATGTAGAAGTGTAGGATTTGGTAGGAGTAGAAATGTAGAAATGTAGGATTTGGTAGGAGTAGACATACAGAAGTGTAGGATTTGGTAGGAGTAGAAATGTAGAAGTGTAGGATTTGATAGGAGTATAAATGTAGACAGAGATGCTTAGTGTAGGATTTGGTAGGTGTAGAATTGTAGAAGTGTAGGATTTGATTGGAGTAGAAAAGTAGAAGTGTAGGATTTGGTAGGAGTAGACATATAAAAGTGTAGGATTTGGTAGGAGTAGAAATGTAGAAGTGTAGGATTTGATATGAGTAGAAGTGTAGACAGAGATGCTTAGCGTAGGATTTGGTAGGAGTATAAATGTAGACAGTGATACTTAGTGTAGGATTTGGTAGGAGTATAAATGTAGACAGAGATACTTAGTGTAAGATTTGATAGGAGTATAAATGTAGACAGAGATTCTTAGTGTAGGATTTGGTAGGAGTATAGATGGAGACAGAGATGCTTAGTGTAGGATTTGGTAAGAGTATAAATGTAGACAGAGATGCTTAGTGTAGGATTTGGTAGGAGTATAAATATAGACATTGATGCTTAGTGTAGGATTTGGTAGGAGTAGAAATGTAGACAGATATGCGTAGCGTAGGATTTGGTAGGAGTATAAATGTAGACAGAGATGCTTAGTGTAGGATTTGGTAGGAGTATAAATGTATACAGATATGTTTAGCGTAGGATTTGGTAGGAGTATAAATGTAGACAGAAATCCTTAGTGTAGGATTTGGTAGGAGCAGAAATGTAGAAGTGTAGGATTTGGTAGGAGCAGAAATGTAGAAGTGTAGGATTTGGTAGGAGCAGAAATGTAGAAGTGTAGGATTTGGTAGGAGCAGAAATGTAGAAGTGTAGGATTTGGTAGGAGTAGAAATATAGACAGAAACGCTTAGTGTAGGCTTCAAAAATATTAAAACATAAAGGAGTAGCAATGCAAGACATGAAAAATTTTGAGTGTTCTGTGTAACTCATCGAGACCTCTCGTGGAACTCGTAGAGACTTCCCATGAACCCTTAAAGAGTTCTCATTGAAACCTTGAGACCTCTCGTTGAACCCTTAGTGACTTCCTATGAACCACCATAGGACTCTTATTGAACCCTTAGAGACTTTCTATGAACCCTTAAAGAGTTCTCATTGAAACCCATAGAGACCTCTCGTTGAATCCTTAGTGACTTCACATGAACCCCTATAGGAGTGTTATTGAACTCTTAGTGACTTCCCATGAACTCCCAAAGAGCTCTTATGGAAATGGTAGAAACCTTTCATTGAACCCCTAGAGATCCCCCATCAACCTCTTAAGATTTCTCATGGAACACATGGAGACCTCAACCTCCAGAGTGGAAACCCCTTTGTCAAGAATAAAGGATAAAAAAAGGGACAAAATAACAAACTGAAACGAAAAAAAAACCCGACAGAAACGGATGAAATAAAAAAAAATATAGAGTCGTTTATTTGTAACTTGTAATAGAAGAATGAATACAATATAAGAACAGAGAATAACATCTCCCAACCATCTTGCTACAACCACCTCTACGATCTAGTCACACCAACCACATTGCCAGTGGAGTCAGGGCACGCGCACTGGGAAGCTAAAGGAAGGTCACGTTTAACCGAGAATGTAAAACACGCAATCAAAATGACATTACAATCAGGCACGTCATCTGCTTGCTCCGCCTATCCCCAGTCAATCTGGAACTTCGCGTCATGGCAACTGTAATCGATAAATGAAAGTGATCTCAAAGTACATTACACCGGAAACTTATCCCTGATGTGAAAAAGCACGAAAGAATCGCATTAAATGACACAATTTAATTAATTTTTTTTCTCATCTTTTTTTTTTTAAAAAACTATTATGTGACTAGCCTTAAAAAACAGTTTTGACAAAATATATGTGTCCATTAAAAAATCTCCCTGTTTTGTTATGAAGTCTAACCACTGTACAATCCCGCAACCCTTGTCTTGACCACTACACAACCATGCAACCCTTGTTTACGCCACTACACATCCCTGCAACTATTATCTAGGCCACTACACAACCCTGGAACCCTTATCTAGGCCACTACACAACCCTGTAACCCTTATCCAGGCCACTACACAACCCTGCAACCCTTATCTAGGCCACTACACAACCCTGCAACCTTTGTTTAGGCTACTACAAAACCCTGAAAACATCGACAATTTAAAAATTTTAATTTTAAATTATGACGTCATGCACTGGCATGAAATAATATAGTAAAGAACACAAGATCAATAATATGTAAGCTGTACAACCTTCTTCGCTGACGAACCATAGCTGACCAAGACCCTGTCCCCCTCTTTCTTCGCTGGTACTTCCAGTAAAAGGCCTAGCCTGACTAACGAGACGGGGACTGCCATCGTCCTCATGGTGGTGGAGCCTGCTAAAGAAGTATTCCACATCCCTTTCTTTTCAGCTGCACCCAGGGACCGATAAAAGCAGCTGCCATAACCCACTCCCAAGCCGACTCGATGTGTGTCTCAACATCTTCACCACATCGGCTGCAACTCGAGGTTTCAGGAATAGTAGTGAAGAAGAAGAAGAAGAAGAAGTTAATTTAAAATCAAGTGCCGATAACGGCAGCACCGAAACACTTACTTGGTCGATATATTTCGCCTGCATCGCTCGCTCTGAGAAGCGTCGAAATATGCAGCATTCCAGAACTTCAGTGATTGCCAGATTGGCTGATCCCTCAAATACAAGGATAAAAACACTTTCTCTGTTTGGCTTGGAGATGAAGGTGCTGAAACAGAACCAGAATATTCCTATTATTTGTCAAACGAATGTTCATCGTATTCACCACATAGATTTGCATTCCCATCGTTTTGTAGACTTTTGCCCATCATACGCTTATGGTGTGATCTAATGGTAGAAGAATGATGAACACTTCACGCTGACTCAAGACCGCGACAACTTTCGAGAACAGGTCCAAGCTTAAGTCCAGCTCCACCATCTCACATTTATACTCACTTTCTCAGCGATCATGTAGACAAGTAAAGACCTCACATACTTCCTTACATCCATCCTCTAGTTTTCACACAGTCCTTACATGCAAAATGTATAAACTAGGAAAAAAGTAGGAACAGCTTTATTACTTAACGATTACAAAGTTGTGACGTTTCGGCGTGAGCCTTCATCATACAAACACAAAAAGGACGAAGAATCAGAGATAGGAGATAAAGTATAGATTTACATGAATCGTATGTTAAAGAAATAATAAAATAATTTTTAAAGAATGAAAAAAAAACTAATGGAAAACTTTGCTTCAGTCTTGGAAGAACACAAATTGAAACTCTTATGCACACTCCCAATAACCACTTGGTTTTTTCCCCTAGTTTATACAAATAAAGCGGTTCCTACTTTTTTTTACTAGTTTATACATTTTGGTATCACAGATTTACTGCAGTGCCTCGTGTATAGTTGTATACTTATACGCTAATTATTGTGTGCTACTAAGTCCTTACATCCAATCTCTAGCTTTTCACACAGTCCTTACATCCATCCTATAGCTTCCACACGGACTTACAATCATCCTCTAGCTTTCACACAGTCCTTAATCCATCCTCTAGCTTTCATACAGTCCTTAATCCATTCTCTAGCTTTCACACAGTCCTTACATCCAATCTCTAGCTTTCACACAGTCTTTACATCCATCTATAGCTTTCACACAGTCCCTACATCCATCTATAGCTTTCATATAGTCCTTACATCCACTCTTTAACTTTCACACAGTCCTTACATCCATCCTCTAGCTTTCACACAGTCCTTACATCCATCCTCTAGCTTTTATACAGTCCTTACATCCATCCTCTAGCTTTCACACAGTCCTTAATCCATCCTCTAGCTTTTACACAGCCCTCCTCTCTCTGTCTGTCTGTCTGTCTGTCTCTCTCTCTCCCTAATAAACCGCCAGAAACCTCTCGAGACCGACATTCACATCTCAGACTAACTGACCAACACTGATATCGTCACTTAAGTGACAAGTAGCTGGCATGCTAGCGACACGGTTGGCAACTCAGAGCCAATCAAGACCCTGTCCCACATCTCCGTTGGTACCCCCAGTAACAGGCCTAGCCGGGCTAACGGGGCAGGGGTCGCCATAGTCCCCATGGCGGTGGAGTCTGCTAAAGAAGCATTGCATGCACCCTTACGTTTGGCTTCACTCAGGATCTGAAAAGAATAAAAGTCGCCATAACCTGCTCTCAATCTGATACAGTGTTGTGACTTAACATTTTGTCAGCATCTGCTGGAAAGAATATCGAGCATATATTAAACATTATAATAATACTATAAAATAGAGCATTGCATGAAAAGCTCAGGGCAAAAGAGGAAAACAACGAAAAGGAAGGAGGCTATCGAGCAGCAACAACAGACGAACAAGACGAGTGTCCTCGAAAGATCCACGAGATCAAAGGTCATCGTGCTGGAGTGAAGGCGTGGGTTACCTGTACCGACTAACCATAGCTGGTCAAGAATCTATCCCACCTCTTCCAGGATGCTCCTAGTAGCCGTCTGTTGTAATACCTAAACCCGACTAAGGAGAGATGCCTTCCCCATGGTTACCAGAGTGACGGAGCAGTCATGGTCACCAGAGTGACAGAGTAGCCATGGTTAGCAGCGTAACGGAGTAGCCATGGTTACCAGCATAATCGAGTAGACTACCAAGCTTGGATCATGTATCCACTGCAGATTATCACACGAACCACCATAACCAATTCCTGATCCGAAATAACTTCTGTGCTTCAAAATCATCACAGCATTTAGTGCCAGAGGCGGCAGTTTGGATAAGATGAAAAACAACAATAACAACATCATCATCATCAAAAACAATCACAACATCTGAGACAGTTTTGTTGGTCTGTTGCTTATTATTACGTGCTGACATATGGACGTTGACTGTGCAACATTGTGGCGTTGTCAAGTTACACATATGCGGATACAAGACGACGAAGCACTCCCTGCAATGACATAATCTTCACATGACAATTCCAGGAACGTTCACAATCTGGCACATTAGACTATCTATCAAGACTGCATTACCTTGGCACTCACATCCGTTTATTACGTGAACATGATGATGATGATGATGATGATGATGACGATGTAGCTAAGTCACCGAGAAAGCGCCATAAGAATTCAAGCAAACTAACAACGATAACATATTTAACACGACTACACTACCTTCTCACTCAGCAGCCATACTACGAATGATCTGAGCTGAAACTTTCGTCACACACCAAGACCACAAATCATACTTTCCACAAGCAAAGGATGAACTTGAAAATCATGGATACAATAGGTCAGAAAATTCTGCACACATAACTATCATGAGCCTAACTCTGAAATAATTAACAGTTATATCAAGGGTTATGGATGCAACAGCAGCAGGCCATCTTGCTCACAACCGAGAGGCCTACAGGAGTGCTGTTAGGGAGGCAAAGTTCCGCAAGGGACATGCAAATGAATGAATGAATCAAGGGTTAGATACCCTGGACCAAATACTGTCAATCATCATCATCATCATCATCATCAATAACAACATTATTAAATGACATCAACCACAATAACAACAAAAGAAACAGTTGCAAAAGCAACAGCATCAACAGCAATAAAAACAACATTAACAGCAGTAATAATGACAACAACAGCACGAAGATATAACAACAGCAATATCATCATCATCAACAACAAGAACAGCACGAAGATATAACAACAGCAATATCATCATCAACAACAACAATATAAACAACATTTTAAACAAAATAACAATAACTATAACAACAATATTAAGAAAAAAAATCAATCATAAACACAATATTACTGACGAAATCTGTAACAAAAACAAAAACAGCAACAACGAATAAATATTAACAGACCAACAAACTATTGTGAAGAATTGAGCAAGCTACCCCGTGTGACAACATGCCTTTCATCTCTCATCTTTCACCCTATCCCAGGCACCGAACACCATTTTATTATAAGTGTGATACTGCGTACACATAATAAAGTTGAATATCAAATAATATTTCTCAGTTTTTAGCTTGGAGATGAAGGTGGGGCCGATAGAATCAGGACACTGTAAACTGTAATCAGAGACTGGCGTTCCCTTGCTCCGGGCATTCCTATATGAGCTCCGCCTTCCGTTCCAACACCCCGCTGAATCGCACGCCTGCCGAAAAACGAGTTTTCAGTCAGTCATTTGCATGTTCCTTGTGGAAATTTGCCTATCTAACAGCTCTCCTGTAGGCCTCTCGGTTGTAAGCAAGATGCCCTGCTGCTGATGCATCCAGTTGCAGATTATCAACGGTGTCATGCAGCCATCTTCGTCTTGGTCTTTCTCTACTTTGAAAATAAAGTATGTTCGTTCGTTCATTCGTTCGTTCTCTTTCTTTTCCCCATTATGTACCCTTCCAAGACAGTCTTCTCTAAATTATCAAGACGTTTAATGTGTCCAAAATATTTAAGTTTTCTCCTTTTAATCCTCTTTACTATCCAACATTCTTCAATATTAAATTCTTGTAGTTTGGATATATTTGTTCTTTTTTTTGTGTGTCCATGATATGTGAAAAACTCTTCTATAGCAATTACATTCAAAGGCATTTATGTGTTTCTCAGCTGTTTTGTTAAGTGTCCAGGTCTCACAGGCATATGTTGCGATGGGAAAGATGCATGCCCTTAAAAATCTTATTTTTTTTGTAACTCTGTCTTCTCCTCTCCACAGCTTATTTAGTTGTTTTACTTTCTGAAGGGCGATATATGTCCTCTTTTTAATTTCCTTCATTGTATCTCCATTATTAGTTAGTAATGATCCAAGATATTCAAAACTCTTCACCTCTTCCAACTTTTCCTCAGTGAGATATATATTTCAGCTGCCTTATTTGTTTTGTCAGTTGTCATCAATTTAGTTTTCTTCACATTAAGTTAGAGGTTTTGCTCTTCGCTGATCTTACGGACTGACATAATTAGTTGTTCGATTCTTTTTGTGTTGTGGACAGTACTACAACTAATTACAGAACCGCTGCCCTGATTGGTCATGCCGGTAAAATTCTATTACAAATCATAATGGGTAGACTTTGTAAGATAACCAACGCACACATAACCAACGCAAAAAAGAGCATAGAGACTAGATTCATCACACACCCACAAGGAGTACCCCACAAAATGAATAATGAACATCGCAATAAGCCAGAACCAGTATCATGAAACTGTATGGAGACTCTCACCTTCGTAGTGGAAAATGAAGCACAGGCTCATGAGCGTCTTCGCTGGAGAGAAATCCTCCGCTTCCTCACACTCGAACAGACAGACAGCAAAGTACTGCATTAGCCGGAAGAATGTGGTCTCCGGTACTGTCTTGTTGTGGACTCTCTGGAGATTGGTTATGTTTGAGGAAGAGAGACAAATGTCAAATTTATACCAGCAGAAAAGTCGATTTGCAGGAAAAGACATAAATATCAAGCTTATACCAGCAGAAAAAGTAAAACTGTAGAAAGGGAGACAAATGTCAAGTTTATATCAGCAGAAAAGTCAAGTTCTAGGAAAAGAGACAAATGCCAAGTTTATAGCAGCTGAAAAGTCACGTTGTAGGAAAAGAGACAAATGTCAAATTTATACCATCAAGAAAGTCAAGTTCTAGGAATAGAGATCAATATCAAGTTTATACCAGCAGAAAAGTTACGCTGTAGGAAGAGCGACAAATATTACCCCTTATTACCAGCAGGACTATACAGTTGCAGGAAGAGAGATAAATGTTACGCTTATTGTAAGGAAAGTCAAGTTATAGGAAGAGATGTACATGTTAAGTTTAGTAACAGCAGGAAAACCAAGGTGTAGAAGAGAAATAAGTGTTAGACTTATAGCCACCAGGAAACCAAGGTTATAGGAAGAGAGGTAAATGATAAATTTATTACCAATAAGAAAGTCAGATTGTACGAAGAGAGACAAATCAGGTCTATTACCAAAAAGAAAGTCAAGTTGTAGGAAGAGAGGCAAATCAGGTCTATTACCAAGAAGAAAGTCAAATTGTAGGAAGAGAGGCAAATCAGGTCTATTACCAAGAAGAAAGTCAAGTTGTAGGAAGAGAGGCAAATCATTTCTATTTACAAGAAGAAAGTCAAGTTGTAGGAAGAGAGGCAAATCAGTTCTTTTAACAAGAAGAAAGTCATGTTGAAGGAAGAGAGGCAAATCGGTTCTGTTACCAAGAAGAAAGTCAAGATGTAGGAAGAGAGATAAACGAAAAATTTATTACAGTGGAAAAATAAAGTTGTAGGAAGAGATATAAATGATAAATTAATTACCAGTGGGGAAGTAATGTTGTAGGAAGAGAGACAAAACAGTTGTATTACCAAGAAGAAAGTCCAATTGAGGGAAGGGAGATAACGTAGTTTTTTACCAGGTATAAAACAGGAAGAAACAAAAATTGAAGGAAAAGAGATAAATATCTCTTATTACCAGGAAGAAAGTAACGTTGTGAGAAGAGAGATAAGAGAGATAAATTAAAGTTTAATTCCAGGAAGTAAGTAACTTTGTGGGAAGGGAGATAAATGAAGTTTTCATTCCAGGAAGAAAGTAACATTCTAGCAAATGAAATAAATCATTTTTATTACTAGCAGGAAAGTTAAGCTCCAGAAAGAGATGAGAGATGAATCAATTTTTTATTACCTGTAATAGTTTTTAGTAATGTTTTAAGATGAGAGATAAATCATTTTTATAACCAGGAAAATAGTAAAGTTGTAGAAGAAGAGATAAATCAGGTTTATTACTAGAAGGAAAGTAAAGTTAGTGTAAGAGGCACATATCAAGAAGACTTAAGCACATTTTATTTTTGCTCTGTGAAACTTTAGCTTTCAGAATAATATGTTTACTGATCTGATATTTTTACTTTCGTGCGTGCACATGGACAGACCTTAGAGGGAACATTAACAAAACCCTGTTTCTACGGCTGCTTGAAAAACTGCAGCCATATCTTATTAGCTAATTAGTTTGGTAGAATTATCATCGCTATTTTTTACCTTATCAGTTAATTAGTTTGGTAGAGTCATCATCGCTATTTTTACCTTATCAGTTAGTTTGGTAGAATCATCATCACTATTTTTACCTTATCAGTTAGTTAGTTTGGTAGAATCATCATCGCTATTTTTTACCTTATCAGTTAGTTTGGTAGAATCATCATCATTATTTTTTACCTTATCAGTCAGTTAGTTTGGTAGAATCCCCCGTGTGGTACCCGGGATCTGCAAAGAATAGGACCACTGTACCCCATGCATGATCGTAAAAGGCGACTAAGGAGGGTTCAGCATAGGGCCAGCAACCCTATCTGGTAAAAAAAAACTATCAGACTGCTACAGAAACGGAAGCAAGGGAAAAAGCAAATGCAGGTGGAAGGAGAAATGCGTATCAGGAAACTGAGCCCATGAAGGTTGTGGATGAAAGCCAGCCACTGGAAGTCCCCAGCCCGACTGCAGACCTCCTGGAACCTAAACATAAGATGCAAATAGGCAGCTGGAATGTAAGAACACTAAACCAGACTGGAAAACTAGCACAAACCATCAAGGAAATGCACAGATACAAACTAGACATACTAGGAATACAAGAAGCAAGATGGACAGGACAAGGCAGAAGGAAATTAACAACACAGCACACAGAAGATACAATAATATGGTCAGGTAAAGAAGATCTAAATGAAGGAGGAGTAGCATTGATTATAACAAAAGAAGCATCAAGAGCATTGCTGAAATGGACCCCAATAAATGAGAGATTATTATATGCACGGTTCAACTCAAGATTCACGAAGCTGTCTATTATAGTTTGTTATGCACCAACAGAAGCAGCTGAAGAGGAATTAAAAGACGATTTTTACAACAGCCTCCAAGCAACAGTAGAAACAATACCCAAGCATGATATGCTACTCATCTTGGGCGACTTCAATGCAAAAGTAGGTGAAGGAAATGAAGATAGAAGAAGAATCATGGGAAGAGAAGGAATCGGAGAAATAAATGAAAATGGAGAAAGACTGTGCAGTTTCTGTGAAGAAAACATGATGACCATCGGAGGGACAATTTTCCAACACAAAAACATCCATAAGATGACTTGGAGGTCACTAGATAAAACCACAGAAAACCAAATTGATCACATACTAATAAACAACAAGTGGAAACGGTCACTACAAGATGTGCGAGCAAGGAAAGGAGCAGATGTAGGAAGTGATCACAACCTTCTGGTAGCAAAAATAAAACTAAAATTAAGGAAAGCCAAAATCGGAGAACACAGAAGATACATTTTGATACAAGAAAACTGATAGACCAGCAAACAAGAAATGAATTCTCAATAGTACTTAAGAACCGCTTCAGTGTCCTACAAGACGAAGCAGAAATGTCCATATTAGAGTTCAATAAAACATTACAGGAAACAGCAAAAGAGGTGCTGGGATATCGGAAAAGGAGAAAAGAGGAATGGATAAGCGAGACCACATGGGAAAAGATAGAGCAAAGAAAAGAAATCAAGGGAAAATTACTGAACACCAAATCACAACGGCTTAAAGAACGAGTTTTAAGTAATTATGCACAAAAAGACAAAGAAGTGAAGGAATCATGCCGTCAAGATAAACGTCAATACTATGACAACTTAGCAGAAACAGCAGAGAAAGCAGCATATACAAATGACATGAAAACCATATATAAAATCACAAAGCAGATGACAGGTAACCTCAACACAAGATGTGAAAGTGCAGTAAGAACACAAAATGGACAACTGGTCAGTGGAGAAAGAGAAAAAATTGAAAGATGGAGGGAACACTTTAACACCCTACTAAACAGAACACAAGGAGCACAAACAATAGACATACCTGAAGCAAAAACGGAACTAAACATCAATACAGGACCAATAACAATAAATGAAGTAAAGGAGGCGATAAAGATGCTAAAATCAGACAGGGCACCAGGTGAAGATGAAGTGACTGCCGAGATGTTGAAAGCAGAAGAAACAGAAACACCAAAACAACTTTGCCGGATATTACAACAAATTTGGGATTTAGAAAAAGCCCCAGAGGAGTGGAAAACTGGTCTTATAGTAAAACTACCAAAGAAGGGTGACCTCAGAGATTGCGGGAACTGGAGAGGCATTACCCTACTGCCACTCACCAGTAAAGTATTTTGCAGAATAATCATCAACAGAATTGTACCAACACTTGAGGAAAAACTTCGGAAAGAGCAGGCAGGATTTAGGAAAGGAAGATCATGCATAGACCACATATTTGTACTTAGACAAATATTAGAACAGGCAAATGAGTGGCATAGCACAACATATGCATTATTCATAGATTTTGAGAAAGCCTTTGACAGTGTCAACAGAGATGCACTGTGGAAAATCCTAAGATGGCATGGCCTCCCCCATAAAATAGTTAATGTAATCAAAGCCCTATACGAGGGTTTTCAGTGCAAAGTTATCTGTGGAGAACATACCTCCAGCAGCTTTAGGGTACAAACAGGAGTGAAACAGGGATGTGTACTATCACCAACATTATTTATCTTGGCAGTAGACTGGTTAATGAAGGAGGCAACATCAGACAAACGCAGAGGATTACAATGGACCCTTGACACAGTGCTGGAGGACCTTGACTTTGCGGACGACATTTGTCTATTATCAAGCAGTCACAAAGATATGCAAGATAAAATAAACAAGCTAACTCAGAATGCAAACAACATAGGACTAAAGATCAAAGTAGGAAAGACAAAGTTAATGAAGCAAAATGTGAACAACAGAAATGTACTCAGAGTAGATAACAAGTTAGTGGAGGAGGTCAACGAATTTGTATACCTTGGCAGCATAGTAGTAGAAAATGGAGACAGCACAGAGGACATCAACAGCAGACTTACTAGAGCAAACCAGGCTTTTGCAATGCTGCAGAATATATGGAAATAAAAAAAACTAAGCATAAATATGAAAATCAGGATATTTAAGAGTAATGTTCTAAGTGTACTACTCTATGGAAGTGAATGCTGGAAAATCACCAAAACCATAGAAAACAAGTTGAATTCTTTCCAGACTAAATGTTTACGAAGAATTAGAAAAATATTTTGGCCAAACACCATAAGAAATAATATCTTATTAGCAGAAATGCAGATGAAACCACTGACAACAATAATAGAGGAAAGACGCTGGCGATGGTTGGGACATGTGCTCCGAATGACTGACAACTCACTACCAAAAATAGCACTAAGATGGACACCACAGGGGAGCAGAAGTAAGGGTAGACCAAAAGAGACATGGAGAAGAACAACAGAAAGGATGTTGAGCAATAGAGGGCTCACCTGGGCAAGAGCAGAAAAAAAGGCGAAGGACAGGCATTTGTGGAAAACCCTTGCGGAAGCCCCATGTGCCCTGGGCACTTAAGGTTCAGAGAGAGAGAGAGAGAGTTTGGTAGAATCACCATCACTATTTTTTTTACCTTATCAGTTAGTTAGTTTGGTAGAATCATCATCGCTATTTTTTTTACCTTATCAGTTAATTAGTTTGGTAGAATCATCATCGCTATTTTTTTTACCTTATCAGTTAGTTAGTTTTGTAGAATCATCATCGCTATTTTTTTACCTTATCAGTCAGTTAGTTTGATAGAATCATCATCACTATTTTTTTACCTTATCAGTTAGTTAGCTTGGTAGAATCTTCATCGCTATTTTTTTACCTTATCAGTTAATTAGTTTGGTAGAATCATCATCACTATTTTTTTACCTTATCAGTTAGTTTGGTAGAATCATCATCACTATTTTTTTACCTTATCAGTTAGTTTGGTAGAATCATCATCACTATTTTTTTACCTTATCAGTTAGTTTGGTAGAATCATCATCGCTATTTTTTTAACATTATCAGTTAATTAGTTTGGTAGAATCATCATCGCTATTTTTTTACCTTATCAGTTAGTTTGGTAGAATTATCACTATTTTTTACCTTATCAGTTAATTAGTTTGATAGAATCATCATCGCTATTTTTTTACCTTATCAGTTAATTAGTTTGGTAGAATCATCATCGCTATTTTTTTACCTTATCAGTTAATTAGTTTGGTAGAATCATCATCGCTATTTTTTTACCTTATCAGTTAATTAGTTTGGTATAGAATCATCATCGCTATTTTTTTACCTTATCAGTTAATTAATTTGGTAGAATCATCATCGTTATTTTTTTACCTTATCAGTTAATTAGTTTGGTATAGAATCATCATCGCTATTTTTTACCTTATCAGTTAATTAGTTTGGTAGAGTCATCATCGCTATGTTTTTACCTTATCAGTTAGTTTGGTAGAATTATCATCACTATTTTTTACCTTATCAGTCAGTTAGTTTGGTAGAATCATCATCGCTACACAGCAGACAAACCCGCTGACGCTCCAACCTCCCGCTCAACATGTTCTTGAAAGCAGGAGAACTGAAGAACAGCTTGTCTCTAATATGTGTACTTGACTTAAACCACGCTTGCTAAAAGGCATACCCAAAGAACGGCAGGAAAACTCTCAAGTCATGAATTTCGATACAACCACACCGCTCCTCAGATCATCGGAGAAGTGCTCCTGCCAGATCTATTTCAGACAAACTGTTTAGGACTTTCAATGCTCCAAGAGCCTTGATCCCAGAGGTCTGTGTGCTTTTTGAAGCTCTTCATTGGGGGGGGGGGGGGGGAGAGGCCGGATACACCACTACAACTCTCAGATTGCTTCCTTGTTTGTAAATGGTGAAAATTCGATTCTCTATTAACCATTATAAACCAAGCATGTAAGGCTGGGATTATTCACCCTTTGTTTTACAGTTTAGACCATCAGTAGTCTGCCTATTATGTCTCCACACTGCTTCATCATCATCATCATCATCATCATCGTCATTGTCATCATCATCATTGTCATCGTCGTCGTTGTCGTCATCGTCATCATCATCATCATCATCATCATCATCATCATCATCATCGTCGTCGTCGTTATCGTTATCATCATCATCATCATCACCATCATCTTTCTCATTAGACACAGTAGGATTTCAATAGATATCACCAGCCTAGTCTTACTTCAAGCGTGGACATCTACAACAAAGCCGCTAAACGAAAATTCTAATATAACAAAAAAAAAACTTGTTTACAGATCCCGTCCCAAGCCTCATTATTTGGTTCCCCCTTACCCCCCTTTGGGGTTAAAGAAGGCCTCAGTTACGTGCCCTTATTCTAATGGAAGACCAGTATAAATCGATATCAACATACAGTTCTATCTATATCTGGCCATGTCCCGCTCATACAAGAAATAAGACGCTTATATGTAGTTGTCGGCGAAACTCTTGCCACAGGGAAACCTCCTTCTGGCCGCTAGAGCTTTCAGCTGTCATTTCATTTGTTTCTGTTGTCATTTCAGTTGTTTCAGTTGTGCAAATACTGACAAGCTAAGAATATTTGTTACCTTTTCTTATATCCACTGTTCCATCACCATCATCATCATCATCATCATCATTAGTCCTCTGCACTCCCAATGGAGCATAAGGCTTCAGCAAAGGTTATCCAGCCAATCTTATCTTTAGCAAGTCGGCCTACCTCAAGTCATGTCTTCCCGGCTTCCTTTAGTTTTTCCATTGTTCCCCCTTCCATATAATTCTATATTTTCCTGTTCATAAACAGTTCAGCACAGGGTTTCTCAACCCGGGTCACGTTACTGAAAAATGACTCCCAGGAACTTCTCACGGAACTCAGTGGCTCAGTTTAACGCTTTTGTTTCTGGCCCAGGCAGGTTGGTTGCTTATTACGAGGGTCATACCGAAAGTCGTGAGCAAACATGTTTTTAAAATCATAATTTATGGACTGAGAAAATGTAAATATATCACCTTAATCCGAATCATTGCACTTCATGTAGAGGTCACATGACGTCACCATCATGTGTCACGTGATAACGCTGAGTAGAAACAAAATGGCAGGTGCTGAAGTTTCGTTTCGTCAACGTGCTGTTATTGAGTTCTCGTTAAAGAGCAAATCCCCGCTGCTGAAATTCACCAAAGACTTCAAATTGCTTATGGAGATGTGTGTATGGGTGTTAGCAGTGTTAGGAGGTGGATGAAACATTTCAAAGATGGAAACACGAGCATCCAAGATATGCTTCGCAGCGGTCGCTCTCGAACTGCCTCCACTGAAAGCAGCGTGGAAAGGGTCATTAAAGAAGACAGACGTGATACAGTATCTTAAATCGCTGTAAATCTTGGAATAGTACACAATGCAGTACAGGAAATGATTGAAACCCTAGGCTACAGAAAAGTTTGTGCCCGCTGGGTCCCACGTTTGTTGACTGAAGATCACAAGATGTAAGAAAAACCATCACTCAAGACCTTGAAAATTCAGAAAATAGGTTGGGAAATTCTTTCACACCCTGCCTATAGCCCTGACCTGGCACCCAGTGATTACCATCTTTCCGGTTTTGTGAAAGAACAAATGCGAGGCCATCACTACAACACAGGAGAGAACGTCCAGAAAGCAGTGCGTCTGTGCCTTCGGTCAGCTGGAACGGAATTCTACCGGGAGGTTATTTTCAAACTTGCAGAGCGATGGGAAAAGTGTGTGCAGAGAAATGGAGATTATGTTGAAAAGTGAAGAAAAGGATGCAGATTAAGTTGATACATTTATTTTTTCTCTATTTATAAATTCTGATTTAAAAAAAATTTTGCGCGCGACTTTCGGTATGACCCTCATATATAGATGCGAAGCATGGACGATAACAAAGAACATTCAAAATCTACTGGAAGCGACGGAGATGTGGTTCATAAGAAAAATGATGAGAATACCGTGGACAGCCAAGATAACAAATTAAGAGGTTCTAAGCGAGGCTGAGCAAAAAGAAAGAAATTATGGCAAAATTCGGAACATGGACTCCAGATTTGTAGGACATGTTTTAAGAAGAGGCAAACTGGAGCATCTAGTAACAACAGGAATAATGGAGGGACAAAGGGACAGAGGAAGACAAAGAAACAAGATATATGACGGATTAAAAGAGTGACACAGAGCACAGTCAAAACACAACTTATAGAAAGAGCAAAGGACAGATGGTTGTGGAAATCAATGACAACCAACACCTGGCTGGCATGGACCAGAGAGACAGGTTGGTTAAAAAGTTATTTTCAGTTTCACACAAGAAGACAAAACCTACTCTTGCACATGCGATACACCTCACGCCATACCTGAGTACCATTTTCTATACTATACATGTATTATTCTTATTGTCGACGACATTTACTGGGTAAATTAAAGGTACTTTCTGTTTTCTTTGGTGCCCACCTTGTGACTTTATTACAATTGGCATATTTTATGGTGCAAAAAGGGGGGAGGGTGTGGCGGTGATAGCAGGCAGGAGTAGGAGGAGAGGGAAGGAAGAGATACGTGAAGAGAAAAACGAAACAGAGTTAATATTTTAATGCAGGTGTTCCGCTGGGCCAAAAGGTTGAGAAAGGCCGGATCAGCTTGAAAACCGTTGATGTTTGTTATAAAATTATATAGACTCCAAAAAAAAAAAAAAAAGAAATACATAGCTTATATAAGCTTCATTTTTTATATGTTATGACCAAAAAATTTTTCCCAGGTATCTCAAACCAAACCAGAAATTGTCACCACGATGTCAAGTCCATGATTTAGCGTGAATTTTGCTATTCTCGTGTATAGTCAAAACGCAGTAGCTGCCCTTGCTAATCACGCATTTTTTTTTACCATAACTCACGTTGCGTTTATGGAAAAGTCGTGATTTTTGTGGCGAACACAACTCACTTCCCACGCAAATGAAACCCTATAAACGGATGAGGTTACACAAACAAATTCAGTTAATCTTCAAGCAGACAATTATGGCGCGTTTATCGCAAAATTTACGAAACATTGCTATTGGTCGCCTGCAAGTAGGCGAAAGTCAAAGTCATGTTGTCAGGCATTTAAACGTGCAGCAGAGTACCATCGACTTGGCACCGTTTCCAAGCCACTGGCTCAGCTGAAGACCGGCACTGTAGAGGATGACAAAGGGTGCCAACAGCAGCTGATGATCACTTTATTCTGATTCATCACCTCAGAAACGGGTTTACAGCAGCTTCCTCAAGTGCCCAGTCATTGCTTGTAGGATGTAGTGTGTCTGATCAAACTGTCCGGAATAGACTGCATGAAGCTGGACTGGTGGCACGACGACCTCACCGCGGTCCTGTCTTAACGAGACGCCATCGCCAAAATCGACTTGTTTGGGCCAACCAACATCGGCCCTAGACAATTGGCAATCAATGGAGACGTGTCTGGTTTAGTGACGAATCTTCCTTTTTGTTGCACCGCCATGATATGCGGAGAAGGATCTACCGTAGGCCAAATCAACGTTTTGCCAAAAATTGCGTTGATGAAGCTCCGCCGCACGGTGGTGGAGGTGTAATGGTATGGGGAATGATGAGTTTCAACGAAAGGAGTCCATTTGTGCAGATTGAAGGAGGCTTGAATGCACAACGATACGTCAATGAAATTCTTCGACCCCATGTCCTTCCATTTTTGGCTGCGCAAAGGCCTGTGTTTCAACAGGACAACGCCAAACCCCATTTTGCACGGTTCACCACATAGTTCCTGACTGCCAACAACATTTTCACCCTTCCCTGGCCACCCCTGTCTCCAGACATGAATCCGATCGAGCACCTATGGGATGAGCTGCAAAGACGCGTTTGTCGCCGAAACGTTTATCCAGTCAATCGTCGTGATCTGTGGTAGGCACTCCAGGAAGAGTGGACAGCCATCCTACAGGCACACATCAGACATCTGATCTCATCTATGCCCAGGAGATGCCAGTCGCTGATCGATGCAAGCGGAGGCCACGCACCGTACTAAGTTGAGAACGTCTGGGACTAACACATTCTAGTCACACAGATCCAAGAAACTGTCAAGTGAGTGTTTAAACCCTTAGGTATTATTGTGTGCAATTTGAACATTTTATTCTTTCAATTTTAAAAAGCTATAGAATATCAAAGTTATGGCTAAAATTGGATCATCAGTAGTTATGCGTTTTTTTTTTTTTGGGGGGGGGGAGGGCAGTCCTTACGTTCATAGCTCCGTCTAGACTCCAGAAAACACCCTGCAGATTCATCATCATCATCATCGTTGCACAGAATTTAAAGCTCTAACCAGGATCCAGAAAAATATGAATGTATGGAGAACCGCGGAGGCATGTTTTAATCATTTCAGCTGACGGTGAGATTTACTGCAGTGTTCTGTTTTCTTTCCTGGGTGACTGAGAGCATGAAGAAGAAAAAGAAGAAGAAGAAGTATAAGAAGAAAAAAAGAAATAAGAAGAAGAAGAAAAAGAAGACGAAGAAGAAAATAATAATAATAATATGATGATGATGATGATGATGATGATCTTAAAGTTGTCGTACTATCTTTTCTAAATGTCTATTTTTCATCTGTTTTTCGCGTTTTTATCTGTTGTGTTCTTTTTGCACATGATCCTTGAAAAAGGCTTTTGCCTAAATATTGAATTTTTGTGTGTTCCTCTTTCATATGTACTCATCTTACTTTCTGAAAACTCTCGTTCTTGCTCACTTTCCTCTCTCTTTTTCATCTTTTTGTAAAACTGAACCATATACCTCTGTCTACCTTTATTACTGGAACCAGTTTTGCTGAAATCCTCATTTATTTCATCTTATTTCTCCAATTTTGTAGTCTGGACTTTCATTTATATTTACTAAAACCTGTTAATATTTTTTCTTGTTATATATTTTTGTGCTTTTCTTTTTTACTTAAGGTTATTTTATTATTTTGTTATCTTTTCTTCTTTGTTTTGTACCCATAATGGATATCTTCATCCGTCATATCCATACCTGGGAATTTACTTGTCTGGAAAACCAGAGTCTGCCCGGAAAGTGCTGAAAAAAAAAGTAAAACTACATGTCAAACAATGACAAAATAGTGCCAGGACAAAAAAAAAATAACAAAAATGCTACTAAAATGTAAACAATGCAAAGATATTCTCAAGACGCAACATAGTGGCAATATTACCAAGATGTAAGACAATGGCAACATATTACAAAGATGTAATGCAGTCAAAACATTACCAAGATATAAGACAAGATAGAGGGATTGGATGTGGATTAAAACTAGCTTCCCAGCCCCATCAATTAAGGGAGGTAATCCGTCTTCGGTCATGTTAAACGTCACGATGACCTAGAACAATGGTTCCCAACATTGAGGCAGGGAAGGAACTTCAAGTCTATGTTTCAATAATTATAATGTAGAGGAATGTATACAGGTGAACATCCTTCCTGGATTATGATTTAATATATAGACTATACAGAAACCTGAAAAAACTAAGCACGAAGATGAAAATCAGGATATTTAAGAGCAATGTTCTAAGTGTACTACTCTATAGAACTGAATGCTGGAAAATCACCACAACTATAGAAAACAAGTTGAATTCTTTCCAGACTAAATGTTTACGAAGAATTAGAATAATATTTTGGTCAAACACCATAAGAAATAACATCTTGTTGGCAGAGATGCAGATGAAGCCACAGACAGCAATTATTGAGGAAAGACGCTGGCGATGGTTGGGACATTTGCTCCGAATGACTGACAACTCACTACCAAAAATAGCACTAAGATGGACACCACAGGGGAACAGAAGTAAGGGTAGACCAAAAGAGACATGGAGAAGAACAACAGAGAGGATGTTGAGCAATAGAGGGCTCACCTGGGCAAGAGCGGAAAAAAAGAAAAGGGCGGGCATTTATGGAAAACCCTTGCCGAAGCCCCATGTGTCCTGGGCACTTAAGATTCAGAGAGAGGGGGGGGGGGGAGAGAGGGAGTTTCCGCGGCAGCCTTGGTTGAGAAAAGATGGACTTTCAGAACTACTAAAGTTTTAGAGAGAACGATAATAGAGAGTTTGGTTACAGGACCATTACATAAACATCATTTGTTTAGGATGAAACATCATTTGTTTAGGGTGAAAGAGTTGGGACGATGGCAGAATTGAATTTAGAATTTAGAGTGCAAGAAAACTTATATATCATCATATAAAGAATGTTATTCATATCCACACACTGAAGCAACGGTTCTCAATCTTTTTTCCAGGTAGCAGACCCCTGAAACCAATAATAATTAACCTCGGCACCGCCTGCTTTCACATAAAACTTCCCCTGAAGGTTGGTATTAAACTGTAAACCTTCACATCAATCATATTTTGAGTCTTCATGCATTTGGGCGTTTTGTGACGTACAAGAAACCTTCACAAACCACATGCTGAGAACCTACAAGATATAAACAGACACAGAGATCAGATCATCTATGGATTTGTCAGGAATGCAGAGATCATCATCATCATCATCATCATGTGCCGTGCCGACTGGAGTTGGCTATTATGCTTCTCCAGAGTACACGATCTTTCATGCAGGTCATTAACTCAGTTGGTGATCTCCTCTCACACCATCTCGTCAGGCTGTCCAGTATCATTTTTTTTTCGATCTTCTCCTGGCTCTTCTTCCTTCTATTTTTCCTGTTGTTATAATATTCTCAATGCCCCCTCTTCTCATTGCATGTCTTATGAAAGTACATTTTCTCTCTTATTGACAAGATTTTTTGTATCTCCAGCTCTTCTCAAACATTCTCCATCAGTTATTTTTGCTGTCCAGGAAATTCGTAACATTCTTCTACGAGTAATAAACCACATTTCTACTGCTTCGAATGATTTTTGTGCAGACTTGCCTATTGTCCATGATTCACTTCCATATAATAAGATAGGTTCAATATAGCATTTTAGGACTTGTTTTCTAACGTTCATTGATAAGGATGTGTTGGATTCTCATTCTCTGAAATGCAGTCTTTGCTTGGTCTATTCTGTTCTTAATTTCTGTTTTGCATTTCTCGTCTGAAGTTATTACTGCTCCAAGTGCAATGATAAATCTAGCTAAATAGCGAATCCTAGGAAAGATAATAGATGTCTGTGATAATGTAGCTAAATAGCCAATTGTAGGAAAGATAATGGCCGTCTGGTACAATGTAACTAATCAGCCAATCGTAGGAAAGATAACGTAGCCACAGTAAATAGCCAATCATAGGAAAGATAACAGCTGCCTGTGATAATGTAGGTAAATAGCTAATGGCAGGAAAGATAATGGCTATCTTGGAAGGGTGTAAAAAAATTTAATGTACAGAATGAACGTACCTGGCACAACTCCCCAAATTTAGCTTTCTCTGTCTGAGAGATTTCCTCGCTGAAATATAAAGAGATGGTTATCACTAGATGATCGTTCGGATTTTTTAAAATCTATAACTGTTTGCATAGTTAGTTAGTCGATGGTTAGTCCTCATTGCACATCGAACGATTAGTCTATGGTTTCTCCTTACAGGTTACAGTGGAGGGTTGACAGGCAGTGAGCCAGTCTGATATCCTGGACGCACCCAGAGAAGCTGGTTGAGTCCCCGATCCAAGCAGGTTTTGCACCTGCAACTATGAACAGATTGCTGGAACATAAGGTCAAACGTGGGATGGCCAGACAAGAGCGCTGCAGGGGGAGGCAAAGAAGACAGGTTCCATAGTGGATACGCACTGTAACTACAACAGGCAGGTGCATTTCGACGAGAAATTTTTATAAGAGTCGATTTGGTAGTAAGTCTATTTGATCATAAGTCGATGTGGTCTTATGTAAGTCGATTTGATCATAAGTCGATTGTTCTAGATCTTTTTGATCGTAAGTCGAGTTGGATGTAAATCTGATCATAAGTCGATTTGATCGTAACTAAGTCGATATAATGGTGAAGTCTATTTGATCACAAGTCAGTGTTGATCAGAAATCGATCTGGTTGTAGTGGTGATTTAGTGGTGAGTTAATTTATTATAATTCGATGTAGTGGTAAGTCAATTTGATCGAATGTTTATTTAATAGTAAATCACAGCCAATATGGTGGTCAGTTATCTGATCATAAGTCAGTTTAGTCTTAAGTCGATTTGACCACTGTTTGATTTGGTTCCAAGTTTACTTCACCAAAGTCGATTTGGTCTTAAGTTTACTTGATCAAAGTCGATTTGATCGCAGCTCAGTTTGGTCGCAGGTGAAAAATCATAAAATACCGAAGCAAATAGCAGGGTATACGCAGATAGTTCTGTCTACCATCTTGCTCACGTACAGGTCATGTCTGAAATGCCAGTAGAATACAATAAAATAGAAACTCAAAAATGTGTTAAATTATCAAATTGTTATCTTTATGCCGTGGGATAAGTTCTTCCTTGTTACCCCCCCCCCCCCCCCTGTTCACAATTACAACACTGATTCAATACTATTTTAAAATACCGTACTCTTCTATTTTCTATCATAACGATGACATTTTAAAAAAAAGTCTATTTGATTGTAGCTCTAATCACATCACGAGTGAGATTGTGGGCTACGCGTATGTGAGCATGAGGTTAGCCCAGGCTTATGCTAACAGAAAATTGTTAGATGTAAGTGAGCAGAGGTCGAAAACGTGTCATGGGATGGATTTTCGACTGTTAAGAATTAAACGAGGGTCTTGTTTTGTTTGGTAGGGGGTTGAAAACTCCGATATGGTTGTTCTCGATGAGTGGTAAAAGTTAAGTTGAAAATGAACTCCTTTGAGTAAAAGTCGTCAATTTTTAAATCTAATCTCGTCATAAAAAAACTTAAATATTTTGGACACATTAAACGTCATGATAATTTAGATTTAGATAAGACAGTCTTTGAAGGATGCATAACGGGAAAAAGAAAGAGAGGAAGACCAGTGCGAAGATGGCTGCAAGACATCGTTGATAATCTGCAAATGGATGCATCAGCAGCAGGGCATCTTGCTCGCAACCGAGAGACCTACAGGAGAGCTGTTAGGGAGGCAATGTTCCGCAAGGGACATGCAAATGACTGACTGACTGACTGACTGACTGATCCCGTCATTTATATATCATACTTTGAACAGCGCAGAAGAATAAAAAAAAAGAGTTACCTGGTACTGAACACTTTCTCCACAAATGACTTCATAAACTCCATGCACTCAAGCGTAACATCGTCGGGCTGGGAGTCGACGCTGAGATTTGAACTGTAGGACTTCTCAGATTCCACGGAATTAGACCTCTGAACCACTGTGCCACCAAACTCCGTTTCAGAATAATCCAGACTCGTCTCCTGACTGTTAAATGCGTTTTCTGTCTGAGATTCAGGCTCGAAGCACATGAGATTTTCGGGTAGCTGATCTTCAGATATGAACACGTCCACATCTGGTTGCTCGTAATCATCGAAAAGGATCTCATCGATCGTGTTTGATCTCCGTTTGCTTGCTGTGAACTTTGGCGGTTTTTGTTTGGCTTCTCGAATGCCATCTTGTCCCAGAGGAGCAAAGTCTATGTCAGATTTTCTTCCTTCGTCAGTTGCATTTGTGGTCGTCTCTCCATTCAGCTTTTTCTCCTGGACCATATTGTTTCTGTTTTCTGTCTCCTCTTTGCTTTCATTGCTCTTGTTTTCGTCTTTCCTTGGATTATGGTTGTAATCTCCGTGACGATAATGATCATTGTAATGCTGTTTTTTGTCTGTGGCTATACTTTTGTAGCCATCAGCGTGAAAATTTGCTAAATCATTTATTTTCTCGGATTTTTGGAATTTTAAATCCAATTTGGCCTGTAGATCAGAATAACAGTCGGACACGTGATCAGTCTTGGAGATATGGACCCCGCGTAACAGAGAGTCGGATATGGAGATGTCTGTGTCCGAGACGGAAATGTTCGTCACAGGTTGCGATGGGTTAGGTTCCGGCTGGTTGTATATTGGCTCGTCGAAGCTTACACTCATTCCGTTAAGTGAGAATCTTTTCTGCAGGGCTTTGATTGCCTGATTTGGTACGTGGTTGAGGTCTGATGACTTCATATCCTGAACGATTTCCTGTTTACTAATGGACCTTATGTCGTCATGCATGGAAAATCTCTCACACGAGTTCCCCATTGAGGGCAGCCTCTTTGGCGGAGGAGGTCTAGGGGGAGGGTTGTTTGGAACAGGAGGGGTACCGGGAGAGGAGATGGATCCTTCACTTCCGGTACTGTTGCTAACAGTGTCTGTCCTTGGGGTGAAGGTATTCTCGATCTTAGTTGAGATATCACTGAAGAGACCATTCTTCTTGGCCAACATGTTGCTGAAGAACTTTGAGGTGCTGTCTGCAAGGCTCTCTGACAAAGACCTCCTTTCTGCTCTTGACCGGCTTCCTTGGTGTACAGATTCCTTCAGGCTGCGTCCAAGACCCGACATGGTAGTTTTTGAAAATATGGACTAGAACATGCACGGGATTTGAACTTGAAGACAGTTACTGAATGACTTGCTGTGAGAGACGCGCCATTCTGCAAAAGAGAAAGACATCGTTGTCTTTAACCGGACTTGATGCTGTGTGCTTGCGTCATCTAACCTGACACTGTTTCGTTTCCTTAAAAATAAGTGTAAGTTTTGTCTTAGTTTTGTGACAGTAAACTAACATTTAAAATAATGAACATAAAAAATATCAGAGATTTATAAGGGAGAACAGATATATCAACAAATGCAATCAGCAATTTACTCTGCCTCTTACGATAGTCCTCTATTAAGTTTTCACCCGTTTTTTTTTAAATTTTTATCCGTTGTGTTATTTTTTTATGATATCTTTGAAAAATGGCTTTTGCTGAAATATTGGATTGATATAAGTTCTTCATTTTTACCGCTCGTCTTTCTTTCTGCTGTTCTTGTTCCTGTTCAGTATCCTCACATTTTCTCTTTTTTTTTCCATTAAAAGTGACCCACACACCAGTCTACCTTCATTAGTAGAAGCAGTTTTACACCAGTCTACCTTCATTAGTAGAAAGCCGTTTTACACTAGTTTACCATCATTAATTGAAGCAGTTTTACAGCAGTCTACCTTCATTAGTAGAAGCAGTTTTACAGCAGTCAACCTTCATTAGTAGAAGCCGTTTTACAACAGTCAGCCTTCATTAGTAGAAGCAGTCTTACACCAGTCTACCTTCATTAACTGAAGCAGTTTTACAGCAGTCTACCTTCATTAGTAGAAGCAGTTTTACAGTAGTCATCGTTTCTCCTATCCCTTGCATAGAAACTTTACGTTTATATCAATGAACACATAAAAAAAAACTTTTTGCTTCTTCACAATCCGTCAATACCGTAGAATTCCTTATGCTCCCTTCACTCCAGTCCGATGTTTCGGTAGATTTTTTTTTCAGCTCCAACGTGACTGGTCCCAGGCTCATGCTGAGAAGCTGAAGAAGAACTGAATGGAGAGCCTCCTCTATTTTGCACAACCGAATCTCTAATTCAACCCTGAAAATCGACTGGAAACCACCCAGCGAAGTTTTATAAGCTATGGTGTAGTAACCAGCAAAACATAATTAACATTCGACTACTGATTTAAAAAAAAGCAAGCTTTGCTTGCTCTGCTGCAGGCCTATTTATTAACCCCTCCAACCATTTAAGATGCGTTAATGATACTCCGTCTTATAAGCTAAAACTTTCAATTTATCTGCTTGACTACCATTTTTTGCCCCTTTAATATTGAAGATATCTATTATAATGGAATTTTTGGTAGTCTTGTTCTTTCTGTCTGTACTGTTGGTGTGTACAGTGTGTTAATGAGGCTTTACTTAGGCCATATCGTATCATAGTGATCACGTTACGCACTTGAATAACACGGTAGACTTTCATCTTGATCTTCGTGAGTTGAGGTTACTGGACTAGTTATACACAGAATTCCAGCGCTCACTCTCACTTGCTGGATTAGTTAAACACTGTTCCAGACATACTTCTCATCCAGGCTCTTCAAAACCTCACGTTGACGATAACTGGTACAGATAGTCAAGTAAATCCTGGGTAACGGTGACTTGGAACATTTATTGATGGAAGGATGATAATGTTGATGAAAATAACATTAAATCTGTCTGCCGCCTGGTTATCCCTGCCATGTGGCCAGTCCATTCATACGTACAACTGCAGTTCATATGTTCCATGAAGACATCACACAGCACAAAAAACGCCCACAAAGTTACACGTTCAAACCAAAACTGACTTCCACGCACTCAGCCTTGCCCCCACAATTTCCTGTCACGGGTTTTGCAGCCCACGTGACCTTCTCGACGGATCTCAACAGGAGAAAATTCAAAAAGAAAAACCCATAATAATGCACTTACTATCAAGCCAACAGTTGTTACACGAATGCTGCTATACTATTTTACTCGATGATTTACCTGGTATTTGCTTATGATAAGGCTTTACAAATGTGCCACTTGAAGGGAATCTCGCAGGAAGCTGGTGCTAAATCATTTGGACGAAATACAGACCAAGCCCAGACAAAATGTATCTCAGAATAATGCGGCTGAAATCGGTTAACCTGACCTTAATTTGAAGACGATAAATAACAAAGTGTGATACTTCACTTTCATGTGTGACTGCTCAAGTGACTGGAGACAGAAGGACACAGGGAACCACAGAATATGAAACATAAAGTTGTAACGAAATCTAAAAACCTCTTGAGAACATAATAAGCAAATCAAGTTTACATCTGAAAAATGGATTAATCTTCTTAGACAAAGTAAAATTTACATATGAAAATGAATTAACCTTGTAAAAAGAACTCAAAGAGGAAGTAAAGTTTCTATCTGAAACTCAATTCACCTTTTAAGAAAGAACACAGAGAAAAAGTAAAGTTTATATCTGAAAGTGGATTAACATTTTAAGAAAGAACACAGAGAGAAAGTAAAGTTTATATCTGAAACCAGACTAACTTTGTAAGAAATAACACAAAGAAGAAGTAAAGTTTATATCTGAACTGGATTAACATTTTAAGAAATAACACAGAGAAGAGCTAGTGGTGAAGCGATGATCACGTTACAATGTAGAGGGACATCAGTTTTATCCTTTTCTTCGACCCTTTATTTCAAAATATACACATTTCCACTCTAAGGGATACTCTGCCACTTGACATCACTTCTCCTCATTTCAAGAAAGGATGGCAACTCTGCAAACTGACATTACTTCTCCTCATTTCAAGAAAGGATAGCAACTCTGCAACCTGACATGACTTCTCATTTCAAGAAAGGTAGCATTTCTGGAACCTGAAATGACTTTTCCTCATTTCAAAGAAAGGATGGCAACTCTGTAACATGATATGATTTCTCCTCATTTCAAGAAATGATAGCAACAGATTCCTCTGTAGACGATGAACTGGCCTATGTTCCTGTCTAATTCACTATGTCACTCTTTAATAAAAAAGTAAAAAGTAAAGATAGTCCCATAGCATTTCGAATGCCGTAGGGGGTGAAGCGTTTGAGACCTCATTATGCTGGGTCATCAGCGTATGAGGTAGGGTGACCAGTTCCTTTCCTCGCTGCCTTTACTTCCCAGATTTTCTCTGGTACCCATTTTACGAGGCTGGGTCGACCTCAGGGCCGTATTGGTCGGAAAAAAAATCCCGCTCAGCTGGGGATTCGAACCCTCGACCATTTGGTTGATAGACGAGTGCAACATTCTTTAATGCATAACCGCAAACTGTAGTAGTCTGTATAACATCCTTTGCCCTTCTGTCGTTGTGTGGACACTCCACACTGTTCTGGTTCACTGGAATGTTTTTGAAAGATCTTAGATTCCTACAGTATCATGAAATGCTACCAATGAAAAAAAACAAGACACCCATTTACTGTCTTGGCTTGGACACCTCAAGAAAAAAACGAGACACCCATATACTGTCTTGGCTTGGACACCTCAAGAAAAAAACAAGACACCCATATACTGTTTTGGCTTGGACACCTCAAGAAAAAAACAAGACACCCATATACTGTCTTGGCTTGGACACCTCAAGAAAAAAACAAGACACCCATATACTGTCTTGGCTTGGACATCTCAAGAAAAAAACAAGACACCCATACACTGTCTTGGCTTGGACACCTCAAGAAGAAAAACAGAATGAGTCGGAGGCCATTACGAACATGGAAACGCACAACACAGGAAGAAATAAAGAAATCGAGAAAGACATGGTTTGAGGTATCCCGATTTGCTGAAGACAGGACTGGCTGGGGAACCTACTTCCTGATGCCTTATATGCTCCATTGGGAGTACAGAGGCCCTATAAATCCTACGGAAAATAGCTAATATCTTTCGGCAGGAACCAGATCTAATCCCTTTCGCAACGTCAAGCTTAAATTTAGTACACGACCCTAGCCAACTTCTAAGCTCACCCCCCACACACACATCCATTCTCTCCCGGCCATCCTTCCATAGCTCAAAAAAAGAGACAATTAACGCTTAAGCACACGTGTGTATTTGCAAACAAGCTCAACTTCACAGAGTTGTCGCCAGAGATCGATGAGATAATAAAGGAAAGTCACCCAGGGAGATATGAAATTCATTCCGCTGTGGTCGTTTCGCCTGTGCTCTCAAGAACAGTTTTGACAGATGAATTATGTGTTCGTTCTGTGACTTGATTGAAACGGCTGTGAAAAGCTCTACGTTTGTTGGAAACGGCTGAGATAAACATTTAAACATTTCTGCTTTGAATGAAAACAGCGAAATAGAGCTCATGAAATGTTTTCTTTTGGAATAGCAAAATAAATGTTAAAATATTTTATGTTTATCTTGGACCGGCAGATAAATATATTATGATATATTCTGTTTCTGTTGGACCAAAAAAGATAAAAACAATTAAAAGTCTGTTTTTTTTTCCTGTCGAAACAGTAGGGAAAATAGGTTAAAATATTTTCAGTTTCTGTTGGAACAAAATGATAAACAGGTTAAATATTTTTTTTCTTTGTAAAGGAACAAAATGGTAAACACGTTAAAACAGTTTAAGTTATGCCCTAAATAGCAAAAATGACGTAATTATTTGCATGTTCTGGCCGAGAAAACAGAATATGAAATGTGCAAAGTGTGCGGCATATTTTAACAGAAACAGACGAAACATATATTTTCACCAGTTTGTTACAAGTATGATCTCTGGTATAAACGTTGGAAAATTGCTATTTGCAATGTTTGTTTCATGTTTAAATAAAAGCAGGTGTGTTAGTTCTATGTTTGATAGAACATGCTGTGTCTAATTTGTTAAACGACTGTTAATGATTTTGAATGAAACAAAAGTCATTAATTAGCAGAATTGTAACGTACGAGGGGATGTCACTAAGTAACTCGCAAATTGAAATATTTTATAAGTGGCAGTTATCAGGTACTATTTAAATATATCCTTAGATAGTACAATCATCCAACTTTATAATAGTTGTATGTAGGGGGCGTTGGGAGTTAGGTGCGCATGCGCAAAGCAATAACAAAATGGCTACCCAACTGTTACTGTGTACCAAAGAAGAACAGAGAAGTGTAGTGCGATTTTTGTGGGCTAAAGGACATTCAATTGAGGACATTCATAAGGAAATGATTACATTTTATGCTGAAAAGTGTTTATCACGTAAAGCGGTCTATAACTGAGTAAAAGAATTTTCTCAGGGACGCACCGAAATTGTTGACAAAAACTCAAGATTACGCCTTCTGCGGGGAAGGTTATGCTGACAGTGTTCTGGGATTATAAAGGAGTATTATTAACCAAGTTCCAGAAGTATGGTGACAGTGTGAATTCTGTATCGTACTATGAAGTTCTGTCGATGCTACGGGATGAATTCGAAGAAAACGTCCTGGTCTACTGACTAGAGGTGTGCTTCTCCCTCATGACAATGCCAGACCACATATGGCTTGGTTAACCCAAGAGAAAATTAACCAGTTGGGTTGGGAAGTTCTTGAACATCCACCCTATAGTCCTGACGTAGCTCCAAGTGATTTTCACCTGTTTGGTCCATTGAAAACCCACCTGGCGGGAGAAGATTCTCGAGTGACGAGAGAGGTGGAAACAAATTTTAAAAATGGTTCAGAAATCGCACTCCCGATTTTTACGCCATGGGCATTGCATCACTGATTACACGATGGGACAAATGTATCAATGTTGGTGTCGATTACGTTGAGAAATAGGGAAATAATGTAGGTTCAAAAATGAAAAGTTTTCAAATTACTGTCGCATTTAGTTGTTTTTTTTTTTTTTATAACAGGCATGTGCGAGTTACTTAGTGACTTCCCATCGTATTTTTTTTTTTAACGTGAAACAGTCATGATGTATTTGTTTTTACGAAGGTGTGGTAATGAAAATGACTTTTTCATGACGCCCGCGTGGTTCATTCACCAGGATTAGGGATAAGTCAGTGTGACTGTATTGAACTCACTGGTCTCTCCATAGGCTTCACCTCTACGGAGAACACATTGACTTTTATCAAGCTGGACAGGCCGAGGTAAACGCGAAGATATAGTTTTCATGGCACCAGTGACGAGCTCTTCTTGTTCCTGATGGCTGGACCTGAGCCACTCCTAGAAGATAGTCATCTTCAGTGTCTTAAGATCTCACCTTGGAAAATGGTCATCTTCAGTTTCTTAAGATCTGCCAGTGGAAAATGGTCATCTTCAGTGTCTTAAGATCTGACCCTGGAAGATGGTCATATTCAGTGTCTTAAGATCTCCAGTGGAAAATGATCATCTTCGGTGTCTTAAGATCACACAATTGAAAATGATCATCTTCAGTGTCTTAAGATCTGCCAGTGGAAAATGGTCATCTTCAGTGTCCTAAGATCTGCCAGTGGAAAATGGTCATCTTCAGTGTCTTAAGATCATAACCTGGTAAATGATCATCTTAAGTGTCTTAATATCACCTCCTGGAGAATAGTCATCTTCAATGTCTTAATATCTGCCCCTGGAAAATGGTCATCTTCAGTGTCTTAAGATCTGCCCCTGGAAAATGGTCATCTTCAGTGTCTTAATATCTGCCCCTGGAAAATGGTCATCTTTAGAGTCTTAAGATCACACCCTGAAGAATGGTCATCTTCAATGTCTTAAGATCTGACCTTGGAAGATGGTCATATTCAGTGTCTTAAGATCTGACCCTGGAAAATTATCATCTTCAGTGTTTTAAGATCTGGCCTTGGAAGATGGTCATATTCAGTGTCTTAAGATCTGACCGTGGAAAATTATAATCTTCAGTGTTTTAAGATCTGGCCTTGGAAGATGGTCATATTTTGTGTCTTAAGATCTGACCCTGGAAAATGATCATCTTCAGTGTCTTAAGATCTGCCAATGGAAAATGGTCATTTTCAGTGTTGTAAGATCACGCAATGGAAAATGATCATCTTCAGTGTCTTAAGATCTGCCAGTGAAAAATGGTCATCTTCAGTGTCTTAAGATCTGCCAGTGGAAAATGGTCATCTTTAGTGTCTTAAGACCACACCCTGAAGAATGGTCATCTTCAATGTCTTAAGATCTGCCTCTGGAGGATGGTCATCTTCAGTGTCTTAAGATCTGGCATTGGAAGATGGTCATATTCAGTGTCTTAAGATCTGACCCTGGAAAATTATCATCTTCAGTGTTTTAAGATCTGGCCTTGGAAGATGGTCATATTCAGTGTCTTAAGATCTGACCCTGGAAAATGATCATCCTCAGTGTTTTAAGATCTGCCAGTGGAAAATGATCATCTTCAGTGTCTTAAGATCTGCCAATGGAAAATAGTCATTTTCAGTGTTGTAAGATCACGCAATGGAAAATGATCATCTTCAGTGTCTTAAGATCTGCCAATGAAAAATGGTCATCTTCAGTGTTGTAAAATCACACAATGAAAAATGATCATCTTCAGTGTCTTAAGATCTGCCAGTGGAAAATGGTCATCTTCAGTGTCTTAAGATCTCCTGTGGAAAATGATCATTTTCAGTGTTGTAAGATCAGACAATGGAAAATGGTAATCTTTAGTGTCCTAAGATCTGCCAGTGGAAAATGGTCATCTTCAGTGTCTTAAGATCATAACCTGGTAAATGATCATCTTAAGTGTCTTAATATCACCTCCTGGAGAATGCTCATCTTCAATGTCTTAATATCTGCCCCTGGAAAATGGTCATCTTCAGTGTCTTAAGATCTGCCAGTGAAAAATGGTCATTTTTAGTGTTGTAAGATCACACAATAGAAAATGATCATCTTCAGTTTGTTAAGATCTGCCAGTGGAAAATGGTCATCTTCAGTGTTGTAAAATCACACAATGGAAAATAATCATCTTCAGTGTCTTAAGATCTGCCAGTGGAAAATTGTCATCTTCAGTGTCTTAAGATCTCCAGTGGAAAATTGTCATCTTCAGTGTCTTAAGATCTGCCCCTGGAAAATAGTCATCTTCAGTGTTTTAAGATCTCATCCTGGAAAATGGTCATCTTCAGTGTCTTAAGATCTGCCAGTGACAAAAAAATGGTCATTTTCAGTGTTGTAAGATCACACAATGGAAAATGATCATCTTCAGTGTCTTAAGATCTGCCAGTGGAAAATGGCCATCTTCAGTGTCTTAAGATCGTAACCTGGTAAATGGTCATCTTCAGTGTCTTAAGATCTGACTCTGGGTAATGATCATCTTCAGTGTCTTAAGATCTGACTCTGGATAATGATCGCCTTCAATGTCTAAAGATCTGGCTCTGGATAATGATCGCCTTCAATGTCTAAAGATCTGACTCTGGATAATGATCGCCTTCAATGTCTAAAGATCTGACTCTGGATAATGATCGCCTTCAATGTCTAAAGATATGACTCTGGATAATGATCGCCTTCAATGTCTAAAGATCTGGCTCTGGAGGATGGTCATCTTCAGTGTCTTAAGATCTGAACAACCAAAACAAAAAGGAGTAGGTAGGAAGCTACGTGGAATCATCGTCATGATCATCGTTATCATTATAACAATTCTCAAACTTCTCTCTTCTTTAGTTAGAGCAGGTCTGGGCAATCTTTTTGGTCGCCGAGACATGAAAGACTTCTTCCTTCTTCACGCGAGCCGCATACTTTAGACGTTATTAGATATACGCAAAATAAGAGAGAGAGAGAGAGAGAGAGAGATAGGTGAGAAAGAGGAGAGAGAGATGTTACATTATTAAGCTATCAAGCTTGGCTTCTGCAATTCTACAGCGTAAAAAATCAATACTTTCAACGTTTTCAGCGAGTTAGAATGTTTCTAAAGAAACTACCCAGACTGGCTGCGGGCTACACAAAATATTACAGAGGGCCAGATATGTTCCGCGGGCCAAGGGTTGCCCATAGGTGGTGTACAGAGAATGATAAAATAAAGAGACGAGACGTTGTACACATACCGGTATGACTGCTGCCGATGCTGGTGATGGTGATGATGATGATGATGATGATGATGGTGGTGGTGGTGGTGGTGATGGTGGTGGTGGTGATGGTGATGATAATGATGATGGTGTTGGTGGTGGTGACTCATATAAAATAAACACAGCTTATTTACATAATGACAGCCAGTGACTCTAGGTAAGGGCACAGTGGCACCTACGAGGCATGTAGTTCAAACCCTGAGGGCGGAAGAGGCTAGTACAGACAGACTGCACCCTCCTACACACGGCAACAAGAGACACTGCTTGCTATCACCCTCCTACACACGCAACAAGAGACACTGCTTGCTATCACCCTCCTACACACGCAACAAGAGACACTGCTTGCTATCACCCTCCTACACACGCAACAAGAGACACTGCTTGCTATCACCCTCCTACACACGCAACAAGAGACACTGCTTGCTATCACCCTCCTACACACGCAACAAGAGACACTGCTTGCTATCACCCTCCTACACACGCAACAAGAGACACTGCTTGCTATCACCCTCCTACACACGCAACAAGAGACACTGCTTGCTATCACCCTCCTACACACGCAACAAGAGACACTGCTTGCTATCACCCTCCTACACACGCAACAAGAGACACTGCTTGCTATCACCCTCCTACACACGCAACAAGAGACACTGCTTGCTATCACCGTGCTCATTATGTTACTCGAGCATTTCTAAGGTCAGCCATTAGTAAAACTGATGATAAACCAAATGATACTCAGTAGGCTCAAGGACAACTGATATTTACCTGCTGTAGGACCGTCTCCAATGACGAAAAGTGTTATCATCGTCGTTGTCATCATAACCATCATCATCAGTGAATAAATTATCTTCAAAGGCCACACGCTGATATAATAATGGTAAAAATAAAGCCGATTTTTAATTTCAGAAAACAACGGATGATATTATTCAAACCTTATTTTATTTCTTACCTGCATCATCGGTATCTCGTACGCACTTTGAAATTCTCCACAGTTTAACCGGCAAGAGTTTGATTATAAATATTGTAAAGCTTACCTGTTGTGTCCTCACTTTTTGAAAGCCAAGCCACGGGTCGATAATCTGTTAACCATAAGTTAATCAGGGACACATTTTACAGACTGTGCTATTGGTACGTCGCACGTAAGGCACCAGTGCAAAAGCTATTTAAACGATACTCTAAAACACATGGACAGAATTATCGAATATACTCGAGCCGCGATGATTAAAAAAAAAAGCAATCACCAGGCGCAAGGATTCTGGTATCAATGGAACAACTTGAATGAGGCAGCCATGACTAGCACGGGAAGAATTTCCGATACGGCTCCGAATGAATGAAATGAAAAATGGCGGCTACCAGCTGAGGTATCGATACCATCGCAATCAAAAACGGAAGAAAAATCAATGAAACGGATAGGCTGTGTTCCAGCGGTCAGTCTCTGCCTGGTTGCAGGATTGCCTGGTCAATGGTCGTGACACCTCCGACTTGAGGAAACTTAACTCTATTCTTTCTTTATTAATTTGTTTACTTTTAAAATAAATGGTTCATGTTGTACGGTGCTGGTGCCTATATTTGCCTTTGACCTGTCAGCACACTAGAGGGTGATGTGGTCAGCATCACGGCCTGGCTGCCTTTCCTTCTCCAACTCCAGAAGAAGTCGGGTATAAATTTCTACAGCTGTGTGAACTGAGTGCATCCGGCTGGATTCGAACCCCCGACTTTCGCCATGAGAGACCAGCGAACTAACTGCTTCACCATTCAGACCCCCTTTTTAAATAAAAGTACAGAACATTTGAAAAATATTAATTGTAAAATATTAAGTTATATACTTATTACTTTGGTTCTTTATGTGTTATTTAACTTATATACTTATTGCGAGGGGCATTCAAAAAGTAATGCACTACACGGTTTTTTTTTCAGCTAATAATGAAGATAGAAGCATGAAATTTTGCACACTTTAAATATGGCATGTGCTGATTGTGTGAACAAAATTGCACCGCAACCGGCCAAAGAATATGGCTGCCCTAACCGTCGAAATGGAGCGTGTTAGTAACGTGCAGTATAAGCAGCGAATTGTGATAGAATTTCTCGTTGCACAGAAAGAAACAGTTGTGAACATTCACAAGCGTTTATATGATGTGTATGAGAGTTTTACAGTCGACAGGAGTACAGTCCGTCGCTGTATTCAGAGAATCAACGGATCAATAAGTGGAGATAAGGAGTTGCATGATCGGCCGCGCTGTGGACGTCCTGCCACAGCCATCACGGTAGAAATGTTGAAATGCGCTGAGGGCATTATTCTTACTGATAGGCGTATCATTACTCAACAGTTGGCCTTAAAGCTGTCAGTCAGCAATGGTAGTGCAAATGCAGTTATAAAAGCTCTCGGATTTTCTAAAATGGGATCCTCGAAGTCTCACAAATGACCATCGATTGCAAAGGAAAGCAATTTCTTCTGAATTGTTAGAGCGTTTCAATGCTGAGGGAGAGAATATTTTGGCTAAGATTGTAACAGGTGACGAAACCTGGGAACATTATTTAAACCTGAGACAAAAAGAAAGTCAATGGAGGGGCATCATCCGCAATCAACACGAAGAAAGAAATTCAAGATAACTCCTTCAGCTGAAAAGGTCATGATCACGGTCTTTTGGGACATTGAAGGTGTGATTGTTGTGGATGATATGCCAAGAGGAGAGACAATCAGTTAGCAAGCTTACATTAAGACAATGAAAAAACTCAATCAATGTTTTTCGCAGAGTTCGGCCTCACAAGAATCCACCTTCGCGACAATGCGGGCCCTCACACAAGTCTGGCAACACGGGAAGCAATCACCAAAACTGGGTTGGACTGTACTATCCCATCCGCTATGGTCCCGATTTGGCACCCTCTGATATTTCCATTTGTTTGTTCCACTTAAAGATGCACTCCGAGGGGTAAGATTTGAAGATGAACGAAGGAGTGATTCATGCAGCGAAGAAATGGCTACATAATCAAGAGAAAATCTGGTACGGGCTAGGAATACATGCACTAGCTTCGCGCTGGCGTGAAACCGTACATGTTGATGGGGATTATGTTGAATAATATCGATGTTTACATGACATATCCATGTATCCTGTGCACACATTTCATGCTTTTTTAATAAACAGCTCCTGAGATAAACGATGTGGTGCATTACTTTCTGAACCCCCCTCGTACTCTGTTGCTTACTATGTGTTATCTATCTACTTTTCAACTATTCATCTTACTTCTTTAATTCTTTATCTTTATTTTATCTTTGTACAGGAGACTCCTTTGATGCTCAAGCCTTAAATCGCTAGTCCTTATTTAAATGAGTTTTAGCGCCCAATGAAGTACGGCTATTCCTGGAACACTCTCATTTAATGCACCTCTCCCGACGATCCCTACCCCAGGTTCCTACCCTCTCCGTTGGTGTCTAAATAAGCCCCCCCCCCCCCCCACCCCATTAAATAACTTTGTTGCCTGGAAGATAGTTACTATCAAATAATCGAGGGGGAAGAAAACACAGATTTGTACAATATTATTTCCTTTCCTGGTTGAATACGTTGCAATATTTTGGAAATTCAAACATCTGTCAGTTTTGCGTGTATCAGTACCATGACGAAGATCAGTGGTCGAAAGATTGGTTTTGTACTGTCATTATCTCCAGGTGAAATCCAAGCTTAAAATTATGGAGCCTGAAAGTTTGATTTGAAGCATACAGCTTGTGGGAATGTATGACCAAAGCATGATTGATTGACTGATTGATTGATCTTTATTTCAAAAGGGTTAGGAATTGGGCACGCAGGCCCGTCTGACATTCTGCAGGCCCGTCTGACATGAGAGAAAGGGAGAGGGAAAAAGAGAGAAGGACAGAGAGAGAGAGAAAGAGAGAATGAGAGAGAGGGAGGGAGAGAGAGAGAGAAGGAGAGAGAGAAATAGAGAAGGAAAAGAAGAGAGAGAAAAACCTAGAGAAAGACAGAGAAAACGTGAGAGTGTGAAGGGAAAGAAGAGAGAGGGAAAGAGAGAGAAAGAGAAAGAGAAAAAGAAAGACTAGGTGAGAGAGAAAGCAGAAAAAAATGAAAGAGCTTCATTTTGAATGGAAGGAAGATTAATTGAGGTACGCAGGCCTGTTTGACCCTCTGACCTATATCACTCACCTTTCATTCAAGCGGACTCATCCAACATCAGTGGAGAATACAGAGAGATAACAAACTTGTGAGGGAGAGAGAGAGGGAGAGAGGGTAGAGGGGAACAGTATTTTGAAAAACACAACCTACATCATTGATGAATTTGATGAGAGAAAGAGAGAGAGAGAGAGAGAGAGAGAGAAAGAGAGAGAGAAATATTGATCAACTGATTTAGAAGCACAGTTCAATTTTTAATTACCCTGGAGATGACTGCACTAAAGAAGATACAGTGGTCATTTATCAGCGACCCAAGCAAATCAAAACTCTATCAACGTCCTATCTAAACCCTATCAATTTCCTATCTCAACCCAAACAACTTTCTATATAAACTCTAAGATTGTAACAGGTGACGAAACCTGGGAACATTATTTAAACCTGAGACAAAAAGAAAGTCAATGGAGGGGCATCATCCGCAATCAACACGAAGAAAGAAATTCAAGATAACTCCTTCAGCTGAAAAGGTCATGATCACGGTCTTTTGGGACATTGAAGGTGTGATTGTTGTGGATGATATGCCAAGAGGAGAGACAATCAGTTAGCAAGCTTACATTAAGACAATGAAAAAACTCAATCAATGTTTTTCGCAGAGTTCGGCCTCACAAGAATCCACCTTCGCGACAATGCGGGCCCTCACACAAGTCTGGCAACACGGGAAGCAATCACCAAAACTGGGTTGGACTGTACTATCCCATCCGCTATGGTCCCGATTTGGCACCCTCTGATATTTCCATTTGTTTGTTCCACTTAAAGATGCACTCCGAGGGGTAAGATTTGAAGATGAACGAAGGAGTGATTCATGCAGCGAAGAAATGGCTACATAATCAAGAGAAAATCTGGTACGGGCTAGGAATACATGCACTAGCTTCGCGCTGGCGTGAAACCGTACATTGTTGATGGGGATTATGTTGAATAATATCGATGTTTACATGACATATCCATGCATATTTCATGCTTTTTTAATAAACAGCTCCTGAGATAAACGATGTGGTGCATTACTTTCTGAACCCCCCTCGTACTCTGTTGCTTACTATGTGTTATCTATCTACTTTTCAACTATTCATCTTACTTCTTTAATTCTTTATCTTTATTTTATCTTTGTACAGGAGACTCCTTTGATGCTCAAGCCTTAAATCGCTAGTCCTTATTTAAATGAGTTTTAGTGCCCAATGAAGTACGGCTATTCCTGGAACACTCTCATTTAATGCACCTCTCCCGACGATCCCTACCCCAGGTTCCTACCCTCTCCGTTGGTGTCTAAATAAGCCCCCCCCCCCACCCCATTAAATAACTTTGTTGCCTGGAAGATAGTTACTATCAAATAATCGAGGGGGAAGAAAACACAGATTTGTACAATATTATTTCCTTTCCTGGTTGAATACGTTGCAATATTTTGGAAATTCAAACATCTGTCAGTTTTGCGTGTATCAGTACCATGACGAAGATCAGTGGTCGAAAGATTGGTTTTGTACTGTCATTATCTCCAGGTGAAATCCAAGCTTAAAATTATGGAGCCTGAAAGTTTGATTTGAAGCATACAGCTTGTGGGAATGTATGACCAAAGCATGATTGATTGACTGATTGATTGATCTTTATTTCAAAAGGGTTAGGAATTGGGCACGCAGGCCCGTCTGACATTCTGCAGGCCCGTCTGACATGAGAGAAAGGGAGAGGGAAAAAGAGAGAAGGACAGAGAGAGAGAGAAAGAGAGAATGAGAGAGGGAGGGAGAGAGAGAAGGAGAGAGAGAGGGAGAGAGAAGGAGAGAGAGAATAGAGAAGGAAAAGAAGAGAGAGAAAAACCTAGAGAAAGACAGAGAAAACGTGAGAGTGTGAAGGGAAAGAAGAGAGAGGGAAAGAAAGAGAAAGAGAAAAAGAAAGACTAGGTGAGAGAGAAAGCAGAAAAAAATGAAAGAGCTTCATTTTGAATGGAAGGAAGATTAATTGAGGTACGCAGGCCTGTTTGACCCTCTGACCTATATCACTCACCTTTCATTCAAGCGGACTCATCCAACATCAGTGGAGAATACAGAGAGATAACAAACTTGTGAGGGAGAGAGGGAGAGGGGGAGAGAGGGTAGGGGGGAACAGTATTTTGAAAAACACAACCTACATCATTGATGAATTTGATGAGAGAGAGAAAGAGAGAGAGAGAGAGAGAGAGAGAGAGAGAGAGAGAAAGAGAGAGAGAAATATTGATCAACTGATTTAGAAGCACAGTTCAATTTTTAATTACCCTGGAGATGACTGCACTAAAGAAGATACAGTGGTCATTTATCAGCGACCCAAGCAAATCAAAACTCTATCAACATCCTATCTAAACCCTATCAATTTCCTATCTCAGCCCAAACAACTTTCTATATAAACTCTATCAACTTCCTATCTAAACCCGACCAACTTTCAATCTAAACCCTATCAATTTCATATCTAAACCCGAACAACTTTCTATCTAAACTCTGTCAACTCCCTATCTAATCCCTATCAACTTCCTATCTAAACCCGAACAACTTTCTATCTAAACCCTATCAGCGTCCTATCTAAATCCTGTCAAATTCCTTTCTATACCCTATCAACTTCCTATCTAAATTTTATCAACCTTCTGTCTAAACCCTATCAACCTTCTATCTAAACCCTATCAACCTCCTATCTAAACCCTATCAATTCATTATAAAAACCCTATAAACTTCCTTTCAAAACCCTATCAACTTCCTATTTGCAAAACCTTTGCAGATCCTATGTAAAATTCTATGAAATTTCTACTAAAAACCAGCCAGAACCCTATCACTTCCTATCTAAACACTACCAATCTCCTATCTAAACCCGAGCAACTTTCTATCTAAACCCTATCAACTTCCTATCTAAACCCGAACAACTGTATCTAAACCCGAGCAACTTTCTATCTAAACCCTATCAACTTCCTATCTAAACCCGAACAACTGTCTATCTAAACCATATCAACTTCCTATCTAAATCCGAGCAACTTTCTATCTAAACCCTAACAAATTCCTATCTAAACCCCAGCAACTTTCTATCTAAACTCTATCAACTTCATATCTAAACCCAATCCTATGTAAAAGTCTATCAACTTTCTAATTAAAACCAGCCAGAACCCTATCAACGTCCTGTATAAACACTATCATTTTATTATAAAAAAACCTATAAAATTCCTTTCAAAACCCTATCAATTCCTATTGGCAAAACCTTTGCAGATCATATGTAAAGTTCTATAAACTTTCTAATAAAAACCAGCCAGAACCCTATCAAATGAACCCTGTCACGCATTTATCTAAACTCTATAAAAATCTATTAAATCCACAAAAATTTAATGAAAGCCCATCAAAATTTTATAAAAACCCTCTTTAAAACCCTACCAAAGTTCAGGTCACATCAGGCACATGAATGGGGAATTGTGGGAACCGCTTGAATCCTGCTTCCTATACAACTCCTTGTCTGAACACAGGGAAGTGAACGAAGAAGAAGGAGATCAGCTCAGAAATCAGAAAAGTTGCTCCTGACGCCATTTTTCCTAAACAAGTATAATGACCCTAATCAGCAGTACGCCCTGACAGCAAGATTAATCGGTACAGCCTGGGGAAACAGGTATTGATCAACAGGGCTCCAGTCACGGCGGAGATTGCAAGAACATTAGAAGAACTCGGATAACATGTTGTCGTCACCATCATCATCATCATCATCATCATCAGCAGCAGCAGCAGCAGCAGGACAACAAACTATTGTGTTCAATCACATCAACAGAACACCAAGCTTCCAAAACGAAGAGAAATCCTGCAGCGGCAACTATCTTAGTATATCCTGTGCCAGTAGGCGTAGACGATCACGCTTCTTCATTTTATGTAGTTCATATCATTTACAGCCTGTTCAGTTGTCTTTCCCTTCCTGTGTCACGTTGAACAGCCTGTTAACATGTTTTCCTTCTCTGCCTCTCTCTCTCTGTTCACTCTATGATTGCCAGGTTCGATAACTTCTGTCTTGTCGGGGTATGTTTTACAGAACTTTGATTATCTTTTCCTTTCCGTCCTGTCGTGTTGTCACTTACTCTTTCGACCAGGTGTTCTTAACTTTTTTTTGCCCGTTGACCCCTGTTCCCGGTTTGAGAACAACTGTGGACCCCTCGTTAGAAATAATGCAACAAACAGAACCCAGATAACGCTAAGATTTTTTTTTTAAATAGCAGAAGTATTCTTGGTCTTAAATGTTACATCGAGCCAGTTTTGTTTTATGGATGTAAAGCATGGTTTATGAATAAAAGAGTACAGCGAGAAATTGAGGCCATGGAAATGTGGTTTATAAGAAGGATGTTGAAGGTACCATGGACAGCTAAGAAAACCAAAGAAGAAGTCTTAAGAGAGGCTGGAGTTAAAAAGCAAATTATAGCAAAGATCAGAGGCAGACAAGCGAGATTTGTAGGACATTACCTGAGAAGAGGAAAATTGGAACACATTATGACAACTGGAAAAATTGAGGGAAGAAAAGACAGAGTTAGAGAGAGAGAGAGAGAGAGAGAGAGAGAGAGAGAGAGAGAAGTTACTGGATGGGCTGTCAGTGTGGTTAGGAAGAAAGTCACCGGCAGATCTCATAATCAACGCAAAAGACAGGGAATTCTGGAGAGAAGTGATCGCCCACGCCACACGGCACTTAGAACTTAGAACTTAGAATTTCTGGTCAATGAACCCCACAAAAATGCTTTTTTAGGCGTACCAGGTTGTTTGCGGCACCAAACTCAGAAGTCAGACATGACAGAACTGTCAGTTTGTTATCTCAGAGCAGGTTAGGGGAAATGTGAATCGATATCAGGACAACAGTGCCAGATCCACACGCCTACAAAGGTTCTCAACAGGAAGACGAACAAGGGTAGGAATACCACAGACCGATGTCGGATGTGTCGGGTCGAAGAAGAAGGAGGAGGAGGAAAGAAGAAAGACGAAAGAAGAAGAAGAAAATAATAATAGTAATAATATAAAACTGTTGAAAGAAACTGCTGAACTCATCAAAACAATCGCGGTGAGCTGAACTCATCAAAACAATCGCGGTGAACCATTTAACAGTCGAAGAGATCTAGAAATTCACATACTTTGGTAGTACAGTAACAGCAAACAGAAACAGTCATAAAGGTCAGAATACAGTAACAGCAAACAAAGACAGTCATAAAGAAGGACAGAATACAGTAACAGCAAACAAAGACAGTCATAAAGAAGGTCAGAATACAGTAACAGCAAACAGAGACAGTCATAAAGAAGGTCAGAATACAGTAAAAGCAAACAGAGACAGTAACAGCAAACAGAGACAGTTATAAAGAAGGGCAGAATATGGACAATAAAAGCCCGGCAAACGTGGGTCATATCTTGAGATTAAAAAGAATAATTGTACACCAGAAAACTAAACCCAGAATGTTAAAGAAACAATGTTCTAAGTGTTTTAGTATACGGAAGCTAATGTTGGGAAAAGACACAGACAAGTGCGTGCACGCTTGACACCATCTAAGTCAAGTGTTGACTAAAGGTCAAGGGAGTGTTCTCAGCAAATGCCATAAGAAATGACATCTTAGTAAGAGAGACGGACATGACACCAGTGTCAGCAGCGATTGAAAGGGAGAATATGGCAGTGTACTGACCACGTTTTGAGAACGACAGGTAAATCCTTGCCATGAACAGCTCTGATGTGGACTCCACAGGGTAAAAGAAGCTTGGGACCGCACAAAGAGACATTGAGATGTACAGCTGAGAAAATGTTGATAAACAAGGACTGACATGGGAGACAGTCGACAAGAAGATAGAGAAGGAACGACACAAGAGATCTTTTCCTACAAGTAACAAGACATGAGATAACAAGAGAGGGAATGAGAAAGAGAAAGAGAGAGAGAGAGAGAGAGAGAAACAGACATAAACAGAGAAAAGAGAAGAGTAGAAAGAAGCGAAAAAAAGAGAAGAGAGAAGAGAAGAGAGGAGAGAAGAGGAGAATGAATGATCTTTATTTTTAAAGGGTAAAGAATTGAGCACTCAGGCCAGCCTTACATTCCGCCCTTCATCACTCCATCTTTCATTCTTCCCACACACTCGATGTAATTCAAGTACACAAATTAAATTAGGAACAAAAACATACCAAAAGAGTGTAAGATTAAACTATTACATTCAAAGTAAAAGATAAGAAGTAATTAACCTAATAAAATAGCTCTCACACACATACACAGACATATACATAAACAAAAATACATTGTAAATACAGATCTTATAAAGTATATGTTTTAACAAACATTAAAATAATTTCTAACAATATCTAACAAGTTACTTTTTGAATTATGTCATTTTAGTACTTGATGGCTGGTGAGTCATGGGTTGAGAGATTGCTGGTTATTCTTTGAACACATATAATTATAAGCAAGTAAATAATGAAACAGGTTAGAGTTAAAGGATGAAGTATTACTAATAGATTTTAAATGGTGGGCGAGGGTGTTCCAGAGCTGTACTGCAGAGTATTCAAAGCTTTTCTTGTACAGATCAATCCTTGGTTTAGGAAGAAGACAGTTTTTAAACGCTGGCTATGTTTAGTATTATACGTAAACAGTGACCACAAGTAAGGCCGAGCATTGTGCGACAGAATTCCGTGAACAAACTTAACTTTGTTAAAAATGATTCTATTTTTGAGGGGTAGAATTTTGAGTTGTTTGTGTTGATCTACAGTCTGTACTGGGTGTTTGTGATAAATCAGATTTAATGCTCGCTTGTGAAGTGAGTGGAGCCTTTTTGTGTTTGAGACTGAGCATTCATCCCAAATTGTAGAGCAGTAACCTAAGAGTGTTTTTATGTGTGATATGTAGTATATCTCTCTTGTGTCTTTGTTGATAAAGTGTTTAATTTTGGCTAGTTGGTAAACTTTCTGTGCAATCAAGTTTGTTAAGTTATATGCGTGAGAATTACAAGTTAAATTCTGATCAATGATGAGTCCTAGAGTTTTATGTTCATGAACATTTTCTATTGCCTTATTAGTCCCAGCACAAAGATGTAGTGAGGTTTTTGTTGCATTTTGCAGTTTCTGTCTTGTAGTGATGAGCATGGATTTTGTTTTGTTGGTGTTTATCAACATACCATTTTTATTACTCCATTTAATCAAACTGTTTATATAATTTTGGAGCGTTGTCTGTGGGTTATTAATGTCGTAGTCACTATTGTAAACAGTACAGTCATCAGCAAAAAGATCACACAAAGAGTGCTTTAAATGTAGTAGTAAGTCGTTAATATAGATAGCAAAGAGAAGAGGACCAAGAATGGAGCCTTGAGGAATACCAGTATCAACCACAGACGAACCAGATATTTTGTTTCTAAAGCAAACTACTGGTTTTTTACCTGAGAGAAAAGATGTAATAAATTTTGTTAGGTCAGGGTGTAATCTATAACCTTCCAGCTTTTTGCAAGAATTTCATGAGAAAGAGAAGAAGAAGAGAAGAGAGAGAGAGAAAAAGAGAAGAAGAGAGAGAGAGAAGAGAAAGAAGAGAGAGAAGAGAAGGCAAAAAAGAAAAGGAGAAAAGAGAAGAGAAGGAGAGAGGAGAGAAGATAAGAGGAGAAGAGAAAAGAAAAGAGAGAAGAGAAAGAAGAGGAGAGAAGAGAAAAGAGAAGATAAGATGAGACGAGAAAAGAGAAGAGAGGAGGAGAGAAGAGAAGACATAAGAGAAGAGGGAAAAGAGAACAGAAGAGGAGAGGAGAGAAGAAAAGAGGAAAGGAGAGAAGAGAAAAAGAGAAGAGAAAAGAGAGAGAAGAGAGAAGATAAAAGGAGAAGAGAGAAGAGAAAAGATGAGAGAAGAGAAGAGGAGAGAAGAAGAGAGAAGAGAACAGAGAAGATAAAAGGAGAGGAGAAAAGAGAAGAGAGAAAATAGAGGAGTAGAGAGAAAAGAGAAGAGAAACAAGAGGAGAGAAGAGAAGACAAAAGAGAAGAAAGAAAAGAGAAGAGAAAACTAAAGAGAAGAGGAGAAAAGAGAAGACAAAAGAGAAGAAAGAAAAGAGAAGAAAGAAAAGAGAAGAGAAAACTAAAGAGAAGAGGAGAAAAGAGAAGAGGAGAAAAGAGAAGATGAGAGAAGAGAAAACTAAAGAGAAGAGGAGAAAAGAGAAGATGAGAGAAGAGAAGATAAAAGAGAAGAGGAGAAAAGAGAAGAGAAGATAAGATAAGAGAAACAAATAAGAGGAGAAGAGAAAAAAGAAGAGAAAAGGAGAGAAGTGAAGACAAAAGAGAAGAGGAGAGAAGAGAAGACAAAAGAGAAAAGGGAAGAGGAGAGAAGAGAAGAGAAAAGATAAGAGGAGAGGAGACAAGAGAAGAGAAAAGAGAAGAGAAGAGGAGAGAAGAGAAGACAAAAGAAAAGAGGAGAGAAGATAAGAGAAGAGAAAAAAGAGAAGAAAAGAGAAAAGGTGAGGAGAAAAGAGAAGAGGAGAGGAGAGATGAAAAGAAAAGATGAGAGGAGATGAGAGAAGAGAAGAAAAGAGGAGATGAGAAACAAGAAGAGAAAAGAAGAGAAAAAAAAAGAAGCGAGGACAGAAGAGAAGAAGAAAAGAGGAGAACGAACTGCCAAAATGGTATGAGAAAAGAAAAGTAACTTATCTGATCAGAAGTACCTCGAACAGTACAGAAGAAGAAGCATGATCCTCAACACCTACCTGCCCAGCATCTGATGAATAAATAAAGACAAATCAAACTCTACTCCACCGCCTCCACCACCCTGAAGCAACCCCTCCAGTCAAAGAACCCCTCATAATCGGCCAGCTAGTATCGAGCCGAATGTGTTCTGCTCCAATCCGGCAAGAACTGGTATCGATTTTCCGGCCGATCGACCAGAAGCTTGTAAAGACCGGATTCGCTTCCCCTGTGGTTGGCTTTCTTCCTCTTATCAAGAGCTTGCACTTATTTTTTCCCACTCTTCTACTTCGTTTTCTCTTTTTCTCTCAGTTTACGTTCGCCTACACAGTGAAAGCCACATCTGATTGTTGCTTTTTCAGCAAATGTTTATTGTGTTGTTTTGACCCCCCCCCCCCCCCCCCCGTGTCTATCGGTAATAGGATTGTCGTTCCATGCTTTCGTTTCAATTTAATTACTCCCATTTGCTCTCTCACTCTCTCTCTCTCACTCTCTCTCTCTCTCTCACACTCTCTCTTTCTCTGTTTGCGTTATCTCTTTCTCCTCTTTCTCACTCTTTCTCTCCCTATTTTCTCTCCTCGCTTTCTCTCTCTCTTTCTCTCTCTCTCTGCTTCTCTCGATCACTCTTTCTCTGTTTGCTTTCTCTCTTTCTCTTCTTTCTCTCCCTACTTTCTCCCCTCGCTTTCTCTCTCTCTCTTTTTCCTTCAATCTTTTCTGTCACCATTCTTTCGTTCCCTCTCTCTATAACTTTTCTCTTTCTCCTCTCCCTCTCTCATCTCTCTTGACTTTCTCTCTGTCTCTCTCGCTCTCTCTTGCGGGCCATATTAAATAACAAATAACAAGCAATCCTTACTGTAACAAAATAACATCAAGATTCGGTAGGTTATAAACTTCACACAGCACGAAGACTAACCGTCAGATACAAAGAACAAGAGACCACACATATGCTCAATACAGACTGCAGGAAGATCTGTGGGGGAAACAAATTTAAAAAGTATCAAAGTTCAAAAATCAGACTCTGGCTTCACTGCAGTCGGGACAACCCCGTATATGCCCCGCCACATGCCGCAGCCTCCACTGAAGAGTAAGTTTGCTGATAATTCCTGTCAAATGTTGGCTGTTTATGACGCGTTTTCTGCCACACAGTTTGGATTTCCTAACTCCAGCAATCTCTTCACAACTACATTGTTCTTCCATTCTCGCTCTTCATTCTCCCGCAGTCTGTCCATTACAGCCCTAGCAATGTCCATTGTCAGTCTGCCATTTATTTTATCCTGTCCATCAAGTCTGTCTGCCACATCATTGCCATGTACTCCCTTATGCCCTGAATAGTAAAGCCACTTTAGGCCTATCACAGCTGATTGGCTTAACAGATGAACCCATTCTATTCGAAGCAAATTCTTCTCAATCTTACGGAGCATAATCTGTGAATCCGTCACAATGACTCCATTAACTACATCATGGGCAACTAACCATTCCATTGCCGCCAACACAGCCTAAATTTCCATTCGCATACTTGAAGTGTTGACTTCAAAGTCTGCCGAACCCTGTGCCACTACTCTTCCATTTCGGTAGACTACAAAACCCCAACCACTTCTGCTGTTTCAAGTCACTGAGCCATCTGTATATATTACCTTGTTGGAAGACCCACAGTGATGCTGGATGAGACCTTGAACCAAAGTTCACCTGCTCTTTGTGCCCAGTATCTACACTCACGGCCCTTCTGTGTAATAGCCTTTGTTAGCTGAGGTCGATCCTGTACCTGTAACCAGTCATCACCTTTAGGCACTTCATCTAAAATGCAAATTGACTTTACTGTATCTTCCGCCTCACCCATCCAGGATCTGCCTCGTTTGATGGGCTTTCCCTTTATCAACCCCAGCTCCTTATAGAGAGGATGATCCTTCATGCCAGCAACCCTGATGTATGCCAGCAACCCTGATGTATGCCAGCAACCCTGATATATGCCTTCACCTGAGCTTGTGTTTAGACCTCACACTCAGCATATCAAGCAGAAAGCTCGTGGCAGCCGCCGGAGTATCCCTGGTGCAACCCAAGACCACTCTCATTACCTCGTTCTGTGCACGCTCTAGTTTACTCAGCTGTGCACTGGACAGGGTAAGCAGGCCAAGACCATACTTCAACTGACAGTACCAGCGCCTGCAACAGCAAGAAGAGACTGGGCTGCGGGAAGCCCGCGGCGGTCAATAACCCTCCCGCTCCCAACTCTTTCCTGGCTTTTTGTATTGCATTACCTACGTGGTGTGCAAAGGACAATGAGCGATCAAATGTGATCCCTAGAAACCTCATGTAATGTGCTCTGTTAATATCTTGGTCTTGACACTTCACAATCGGAACTGTCTCTCTGGAACTGCGACCTGGTGTTCTTTGCAGGCGATGCTGTGAAGGTGTTGAGGCGCAGCTTCATTTGGGCTTGAGAGCGAGCTATGACTGCTATGTTGTCGGTGCCTGAGTGAAGCGAAAGAGCAGGGGGTGAGTTGTACTTCTTTAGCAGTACTCACTACGACAGGCGGTTAGCGTCACGTGGATTTAAGAAACCGATATTAGTCAACTTTTGAGATACTAGGAGAGTTATCTAAGTATATCAAAAGAAGATACCAATCAGTCAGTGAAAAGGTATGACAAGGTCCCAGAAAACTATTCAGAAAAATGATGTTGCACTGTCTCTACATTGATCTGCTTCAAACCTGTCTTCAAAGGCAAAAACTATAATAATAAACATTCGAGTAATCGTCTTTATTTTCGTTTGTCATGGATACTAGGGGCCGGCTAGCGTAGTGGTTAGAGCACTCGTCTAGCAACCAAATGGTCGAGGGTTCGAATCCCCAGCTGAGCGGGATTTTTTTTCCGACCAATACGGCCCTGAGGTCGACCCAGCCTCGTAAAATGGGTACCAGAGAAAATCTGGGAAGTAAAGGCAGCGAGGAAAGGAACTGGTCACCCTACCTCATACGCTGATGACCCAGCATAATGAGGTCTCTAACGCTTCACCCCCTACGGCATTTGAAATGCTATGGGACTATCTTTACTTTTTTACATGGATACTATCAACGTTGGCTGGCTTCACTGGATATTTGACATTCTAATCTAGTTTCTCGCAGTGCCATCAACGTTGGTTGCCCCCACTGGATATTACATATTCTAATCTAGTTTCTCGCAGTGCCATCAACGTTGGTAGCCCCCACTGGATATTACACATTCTAATCTAGTTTCTCGCAGTGCCATCAACGTTGGTAGACCCAACTGGATATTACACATTCTAATCTAGTTTCTCGCAGTGCCATCAACGTTGGTAGCCCCCACTGGATATTACACATTCTAATCTAGTTTCTCGCAGTGCCATCAACGTTGGTTACCCCCACTGGATATTACACATTCTAATCTAGTTTCTCGCAGTGCCATCAACGTTGGTAGCCCCCACTGGATATTACACATTCTAATCTAGTTTCTCGCAGTGCCATCAACGTTGGTTACCCCCACTGGATATTACACATTCTAATCTAGTTTCTCGCAGTGCCATCAACGTTGGTAGCCCCCACTGGATATTACACATTCTAATCTAGTTTCTCGCAGTGCCATCAACGTTGGTTTCCCACACACCCCCCCCCCCTCAAATTGAATATTAGATATTCTAATATAGTTTCTTACAGTGCCATCAACGTTGGTAGCCCCCACTGTATATTAGATATTCTAATATAGTTTCTCACTGTGCCATCAACGTTGGTAACTCCCACTGTATATTAGATATTCTAATCTAGTTTCTCGCAGTGCCATCAACTTTGGTTCCCCACTGTATATTAGATATTCTAATCTAGTTTCTCGGAGTTTAAGAATTCAGCCACTCCTCCCCCCCCCCCCAAAAAAAAACCCCAAACGCGATTTTGCAAAATCCTTAGCTTCCCCACCATTTGCGCTAGAATGATTGGCCAGGTACGTGATTGTTCCATGGCGTGACGTACCCGCTGATGGAACTGCACAGACGTAGATAAGGGCTCTTCAGCTGGGAGAAGCTTGTACGTGATTTAATCTCGACTACCTTTCTCCGAAGAGTGATCAGTACACTACAGTGATGACGGCGCCAACTGACTGAACTTTGACCCAACCGAGTGACCCTTTTAAAGGAAAAAGAACATGAAAAAAAAAGATTTGGCTTTTGTAATATCTGAAGAAAGACTTGTAAAAGACAAGTACTTCGTAGATAAAAGGAGCAGATATGGTCGAATCAATATCGATGCAATCTCTCGCGATGAAGATAAAGGATTTCTGCCGCCGGTGCCAAAATTTAATTTCGATCAGTGTTCTCACTGGTGCTACAGAGTTCGTGCACTGAGATGAGATCTTTTTATATAGTAGAAAATCAGAGAAACTGTGAAATGGTTTAGTCCGTGACAACCCTTCAATACTACAACATATATTTTTTTAAATAATCAGATGAAGAGAATACGATATTTCAAATTTGTATGGCGGGGGGGCGGGGGGGGGGGTGGGTGTTGCGTTCTTTAGAAGAGAGGCAGGCTAGAGCACCTAGTGGCAGCAGGAAAGATCGAAAGTTGAGGAGGAGACAGAGAGAAAAGATGTTTGATTGTTTGACGTGGCATCCTGGGACGGGAAATGCTCAGTGACAAGCTTCTTGAGATGCACAAGTGATCGAGGAATATGGAAGGACATATCTTAAGCCTGTTTTAGGGGACTTTGATATATATATATATATACAGATGTGAAACAAGACTGTGTAATATCTCCCTTGCTTATTGGAATTGCCATAGACTTTATAATGAAAAAAATGTTACATACATACACACATACATACATACATACATACATACATACATACATACATACATACATACATACATACATACATACACACATACATACATACATACATACATACATATATACATACATACATACATACATACATACATACATTCATACATACATACATACATACATACATACATACATATATATATATATAATTTTCTTGAAAAAAACTGTCATCGTGATTCGGTGTTTACTATAGGTCGGCGTCTATTCAAGGAAGGCGTTTATTCGCAAAATGTCGATTACGGTTTCGCAACATCGTTATTGGCATAAAGCTTAAGTCTATACCACTTGCTGTGAATGCAGATGTTAACGCCTTCATCAGTGAAAACTCCAGTGCAGTTATTTACACAGATGAGTCCGTTGTACGACATCAAGGGAGTGCATGGGCATTCGCAGCACGCTCAGCGGGCAGAACAATCCAAGAGGACAGCGGTGTCTTCGCTATGACCACAAGCAGCATGATGATGAAGATGGCGGCAGAAACGAAAGCATTCGCCTGGCAGGAGTCACAAGACTACACCCGTGTCTGTATACTAAGTGATTCAATGAGTATGATCTGGAAGGCTGAGGCAGGTTCTGTACGCAGGCAGTGGCTTGAGTCATTGCGGAGATCAGCGATTGGCAGAGTCCTCTTCATCTATGTCCCTGGGCACCCAGGTGTCCAGGGAAATGAAAGAATTGACAAGTTGGCTGGCTCTGCCGTCATCGCAGATGGACAACCACTGGATGGAGCCGATATTATCAATGCACTTAGAGAAATAGGTAGAGTGGAGGAATTTGAGATAAGCAAATCTACATCTATATGAATCTACGTGATCTTTCCCATCGCAACATATGCCTGTGAGACCTGGACACTTAACAAAACAGCTGAGAAACACATACGTACCTTTGAATGTAAATGTTACAGAAGAGCCCTTCAAATATCATGGACACAGAAAAGAACAAATATATCTATACTACAAGAACTTAATATTGAAGAAGGCTGGCTAGTAAAGAGGATTAAATAGAGAAAACTTAAATATTTTGAACACGTTAAACGTCATGATAATCTAGAGAAGACCGTCTTGGAAAGGTACATAATGGTAAAAAGAGAGGGAGACCAAAGCGAAGACGGCTGCAAGACATCGCTGATAATCTGCAAATGGACGCATCAGCAGCAGGCCATCGTGCTCACAACCGAGAGGCCTACAGGAGAGCTGTTAGGGAGGGAAAGTTCCTCAAGCTACAAGTAAATGACTGACTGACTGAATCTACATCGTTTCTTAGACTGAGAGAGCTATAAGTACAGACTGGCAGGACAAGGGCTGAAAGCCACATGGGGCACGTGAGAGGAGGTGTAAGACTTTGGTGCTAAGTTATGAAAAAAGGAAGTGATTGAATATAGGGACATACCTTCTACTTTGTTCAACTGTACTGAATATATGGGCATACCTTCTACCTTGTTCAGCTGTACTGAACATATGGACATACCTTCTACCTTGTTCAACTGTACTGAATATATGGGTATACCTTCTACTTTGTACATTCATTCATTCATTCATTCATTTGCATGTCCTTTGCGGAACTTTGCCTCCCAAACAGCACTCCTGTAGGCCTCTCGGTTGTGAGCAAGATGGCCTGCTGCTGTTGCATCCATTTCCAGATCGTCAACGATGTCTTGCAGCCATCTTCGTCTTGGTCTTCCTCTTTTTCTTTTTCCCATTATGTATCCTTCCAATACGGTCTTCTCTAAATTATCATGACGTTTAATGTGTCCAAAATATTTCAGTTTTCTCTCTTTAATCCTCTTCACTAGCCAGCCTTCTTCAATATTAAGCTCTTGTAGTATAGATATATTTGTTCTTTTTTGTGTCCACGATATTTGGAGAACTCTTCTGTAGCATTTACATTCAAAGGCATTTATGTGTTTCTCAGCTGTTTTGTTAAGTGTCCAGGTCTCACAGGCATATGTTGCTATGGGAAAGATGCATGCCCTTAAAAATATTATTTTTGTGGTTCTGTCTGCTCCTCTCCACAGATTCTTTATTTGTTTTCTACTTTGTACAACTGTACTGAATATATGGGCATACCTTCTACCTTGTACAACTGTACTGAATATATGGGCATACCTTCTACTTTGTACAACTGTACTGAATATATGGGCATACCTTCTAGCTTGTACAACTGTACTGAATATATTGTCATACCTTCTGCCATGTACAACTGTACTGAATATATGGGTATACCTTCTACCTTGTACAACTGTACTGAATATATTGTCATACCTTCTGCCATGTACAACTGTACTGAATATATGGGCATACCTTCTACCTTGTACAACTGCACTGAATATATGGGCATACCTTCTACCTTGTACAACTGTACTGAATTATCAAGAGATCTTTAAGTCTGAAATATTCTCAGGATTATCTGGGTAGCCGTAGTGACATTATTTTCACACAACCTTTGTCTCTCTTTATTTGCATATTTGTAATTAAATCTGTGTAGACAACACATACAGAACTGCACGTCGAAAACACTTGAAATGCATCCCATAATAATAATAATAATAATAATAATAATAACAACCAGAAGTCAACTCTAATTAGATGATAAGTGAATGTTCAAAGTTCAAAATTCAGACTCCGGCTACACTACATTAGGGACAACCCCGTAGCATCCATCTAAGAGTAAGTTTGCTGATAGTTCCTATCAGATGTTGGTTGTTTACGACGCCTTTTCTGCCACACAGTTTGGATTTCCTGCCAGCGCCTTTAATTTGTCCTAGCTCCAGCAGTCTCCTCACAGCCACATTGTTCTTCCATTCCCGCTCTTCATTCCCCGCAGTCTGTCCAGTACAGCCTTAGCAATGTCCCCCTTGTCCATTGTCAGTCTGCCATTTATTTGCGGCACACCTCCATCTCTCTCGCGACAAACCTCCACCTCCCTCGCGGCACATTTCCACCTCCCTCGCGGCATACCTCCACCTCTTTAGCGGCACATTTTCATCTCTCACGTGGCACATCTCCACCTTACTCGCGGCACACCTCCACCTCCCTCGCGGCACACTTCCACCTTTCTCCTGGCACATTCCCACCTTTCTCGCGGCACATCTCCACTTCCCTCGCGGCACATCTCCACCTCCTTCGTGGCACATCTCCACCTCCTTCGCGGCACATCTCCACCTCATTCGCGGCAAATCTCCACCTTTCTCGCTGCACATCTCCACCTTTCTCGCGGCACATCTCCACCTCCCTCGCGGCACATCTCCACCTCCCTCGCGGCACATCTCCACCTCCCTCGCGGCACATTTCCACCTCTCTAACGGCACATTTCCATCTCCCTAGCGGCACACCTCCACCTCCCTCGCGGCACACCTCCACCTCCCTCGCGGCACATCTCCACCTCCTTCGCTGCGCATCTCCACCTTTCTCGCGGCACATCTCCACCTTTCTCGCGGTGCAACATTTTAAAAACTATGCTCAAGCGGGCTTTTCTGACAGGAGTAACTCCGTCGACAAGTTTTCTTTTTTTTTTCTACATAGACACCCGATGCCGTCCGAGTGAGTGGCCAGCGGGCTGCATTCATGATACTATAAATACCGTGATACAGCCCGCGGGCTGTTAATTGCCAACCCCTGATAAAGATAATACTCGTTAAATTCCTCAAATAACTGCCATCCTCTTGCAACAAAACCTTCTTAGTGCCATTACATTATTATTGATTCGCCAACAGTGAAGTATTTCTCTTATATAAAAGAAGAAGTCTTATTTTATCAACCTTTATCACCTGCTCTTTATATAAATATTTATATATTCTGTTAAGTCCAAGGGATATAACTTTATTCTGGGTCATATAGATACTGTTAGAGTTACGGCCCATGGAAACTTTATACAGTATTGGAACAGTGTTTCTTACATGCTTTTAAAGAAGCAAGGGACATTACCTAGAATAATGTGGGCTCATATTTATTGCCCTTAGTGTTTACTTCAAAGTCAAGTTCTGGGAGCTTTTACCTGTGTTACACCTTTCAAAGGACGTTGATCCCAGACCTTGGAGACAAAAACGTCCACTTTGGCAATCAGTGGCCCATTGCTGACATGCTAGCGTCAGGGTTACCGAATCATAGGTAACCAAGACCCTGTCTAACCTCTCTTTTGGTATCCCTGGTAACAGGCTTACTCAGGCTAATGGGGCAGGGATCGCCAGCCCCTAGGGTGGCGGAGTCTGCTAAAGAAGCATTGCACACCTCCTGCTTTTTAAATGCACATAGATAGATAGATAGATAGATAGATAGATAGATAGATAGATAGATAGATAGATAGATGATAGATAGATGGACAGACAGACAGACAGACAGACAGACAGACAGATAGATAGATAGATAGATAGATAGACAGACAGACAGACAGACAGACAGACAGATAGATAGATAGATAGATAGATAGATAGATAGATAGATAGATAGACAGACAGACAGACAGACAGATAGATAGATAGATAGATAGATAGATAGATAGATAGATAGATAGATAGATAGATAGATAGATAGATAGATAGACAGACAGACAGATAGACAGACAGATAGACAGACAGACAGACAGACAGACAGACAGACAGATAGATAGATAGATAGATAGATAGATAGATAGATAGATAGATACCACGTACTGTTTATATGACACTCTAATTACATTTCTTTTCAGTAATAATAACGTCATTTCGGCTGAAATTGAAGGGAGATAACACAGAAAATCATGACCAAGATAAGATGGCATCTCCAAGGTTTGATGATATTTCGAAACGGAAGCGGACAAGCATGCTTGATCCGAACGTAAGGGAAATGAAGTAAAAAAACCTGAAAAAGTTTATAGCTCACGTTCGGGTCTATTTCTGTCCAGCCGTGCCATGACGACTTTATGTATGAAAACGAGGCTGAGATGTTAAACATGATTTCTTAGTACCTTAAAATTGCTGTAAAGTGCACTGCTTACCAACATTTTGTTCTCACTGAAGCCAATGATAATTTGCCGTACGGGGGGGGGGGGGGGGAGGGAGGGAGTTGAAGACGCTCTCCGATTAGGCAATCATCGATCCGTAGCTGATATGCTAGCACCAGGGTAAGCGAACCCACGGCTGATATGCTAGCACCAGGGTTAGCCAACCCACGGCTGATATGTTAGCAGCAGGGTTAGCGAACCCACGGCTGATAAGCTAGCACCAGGGTTAGCGAACCCACGAATGATATGTTAGCAGCAGGGTTAGCGAACCCAACGGCTGATATGTTATCACCAAGGTTAGCGAACCCACGGCTGATATGTTAGCACCAGGGTAAACGAACCCACGGCTGATATTTTAGCACCAGGGTTAGCGAACCCACGGCTGATATGTTAGCACCAGAGTAAGCGAACCCACGGCTGATATGTTAGCACCAGAGTAAGCGAACCCACGGCTGATATGTTAGCACCAAGGTTAGTGAACCCACGGCTGATATTTTAGCACCAGGGTTAGCGAACCCACGGCTGATATGTTAGCAGCAAGGTTAGAGAACACATAGCTGATCAAGACCATGTCAAACCTGTCCACTGGTACCCGCCCCCCAGTAACAGGCTTAGCTTGGCTAACGGGGCAGGGATCGCCATAGTCCTCATGGTGGTGGAGTCTGCTAAAGAAGCATTACACCCCCCCCCTCTGCTTTTTAGCTGCTGCACTTCGGGACTGAAAAATGAGCTGCCGTAGCCCGGTCCCACGCCGATGAGATGCTGTGCCTCAACACCTGCACAGCATCGGCGACAAAGATCACCAGCTCTTAGCTGGAGGGAGATAGAACAAGACAAGACAAGACAAGACAATTCGCCGCACTATCATCTCTTCACACATCTTAGGTGCTCTACACAAGTATTGCCTGGGTTTCCAACACGATCCTTTGTGGGTTGGCCACATCGTGAGAATAACAGAAGAATGTCTGCCACGAGAAGCTTTGTGTAGCAGCGTCGGAGATTACTGGGGGTTTTTTTTTCTCCATGGAAAGGCCATTTCTTGCCTTATGAGTCTTCATTTTGAACGTCCGGGTAATGGGCAAGATTCTTCCAGAAGGTCACGGGATTCACAAGTCACTAGGGATGGTGGGAAAACCTGCTGAGTGAGTTAGTCTTGGTTTGGATGTGTACCTGCCTGGATGGTTTGGATGTGTACCTGCGTGGATGGTTTGGATGTGTACCTGCCTGGATGGTTTGGATGTGTACCTGCCTGGATGGTGTGGATGTGTACCTGCCTGGATGGTTTGGATGTGTACCTGCCTGGATGGTTTGGATGTGTACCTGCCTGGATGGTTTGGATGTGTACCTGCCTGGATGGTGTGGATGTGTACCTGCCTGGATGGTTTGGATGTGTACTTGTGAGGATGGTTTGGATGTGTACCTGCCTGGATGGTGTGGATGTGTACCTGCCTGGATGGTTTGGATGTGTACCTGCCTGGATGGTTTGGATGTGTACCTGTGAGGATGGTTTGGATGTGTACCTGCGTGGATGGTTTGGATGTGTACCTGCCTGGATGGTTTGGATGTGTACCTGCGTGGATGGTTTGGATGTGTACTTGTGAGGATGGTTTGGATGTGTACCTGCCTGGATGGTGTGGATGTGTACCTGCCTGGATGGTTTGGATGTGTACCTGCCTGGATGGTTTGGATGTGTACCTGTGAGGATGGTTTGGATGTGTACCTGCGTGGATGGTTTGGATGTGTACCTGCCTGGATGGTTTGGATGTGTACCTGCGTGGATGGTTTGGATGTGTACCTGCCTGGATGGTTTGGATGTGTACCTGTGAGGATGGTTTGGATGTGTACCTGCGTGGATGGTTTGGATGTGTACCTGCCTGGATGGTTTGGATGTGTACCTGTGAGGATGGTTTGGATGTGTACCTGCGTGGATGGTTTGGATGTGTACCTGTGTGGATGGTTTGGATATGTACCTGCGTGGATGGTTTGGATGTGTATCCGCGTGGATGGTTTTTCGTGATGTCTCTGTAAGTAGAACTCTTGTTCATCAAGATGTTTGATTGTCAAGATGTTTGATTGCTGTTCTGTGTGGGTGTGGATGTAGACCACGCCCTCCCCACGTGACAAACTTCTGTCTTGCTGGGGAGGTGGAGCCTAAGTGTATATCTCGTGTGACGTACTTCACCTCATCCGTCACCTATCATTAGCACCCATCAATAAAACTTGTTCTGTGTACTACACATCTTTTCAATTTACCACACTCCGTTATCTGTAGTTTTGTGGCAAGAGTGTCAGCGGTTTTCATTCTGGGCTGCTGTGATCCAAGTTGGAGTTGTGTACCTGGGTGTGATCGTTTCTCTGTGAATATCGCAGAAACCGGCTGTTAATACTTTCAGATTTAACAGTAAAACTGACAATATCTTGCTCCACTTAACGCGTCCTAAAACAGCAGCACACCCAACCTGTTTCTACCCTGACATTTTCAGCTGGTGCTCATGCGCGGCTTACACTATAGATCTTCATCGGTAGAAGCACACTGTCAGCACACATCTTCTGTATATGGATATAGTGGACGTCAAAGTACCTTCGCCTGGACGTTTATATCCGTTCCGGAGTTTTGCAAGTATGAATGGACTCACCATGTGGCGGGGAAAACCCTGATTATCGTCATCACCATCTGCATTTTCATCCATTCCATCAATAAATCCTCATGTCAAGTGTCACACAGGGCTGGCTTGACTTCCGCATCAGTGGGTTGCTAACCTTAAGTTTGAAAAAAGCCTGGAAGTGAAGAATGGCTGGAGACAGTGATTAACTAATCCATAAAGGTGAAGTTGATGGCTGGATTCAGTGATATTTGTGTGGGACAAGCCAAATAAGTTGATGGCTAGATTCAGTGATGAACTAATCCAGTAACCCTCAGAAAACACAGCTTCAAGATAGCGTACAAATCAGAATCACCACGCACATCAAGGCACAACACTGGCTTAACGAGTGCCCCAATAACACAGTAAAGACAGAGGCAACCATACGTCTTCATTTGAAGTTGTCTCCACCTGGGGAAGAGAAGCGGAGGACCACCTAAAGAGACACGGAGACGCAGAGCAGAGAGAATGCTGGTCAACACAGGATTGATGCGGGGGGGGGGGCAGCCAAAGGAGGAAGGACAGAAGTGGAAATCTCTTGTTACTTGTTCCAAGAAGAGAGATTATGGCAGCATCGACGTAGCCCTTCGTGGACCTGGATAGAATCCTACGCGGTCCCACATATAACCCTTCGTGGTCCCGGATATAACCGTTGGCGGACCAGGAGAGAACCCTTCACGGACCAGGATAGAACCTTTCGTGGACCTGAATAGAACCCTTAGTGGACCAGGATAGAACCTTCAATGACCAGGATAGAACCTTTCAAGGTCCAGGATAGAACCATTCGTGGACCAGGATAGAACACTTCGTTGACTAGAATAGAACCCTTCGTGAACCAGGATAGAACCTTTCACTGACCAGGATAGAACCGTTTGTGGTCCAGGATAGAACAGTTCTTGGACCAGGATAGAACCCTTCGTGGACCAGGATAGAACCCTTCGTGGACCAGGATAGAACCTTTCGTGGACCAGGATAGAACCTTTCGTGGACCCGGATAAAACTGTTCGTGGACCAAGACAGAACGCTTGGTATACCCACACACATACATTTTGTCGACTCCCACGTGGCCTTTCGCGGAAACAGGGTTGATATAATATTGTATATATATATATATATTTATATTTATATATTTATATACGGCGTGACGTGCAAGATGGCGGTCGTTTTTAAAACGCTCTCGCCGGCATGCAGAAATCAGCGGAATTCCGCTTGATCTGTTACATATCATGTACCGGGAGTTGGGCATAAGGCTAACAACCTTATCCTGGGACCTATCTAGAGGCAACTCCAGATGGGAAAAAAAGATATCGTTATGGAAACTCGCAGAGAAACCAACCGAGCATCAGGGATGTCAACTCCGAAGAGCTCTTTCGTCGGCCCCAAACATGTGACAAGGGTTGGATTCTGGAATGTGAGAACGATGGCAGCACCAACAAAAACTACTCAGGTCATCAGAGAAATGGAGAGATACCATCTAGACATACTGGGCATCAGCGAAATGCGATGGCCAGAAGCAGGTAAAAGATCGGCGGAAAACGGTAAGTTAATTATACATTCAGGCAGAAATGACGGTAAATTCCGAGAAGGAGTGGGCATTATTATGTCAAATGTAGCTGCAAAGAGCCTTGTAGAATGGGAACCGGTGAACAGTCGTATAATAAGAGCACGATACAACCTACGACACGGAAGAATGACAATAATACAGTGTTATGCACCCACGAATGATGCAGATGATGATGTGAAAGACGACTTCTATCACCAACTACAAAAAATCATCAACAAAGTCCCTAAACACGACATCCTAATTGCTATGGGGGACTTCAATGCTAAGGTAGGGAAGGATAATACCGACGTTGAAAAAGTGATGGGGAAAGAAGGAATTGACATGGTCAATCAGAATGGAGAAAGATTAATTGAAGTATGTCTAACAGAGGGCATGGTCATTGGAGGCACAATATTCCCACACAAAGAGATACATAAAACAACGTGGATATCTCCAGATGATAGAACTAGAAACCAGATAGACCATTTTTGTATTAGAAGGCAATACAGAACATCTCTCATGGATGTAAGGGCTTATAGGGGTGCAGATGTCAACAGTGATCACAACCTGTGCATAGGGAAAATAAAACTAAAATTGAAAAGCCAACACAAGAAATCAGTACACAGAAAGATAAACAGCCACAGCCTACAAGAAGAAAATACTAACATTAATTTCAATCAGGAGCTTGCCAATCATTCCAAAACACCCAGTGAAGTAAAGGAGATAGGTATAGATGAGTTATGGAATTCTTACAGCACAGCCATAATCACAGCAGCAAAAGTAAGCGCTGGATTGGAAAAACCAAATAGAAAAGCATGGATATCAGATAAAACATGGAAGTATATACATGAAAGACGAGCACTCAAATTAGACATGTTGAATGCAAAAGCAGATCATGAAAGAGATTCGGCAAAAGCAAAATACAAAGACATAGACAAGAAAGTAAAAAGTTCAGCTAGAAGGGATAAAAGAGAATACATAGACAATATGGCGAAAGAGGCAGAAAAAGCAGCAAAAACAGGAGACAGCAAAACTTTATACAACATACAAAAGAGGCTAACAGGTACTATTACATCTAAAGAAAGACCAATCCTTAGCAAAACTGGAACACTATTAACATCAAATAAAGACCAAAAGCAAAGATGGGCTGAACACTTCCAAGAAATACTCAGTCGACCACACCCAAAAGAATTGTTAAACCTTGAAACTGACTTACCAGCCCCACAACTAAATGTCAACCTAGATGAAATTAAATTGCATGAAATTGAAACAGCGGTGAATTTAATGGCTAACAACAAAGCTGCAGGTGAAGATGAAATAACAGCCGAGATGCTAAAAGCTATCAATAGTGACAACATGAGACAACTACAGAAAATGTTTAACAAGATTTGGAAAGAAGAAAAGGTCCCTTCTAATTGGAAGAAAGGAATCATTGTTAAAATACCAAAAAAGGGCAACCTTAGTGACTGTAACAACTGGAGAGGAGTAACCTTAATATCAGTTGTGTCAAAAGTATTTTGCAAGGTCATTTTGAATAGACTCAAAGATATAGTGGATACTGCAATGAGAGAAGAACAAGCAGGATTTCGAAAAGGGAGAAGCTGTCTCGACCAGATCTTTACTCTAAGAATAATACTTGAAGAACATATTGAAAAGCAGAAACCATTAATACTGAACTTCATAGATTTTAAAAAGGCATTTGATAGCATACACAGAGATTCATTATGGAGAATTTTATGTCTATATGGAATACCATCTAAAACTGTCAACATCATTAAGGACTTATACAATGGATAATGGTTGTGCAGTCAAGACAGAAGAAGGGTTGAGTGAATGGTTTCAGATTGAAACAGGCGCGAAACAAGGATGTATACTGTCTCCTTTACTTTTTGGGATTACAATAGACTTCATAATGAAAACATGCTGCACAGGTAACACAGGTATTGACTGGGTACATGGGACCCAACTAGAAGATCTTGATTTTGCTGATGACATAACTCTTATCAGTAATAATGTGAATTCCATGCAAGAAAAAACAGATAGTCTGTCTTCACTGGCTAGCAAAATAGGACTTGAAATTAACAAGGACAAAACAAAAATAATGAAAATTCCCATCAATCAAAATGGAAAAATACACATAGAAGGGACAGATATTGAAGAAGTCAATCAATTTGTATACCTTGGCAGCTACATAGACCAGGATGGTGACACTAGAAAGGAAGTTAGGATCAGAATTGCAAAAGCAGCATCAATCTTTAAGAATCTTGAGAACATATGGAATTCAAAAGTTATAAGCACAAAAACCAAGTTAAGACTATTCAATTCAAATGTAATATCCACCCTCATTTATGCATGCGAAAGCTGGAAAACAACTAAAGAAATAGAAAAGAAATTAGACTCTTTTGAAAACAAATGCCTAAGGAAAATACTCGGCATCAAGTGGAATGAATTCAAGAACAATGCAGAGATAAGACAGATGACTGAACAACAACCAGTCTCATGGGTGATCAGGAAAAGGAGATGGACATATGTTGGTCACTTGATGAGAAGAAATGATCAGAGAATCCCAAAACAAGCTATTAAGTGGAACACAACAAGCCGAAGAAAAAGGGGCAGACCGCGGGAAACTCTGAAGAGGACATTATTAAGAGAGGCCAAGTTAACAGGCATAAAATCCTTTGATGAGGTTGAAAGACTCGCCGGAGACAGGAAAAATTGGCGAACTACTTTGCGAGCCCTATGTGACGTTTAACGGCACGGGAAGGATATAAGATATATAAGATAAGATATAGTTTTATTGTTTTGTATATATATATATAGTTTTATTGTTGTATATATATAATTTTATTTCTTATATACATATATAGTTTTATTGGTATATATCTATATACTGAATATAGTTTTGTTGTATATATAGTTTTATTGTTATATATATATATATATATATATATATACCTTTATTGTTGTATATATATATATATATATATATAGTTGTCAGCTACGGGGGTTTGCTTCTCTGTCACGTGATGGTGTTACAGACTCACCCCTGATACCCTTCACCAGGATGACGTCTGCTCTACTTCCTGGTTCATCAGCTGCCATGTCCAGACGGCCCTCAGCCTTGCCATCAATCTTCACTCTGCGTGAAGGATTCACATGCGAGTCCCGTAATGTGATATATGTCATCGTTTGCAAAAGATGCAGGATCACCTACATTGGTGAGACTGGCCTCAGATTAGGTGACCCCATGCAAAAACATCTGATTTTCTGGTAACAGCCATTAAACAATGTCACGCAGATGACACAACCCGCCTAGCGCTTGAGAACCGCTACATTCAGGATTATGGGACGCTGGAACCACACGAGTTGAACTCGTTATTCAGCCACACCTAACATTCTCCTCTTCAACAATCATAACCCCTCACCACTAACCACCTTTCCCTTCTCACTTGTTACACATAGTTAAAAACCTTCTCACATCATCACATTACAACCCCCACCTACCCCAACTATAATCATCTATTTCAGATTCTCTCAGCTAGGTTAACGCTGTATCACTCTCTCTCCCCTCCACGGTTTCCCCACCTACCACCCTCAGTTACGACCCACCCATCACACATCACAAGCCTCCATTCAAACATTCTCTACGTTCCACCATGCCCATTTCTGACACAGAATCGGACACACCACATCTACTTACAAGTTTCAGCGAAGTGCCCTATTCACTTTATTTCCTTTTATTTTAACATCGCATTCACGTGAATCTATACTTTATCTCCTCTCTCTATTTCTTCGTCCTGTATGTTTTTGTATGATTAAGGCTCACGCCGAAACGTCACAACTTTGTAACTGTTAAGTAATAAAGCTGTTCCTGCTTTTTTTCCCCCACTAGTTTATACATTCTGTCGTCAAATAAACACATCACAAAAACCCAGCCACCCGGTAATACTTTAAGGCTTCATTCAACCTATGATACCTGCCCAAGACTTCGTGCCAGAGCATCGTGCCAAGGAGTTCCTCCCTCGGAACTAGGAGGGCGCCAGTTGGCTGACATGCTCACAAGCCATGCCAATCAATTCCATGCCCACCTGCCCATTTCAAAGCTTCCGTGTTTGTGTGTGTTTTTGTTTTTTTTTTTGTAACAGCACAAATTCACATCACATGATTAAGGAACTATTTATGGAAACATGGCACAGAAACCTTAGTGGAGTGGGCCAAATAAAAAAAAAAGTTTAGCGTTATCCGAGCTAGCAGCATTTAGCGTCCGTCCGTAGGGACCGTCGAGTCCCGGCTCAATTATCCGCTGATTGCGCAGGATGCTTTGCGCATCACGTGACAGACGATTAAATCCAACCGTGACACGTGACCACTTCCCTACAGTGGGACCGGAGGCATCCTGACAGTATCACATTCTGACAGTATCACATCCTCACAGTATCACATCCTCACAGTATGACATTCTGACAGTATCACATCCTCACAGTATCACATCCCCACAGTATCACATCCTGACAGTATCACATTCTCACAGTATCACATTCTGACAGTATCACATCCTCACAGTATCACATTCTGACAGTATCACATCCTCACAGTATCACATCCTCACAGTATCACATCCTCACATTATCACATGCGAGTGGAGGCTCCTCTGTCCAACAGTGAACCCACAGTAGAAAGATGAGAGGTTGCGTATTCCCTGAAGCAGCAGTTACAGACTTCTGCCTAAGCTCCACTGCGGAGAAGAGCACACAGATCATTCTCAGATTTGGCGTGGCAGAGTTTGTCACAGTGGAGACTTTAAAAGAAAAAAAGTGATAAAGTTTTCGTTTACATTATTGCATACATACATACATACATACATACATACATACATACATACATATATACATTCATTCATTCACTCATTTGCATGTCCGTTGCGGAACTTTGCCTCCCTAACAGCACTCCTGTAGGCCTCTCAGTTATAAGCAAGATGCCCTGCTGCTGATGCATCCATTTGCAGATCATTCGCTTTGATCTTTGTCTCTTTCTTGTTCCCATTTTGTACCCTTCCAAGACGGTCTTCTCTAAATTCTCATGACGTTTAATGTGTCCAAAATATTTAAGTTTTCTCTCTTTAATCCTCTTTACTAGCCAGCCTTCTTCAATATTAAGTTCTTGTAGTATGGATATATTTGTTCTTTTTGTGTCAATGATGTTTAAAGAACTCTTCTGTAGCATTTACATTCAAAGGCATTTGTGTGTTTCTCAGCTGTTTTGTTAAGTGTCCAGGTCTCACCGGCATATGTTGCGATGGGAAAGATGCATGCTCTTAAAAATCTTATTTTTGTAGGTCTGTCTGTTCCTCTCCACAGATTCTTTAGTTGTTTTACTTTCAGAAGAGCTATAAATGTCCTCCTTTTAATTTCCCTCATTGTATCTCCATTATTAGTTAATAGTGATCCAAGATATTCAAAACTCTCCACGTCTTCCAGTTTCAGCTGCTTTGTTTGTTTTGACAGTTGTCATCAGTTTAGTTTTCTTCGCTTTAAGAAGTCTACCCATTATGATTTTTAACAGAATTTTACTGACATGACTAATCAGGGCAATAGTTCTGTAGTTTGTGCATAATTTCAGGTTACCCTTTTTTGGCAGTGGTATGAATACAGTTCTTCACCATTCTTTTGGCCAAATATCTGAATACCATATCTTTTTATTTAGTGCATGATAGATTTTTGCACAATCCTTTCCTTCTGCTTTAATAAGTTCAGCTGTTATCTCATCACATCCTGGTGATTTACCATTTTTCAGATTCTTTATTACCCATAAAACTTCTTCTATTGTAGGTTCGGGTTCTTTCTCCTCCAATCATAATTCACACTGTTGATTTCTGCTTTCACAGTCGGTTGTTTCATTCATTCCTCTGCAATATTCCTTCCATCTTTCTAGAATTTCCTCTGTCTCTGTCAAGGTATTCCCCATCTCATCACAAATTACATTTGGCTTATGTGTGACATTTCTCGTCAATGTCTTCATTTCTTTAAACATTTCACTATCTCTTCCACACTTCTGATGTCATTCTAATCTTTCACAACAATCTTGTATGAATTGTTTTTTTGTCTTTTCTTATGTTTCTTCGTACTTCTTTTGTTAAAGATCTATATTCCTCTTTGTTGTTGTTTGTCACTTTCCATTGCGTCTTCATTTCTCTACGTTGTTTTATCAGTTCTAGTGTGCCTGCTGTAATCCATTCATTCATTAGGGTTTTCTTTAGTGGAACTATGTCTTTAGCTGTATTTATTAAGATATCTCTGGATTGATTAGCCAATTAATCTGGTGTCATCTCCTCCTGTATATCCATCAGGATTTCGAAACGGTTCTTCACTTATATACAGTATTGTTCTGTATTTTTGTAAGATCAAGGCGGAGTGGTCTTGATCCTGTAACAGTTTTTTATCATACAAACATATATAATGTATATATACATGTGTATGTATGTATATATCTTATCTTATATCCTTCCCGTGCCGTTAGACGTCACATAGGGCTCGCAAAGTAGTTCGCCAATTTTTCCTGTCTTCGGCGAGTCTTTCAACCTCATCAAAGGATTTTATGCCTGTTAACTTGGCCTCTCTTAATAATGTTCTCTTCAGAGTTTCACGCGGTCTGCCCCTTTTTCTTCGGCCTGTTGTGTTCCACTTGATAGCTTGTTTTGGGATTCTCTGCTCATTTCTTCTCATCAAGTGGCCAACATATGTCCATCTCCTTTTCCTGATCACCCGTGAGACTGGTTGTTGTTCAGTCATCTGTCTTATCTCTGCATTGTTCTTGAATTCATTCCACTTGATGCCGAGTATGTATATATGCATATATATATATATATATAAATACATATATACATACATACATACATCAATACACACATGCATGCACAAATACATACAAACATGCATAAATACATACATACATACGTGCATAAACAAATACATACATATATAATACAACACACATCATCATCGTCATCATCATCAGGTGCCGTGCCAACTGGCGTTGGCTATTATGCTTCTCCAGAGTGCACGATCCTTCATGCAGGGCATCAGCTCAGCTAATGATCTCCTCTCACACCATCCCGTCATAGTGTCCAGTATCATTTCTCTTGGTTTTTCTCTTGATCTTCTTCCTTCTATTTTTCCTATTGTTATAATATTTTCATTGCCACCTTTTCTCACTGCATGTCCTATGAAAAACATTGTCTCTCTCTCTTATTTTTTTTACAAGATTTTTTCTCTCTCAGCTCTTCTCATACATTCTTCATTACTTATTTTTGCTGTCCAGGAATTCACAGCATTCTTCTAATAAACCACATTTCTGCTGCTTCCAATGATTTTTGTGCAGACCTGCCTATTGTCCATGATTCACTTCCATATAACAAGATAGGTTCAATATAACATTTTAGGACTCGTTTTCCAAAATTCATTGATAAGGATGAGTTGGATAATATGTTTCTCATTCTCTGAAATGCAGTCTGTCCTTGGCCTATTATGTTCCTAATTTCTGTTCTGCATTTCCCATCTGAAGTTATTACTGCTCCAAAGTATTTGAATTTCTGCAATTGCTTTAGAATAGTTCCATACACATATACATACATAAATACATAAGCACATACATACACACATACATACAATACATATATACCTACATAATAGGGGTGATTGATAAGTTCTCGGCATAAGGTACAACGGGTTATTAATGGACAATATTTTTTGGTTATTTCTCAACATAGTCCCCTTACAAGTTTATGCTCCAGCGATCCTGAAGCATACGGATCCTTTCTTTGTAAAAGTCAGCACCTTGAATGACATCATCATCTGAAGAAAATTTGCAACCACTGAGCTCCTTTTTGAGTTTGGTAAACAGGTAATAGTCCGAAGGGACCAAATCTGAAGAATAAGGAGGATGTTCAAGAAGCTGGAAGTCGCATTCATGAGTGACAGCCATTGCCACTGCCAAATTGTGAACTGGAGCATTGTCTTGCTGAAAAATGACTACTCTCGTCAATTTCCCTCGACGCTTTTCCTTCAGTTTGAACCGCAGTTGCTTCACAAGATTAGCGTAGTAGACCCGATTACCGTTCTGTACTTTTGAAGATAGTCTACCAATAACACACCTTCTAATTCCCAAAAGATGGAAGCCATCACTTTGCCTGCAGAAAGAACCACCCATGTTTTCTTTGGAGGTGGGGATCCATGATGTTTCCACTGCTTTTAGTGTTATTTGGTTTCTGGTTGAAAATGATGAACCCAATTCTCATCCATAGTCACAAATTGCTGAAGAAACTTTTCAGGATCTGCAGAAAAATGGCTAGGAATGGGTCTTGACATATTGAGACGCTGTCGTTTGTGATCAGCTCCAAGAAGTTTCGGGACCCGTCGAGCAGAGACCTTTGTCATTTGAAGATCATTGTGAATAATGGCATGAGCACGTTCCTGGGAGATGCCCAACTCAATAGCAATGTACCGCTCAGTTAGTCGTCGATCCTCCATTATCATGTCATGGATTCTGCCGGTGGTTTCATCGGTGGTTACCGTTCTTGGTCTTCTTGGACGGAGATCATCTTCTAGACTCTTCCTTCCATGTTTGAATTGAGCTCCCCATTTCTTAACTGTGCTGTAAGAAGGAGCACTCTCCCTTAGAGTCTTCACCATATCCTCGTGGATCTCCTTCGATGATAAGCCTTTAATGCAGAGGTAAAGAATGACTGCTCGGTGAGAAATTTTATCATTTTCTCAATTTCTGCCACCCCTTACCACTTCAGTATGCTGTTAAATAATTGCTTGCAGTTAATTTCTTGAAACTTGGTGTTGAATCTTACATTAACCTGATCTACAGATGCTCCTAATATCAACTGTGAGTTTCAGGTATTTGTACCTTAGGTCGCGAATTTATCAATCAACCCTCGTACATACATACATACATAAACACATGCATACATATATGCATAAATATACACATACATAAATACATACATACAAACATACATACATACATATATACATACATACATACATACATATATACATACATACATACACACATACATACATATTGAAACAGAGGATGAGAGAAAATAGAAACAAGATATTCTAATTTTAGACTTCCGCCTGGAGAAGCCCTGGGGACTCGAGTATCGTTAGCGCATGGAGAGGACCAAAATAGGAAACATTTGCCCGCCTAGTGGCGCCCTCTTCTCATCTTGATTATCGCCCTTTTCTTCTTAGACGTGAATTGACAGAAATTTTCTATCTAATATCTGTACAGAGAGTTAGAGAGAAAGAGAGAATTACAGAGAGTGCATAAACTGATAGATAGATAGATAGATAGATAGATAGATAGATAGATAGACAGACGGACGGACGGACAGACAGACAGACAGACAGACAGACAGACAGATAGATAGATAGATAGATAGATAGATAGATAGATAGATAGATAGATAGATAGATAGATAGATAGATAGATAGATAGATAGATAGATAGATAGATAGATAGATAGATAGATCATATCTCCTAGTTTCTAACTCTGTTTCACAATGTTTCATTATCACTGTCTGTAATATATTCCTAAATTTCTGAATATTTTCTTGTACTTTCAAATATTTCTAACTATTCCTCTTCAATGTCTCTCTTTGATTACTGTCAGTTTTCGTTATTTCTTTCTTTTTCAAAGTAGTTTTCATGTTCCCGGGTCAAGCCGCCCTAATATAGGCCCCCTTCACGTCACGTCTCCGTTTGCTTCTAAAAAAGACCCCACCAGAATGTTGATAAACCAAATACTAGGGGTTTATTTATGGTGCTAAATATGAAGCGTACATCTAATATTACCGCACCACCTTTAAAATTTAATAAGATCGTTAACCCAGTGTTCGGACATTTCGTTTCATTATCTTCTCACGTTCGGAATTTGTGAGAACTCGGTCAACAAGAAACCTGGCCTTGAATGGACCGGATCTAATCTATGAAAGCCAATCTGGCATATTTGTTTGGACAAACTTCCGGGCGTAATAAAATGGCAGAAATGAGAGAGATATGGCAGTGTTTGTGTGTGTAGCACGTGCGCATGGACTTCATCTTTTGTGTGTTTAGATTGAAGGAAACGGAACTGGATTCTTAGGGTCTTTCATTCACAGTTAATCAAATGGAGCTTATTGAAACTGGATATGTAGAAGAATAGGGCCAATTCAAAGAATTAAAAAAAAGATTAAAAAAAAAATTCTGAACCAACTAAAACAGACAAAAGAAGTGACAGAGTGTATAAGAAACAGACATTATTTTGATAATATGTTGCGACAAAAATTATAAGAAACAGGCATTATTTCAGTCATATGTTATAATGAACAGTTTAAGAAACAGGCATTATTTTGATCATATGTTATAATGGAAAGTATAAGAAACAGGCATTATTTTGATCATATGTTACCACGAAAAGTATAAGAAACAGGCATTATTTTGATCATATGTTATAATGGAAAGTATAAGAAACAGGCATTATTTTGATCATATGTTACTACAAAACGTATAAGAAACAGATATTATTTTGATCATAAGTTACCACGAAAAGTATAAGAAACAGATATTATTTTGATCATAAGTTACCACGAAAAGTATAAGAAACAGATATTATTTTGATCATATGCTACGACGAAAAGTATAAGAAACAGATATTATTTTGATCATATGTTACCACGAAAAGTATAAGAAACAGATATTATTTTGATCATATGTTACCACGAAAAGTATAAGAAACAGATATTATTTTGATCATAAGTTACCACGAAAAGTATAAGAAACAGATATTATTTTGATCATAAGTTACCACGAAAAGTATAAGAAACAGATATTATTTTGATCATAAGTTACCACGAAAAGAATAAGAAACAGATATTATTTTGATCATAAGTTACCACGAAAAGTATAAGAAACAGATATTGTTTTGGTCAAATGTTATCTTCTATTTTCTTCCTCTGTCTCCTCGGAACTGCTGGCTTGATGTTCAGTGCAGACGTTGCAGTGAAGTTGTTGAAGCACAGCATGGTGTCGGATAGTGAGCGGCTTGTGGCGGTTATCTTTTTTTGCAGTCTACTGAATGGAGTAACACAAGCACCAGGTGTGCAAGGCTTCTTTAGCACAGCCCACAGCCACGTCCGTGTTTGTGTCTCAGACTGTGGTTGTGTTGGTGTCTCAGACTGTGGTTGTGTTTGTGTCTCAGACTGTGTCTGTGTCTCAGACTGTGTCTGTGTCTCAGACTGTGTCTGTGTTGGTGTCTCAGACTGTGTCTGTGTCTCAGACTGTGTCTGTGTTGGTGTCTCAGACTGTGTTTGTGTCTCAGACTGTGTTTGTGTCTCAGACTGTGTCTGTGTCTCAGACTGTGGCTGTGTTTGGGTCTCAGACTGTGGCTGTGTTTGGGTCTCAGACTGTGGCTGTGTTTGGGTCTCAGATTGTGGCTGTGTTTGGGTCTCAGATTGTGGCTGTGGTAGTGTCTCAGACTGTGGCGGTGTATGAGTCTCAGACTTTGGTGGTGTTTGTGTCTCAGACTGTGGCTGTGGTTTTGTCTCATTCTCTGGCTCTGTTTGTGTCTCAGACTGTGGTTTTGTTTGTGTCTCAGACTGTGGCTGTGTTCGTGTCTCAAACTGTGGCCGTGTTTGTGTCTCAGACTATGGTTGTGTTTGTGTCTCAGACTGTTTCTGTCTTTGTGTCTCAGACTGGGTACCTTCTAGAGACAGAATTTAAGCAAGGATATTTCTCTGCCGTGACCTCGTTTTCTAACCGGATGTCATGAGTTTCTTTGCTCCTCCTTTGAAAAATGTCTACATTCCTACCATCTTTCATTCTTAGCTCTAACAGCTTTCACTTCTAGCTCTACCAGCTTTTATTCCTAGCTTTACCCGCTTTCATTCTTAGCTCTACCAGCTTTCATTCCCAGTTCTACCAGCTTTCACTCCTAGCTCTACCAGCTTTCATTCCTACCTCTACCAGTTTTCATTCCTACCTCTACCAGCTTTCATTTACAGTTCTACCAGCTTTCATTCCCAGTTCTACCAGCTTTCATTCCCAGTTCTACCAGCTTTTACTCCCAGCTCTACAATCTTTCATTCCCAGTTCTACCAGCTTTCATTCCTAGCTCTACCAGCTTTCATTCCTACCTCTACCAGCTTTCATTCCCAGTTCTACCAGCTTTCACTCCTAGCTCTACCAGCTTTCATTCTTAGCTCTACCAGCTTTCATTCCCAGTTCTACCAGCTTTCACTCCTAGCTCTACCAGCTTTCACTCTTAGCTCTACAAGCTTTCATTCCCAGTTCTACTGGCTTTCACTCCTACCTCTACAAGCTTTCATTCCCAGTTCTACCAGCTTTCACGCCTAGCTCTACCAGCTTACACTCCTAGCTCTACAAGCTTTCATTCAAAGTTTCACCAGTTTTCACTCGGAGCTCTACCAGCTTTCACTCCCAGCTCTACCTCCTTTCACTCTTAGCTCACCACCTTTCATTCCTAGCTCTAACAGCCTTCATTACCAGCACTACCAGCTTTCATTCCCAGCTCTACCAGCTTTCACAACCAGCACTACCAGCTTTCATTCCTACCTCTACAAGCTTTCACTATCAGCTCTACCAGCTTTCATTCCCAGCTCTACCAGCTTTCACTCCTAGCTCTACCAACTTTTCATTCCCAGCTTCACCAGCTTTCACTCTTAGCTCTACGACCCTTTTACTCTTACCTCTATCAGCATTCATTCCCAGCCCTACCTACTTTCATTCTCAGCTCAACTATCTTTTATTGCTTGCTCTACAAGCTTTCACTCCCAGCTCTACCAGCTTTTACTACTAACTTAACCAGATTTCACTCCCAGTTCCACCAGCTTTCACTCCTAGCGTTCACTCCCAGCTCCACCAGCTTTCACTCCCAGATCCGCCAGCTTTCACTACCAGCGTTCACTCCCAGCTCCACCAGCTTTAACTCTCAGCTCCATCAGCTTTCACTCCCAGCTCCACCAGCTTTCACTACCAGCTCCAGCAACTTTGACTACCAGCTCCACCAGCTTTCACCCCCAGCTCCACCAGCTTTCACTACCATCTTCACCATCTTTCACTATCAGCTTTCACTCCCAGCTGCATCAGCTTTCACTACCAGCGTTCACTCCCAGTTCCACCAGCTTTCACTCCCAGATCCACCAGCTTTTACTCCCAGCTCAACTAGATTTCACCCCAGCTCTACCAGCTTTCATTCCCAGCTCCACCAGTTTTCACTCCCAGCTCCACCAGCTTTCACTCCCCGCTCTATCAGCTTTCACTCCCAGCTCTACCAGCTTCCATTCCCAGCTCTACCAGCTTTCACTCCTAGCTCTATCAGGTTTCATATCTAGCTGTACCAGCTTTCATTTCCAGCTCTACCAGCTTTCAATCCCAGCTCCACTGGCTTTCACTACCATCTTCACCATCTTTCACTATCAGCTTTCACTCCCAGCTGCATCGGCATTCACTCCCATCTCTAACAGTTTTCACGCCTAGCTCTACCAGCTTTCATTCCCAGCTCCACCATTTTTAACTCCCAGCTCCACCAGCTTTCACTCCCCGCTCTATCAGCTTTCACTCCCAGCTCCAACAGCTTTCACTCCCAGCTCCACCAGCTTTCACTCCCCGCTCCACCAGCTTTCACTCCTAGCTCTACCAGCTTTCACTCCTAGCTCTACCAGCTTTCACTCCCCGCTCCACCAGCTTTCACTCCTAGCTCTACCAGCTTTCACTCCTAGCTCTACCAGCGTTCACTCCTAGCTCTACCAGCTTTCACTCCTAGCTCTACCAGCTTTCACTCCCAGCTCTACCAGCTTTCACTCCTAGCTCTACCAGCTTTCACTCCTAGCTCTACCAGCTTTCATTCCCAGCTCTACCAGCTTTCGTTCCCAGTTCTACCAGCTTTCACTCCTAGCTCTACCAGCTTTCATTCCTACCTCTACTAGCTTTCACTCCTAGCTCTACCAGCTTTCATTCCCAGCTCTACCAGCTTTCACCCCTAGCTCTACCAGCTTTCATTCCCAGCTCTACCAGCTTTCACCCCTAGCTCTACCAGCTTTCATTCCCACCTCTACCAGCTTTCACTCCGAGCTCTGCTAGCTTTCACTCCTAACTCTACCAGATTTCATTCCCAGCGGTACTAGCTTTCATTCTGGCTCTAAAAGATTTCACTCCCAGCTCCACTAGCTTTCACTACCAGCGTTCACTCCCAGCACCACCAGCTTTCACTACCAGCTCCACCAGCTTTCACTACCAGCTCCACCAGTTGTCATTACCAGCGTTCACACCCAGCTCATCAAGTTTTCACTACCAGCGTTCACTCCCAGCTCTACTACCTTTCACTACCAGCTTTCACTCCCAGCTCCATCAGCTTTCACTCTTAGCTCCTCCAGCTTTCACTACCGGCGTTCACTCTCAGCTCCACCAGCTTTCACTCCCAGCTCCACCAGCTTTCACTACCAGCTCCACCAGCTTTCACTCCCAGCTGCACCAGCTTTCACTACCAGCGTTCACTTCCAGCTCCACCAGCTTTCACTTCCAGCTTTCACTCCCAGCTCCACCAGCTTTCACTACCAGCTTTCACTCCCAGCTCCGCCAGTTTTCACTACCAGCGTTCACTCCCAGCTCCACCAGTTTTCACTACCAGCTTTCACTCCCAGCTCCACCAGCTTTCACTACCAGCGTTCACTCCCAGCTCCACCAGCTTTCATTTCCAGCGTTCACTCCCAGCTCCACTGGCTTTCACTCCCAGCTCCACTAGCTTTCACTTCCAGCTTTCACTCCCAGCTCCACCAGCTTTCACTCCCAGCTCCGCCAGCTTTCACCCTGAGCTTCACTCCACAGAAAAAGCACTTCCTATATTTAATCCTCCACCTTCTTTTCTCTGACATCTGTTCCGTCACAGACAGAACCTTATCTCCTACTCCACGTCTATGATAACCGACACACACCCCGGGTGATAATGATAGTGTCGGTAACAACTGGTTGCCAAGATGTTCCTAATTTTCTGTTGCGTTCTCATGACAAGAAGTCGATGCAGACCAAAGTAGACACAAATTTGCAGCAAATGGAAGGCTCGTGTACAGCAAAGTGGTGGAGTAAAGTAAGTATGTCAAGTTTTTTTTTCTTTATAATGTAGACGGAGAACTTTAGAAGAGTGTAAAATAATAATAGAGATATAGAGAAATCGAACGTCGAATTTTCTGAAGTACGTGCAAGCGCCCAACCATGAAAATACAGCTCCCCTACTTTACGGGAACTCAGCAAAAGAGTGAATAAAGGAAAACCAAAGAATGAATAACTTAGTCATAATATAAATGTTAACTTAGCTATAATATAAATGTTAACTTAGCTATAATATAACTGTTAACTTAGCTATAATATAAATGTTAACTTAGCTATAATATAAATGTTAACTTAGCTATAATATAAATGTTAACGTAGCTATAATATAAATGTTAACTTAGCTATAATATAAATGTTAACTTAGCTATAATATAAATGTTAACTTAGCTATAATATAAATGTTAACTTAGCTATAATATAACTGTTAACTTAGCTATAATATAAATGTTAACTTAGCTATAATATAACTGTTAACTCCAGGAGCTTTCACTCTTAGCTCTATTTGTCGTATTATAACTGAGGGACAAGGGATGCAAGGAAGAAAGGAAGGCAGGAAGGAAGGAGGGAAGGAAGGAATGAGTAAAAAAGGAAGGAATGAAGTAGGGAAGGGAGGAAGGAGTAAAAAAAAAGGAAGGAAAAGAAGTAGGCGGAGAAGGAAGGAAGGAACAATAGAAAAATCAACAAATAAAAAGAAGAAGAGTCATTTCCTTTTTCACTCAGTAACCAAAAAGGAATGACAAACTTTACCTTTCCGACTTCACATCTTCTTAGAAAAACATAAAGGAGGAAGCAGCAAGGAGTGCTCAAAGAAAACAGAAAGTAATTTAAAAACAGAACATTTTAAAACTGATTTTCCTGCAGAGTGAGTAAACATTCAAAGTACAGTAAATCGTCTTTACCAGCAAATTTAAGTACAGTGAACATTTATACACACCCTCTTTCTTACAGCCGAGAGGCCTACAGGAGAGCTGTTAAGGAGGCAAAGTTCCACAAGGGATATGCAAGTGACTGACTGACTGAGTGACACATTTATACCGAACTACGAGTGAACACAGAGATGACCAAACTGTTGAAAAAAAAATACTGAAATCATTAAATCAATCACAGTGAACCAGATGAAGTCATCATCATCATCATCATCAGGTGCCGTGCCGACTGGCGTTGCTATTATGCTTCTCCAGAGTACACGATCCTTGATGCCGGCCATTAGCTCAGTTGGTGATCTCCTCTCACACAATCACGTCAGACTGTCCAGTATCATTTCTCTTGGTCTTCCCCTGGCTCTTCTTCCCTCTATTTTTCATATTGTTATAATATTGTCACTGCCCTTTCTTCTCATTGCATGTCCTATGAAAGTACGTCGTCTCTCTCTTATTTTTTTGTACAAGATTTTATGTCTCTCCAGCTCTTCTCAAACATTTTTCATTAGTTATTTTTGCTGTCCAGGGGATTCACAACATTCTTCTAATAAACCACATTTCTGCTGCTTCCAATCACTTTTGTCTTCAGCTGAAGTCAAGGAACTCACAAACCTTGATAGCGCAATAGCAGCAGATGGTATCAGTAATAAATAAGTTGAAGTAAGAATATTAAATTTCACAGTTCATGAATGCACCCATCCTTATCCAGTTCTAGTGTGGAATTGAACCCAATATCTTCTGGTGCGCAGGAGACTGCAGTGACCTCTATGCCACAGCTACACCAGATAAAGAAGAATAAATTGTAAAAAAAAAGAGATATCAAAGTCCATCAGTGATTTATCAGCTGCAAAGATGTTGCTCAAACAGCTATAGAAAGATCGATAGCGGCAGTCTGGTGCTGAATATAAGAGTGAATGTGATTCTTGACGATTAAAAGATAGAGGAAAACTTGAAATAAATAACCAGACGTATAAATAGATGAATGATTACCCTATAAATATTTGAATGAAAAACGGGCAGTCCAACAACGTGAATGATGATGTACTGAGTAATTTAACGTCTAAACCAAACGATCAGCAAGTTAGTTTGTGGCTCGACTACAGTTTCTGATGGTAACCACGACTAATCGATAACAAAGAGTGACTGCGGACGCTGAAACTTGAGGTGGCAGTCGCCAGACTACCCTATGAGATCTCCTTTTGTTGGAGGACGTCGGCCATTTTGTTTCGTATTGCTCACACTAAATGTTTAATTTCTTTTTTTTTATATGTCCTTTTATTTTCTATTCAAGTATTTTGAATTACTGGAAAAAATCACTACAAAAATGGTCTTTCCGCTGACACGTTCATATTACAGTACAGTTTACTACCATCTCTTACAAGTAGCCCTTTTTTGTTCTAAACTAGGTACTTGTGCTACATTTCCCTCATCATTTGTGTGTAAAACTGAATTGGACAATGTTCTGTTTTTGTTTTTCTTTTCTTTTTTTTTCGATATAATTTGACGTTTTGTCGGTGCTTTCGCTAAATATGTCCAGTTAATTAAAAAAAAATGTCTAGTTGTCACAGAGTTAAAGGACAAGAGTTCGAATTTTTTGTACAGTGGTGTCTTCTTCTTCTTCTTCTTCTTCTTCTTCTTCTTCTTCTTCTTCTTCTTCTTCTTCTTCTCTTCTTTCTTTCTTTCTTTCTTTTTTCTTCTTCTTTCTTCTTCTTCTTCTTCTTCTTTTTCTTCTTCTTCTTCTTCTTCTCTTCTTTCTTTCTTTCTTTCTTTTTTCTTCTTCTTTCTTCTTCTTCTGTTTTTTCTTCTTCTTCTTCTCCTTCTCTTCTTTTTTTCTTTCTTTCTATCTTTCTTTCTTCTTCTTCTTCATTCTTCTTCCTCTTATTCGTCTTCCTCCACCCTCAAATTAACCTGTTGTATTGTTTTGCTACTGTTTGCAGCTAGGCTGCGATATTTGTGCCTTTCGGCCGGGAGATATCCGACTTCCGCTGGGCATACTTTTTAAACCGTGCTTCGCTTTCCAGTTTCGATCTCTCTTCACTCGACCAGACTGTTCTCTTTTCCCCAAGAACTACCACCGAGTAGCAGAGTAGAATCCTGACCAGCTGTGGTTGGCTGAAACATGACGGAAACAGTCAGTCTCATTTCGCTGAAACATGACGGAAACAGTCAGTCTCATTTCGCTGAAACATGACGGAAACAGTCAGTCTCATTTCGCTGAAACATGACGGAAACAGTCAGTCTCATTTCGCTGAAACATGACGGAAACAGTCAGTCTCATTTCGTTGAAACATGACGGAAACAGTCAGTCTCATTTCGTTGAAACATGACGGAAACAGTCAGTCTCATTTCGCTGAAACGAGACGGAAACATTTTAATGCAAAGATTGGTATAGAAAGAAGGGAAGATGAAGGACATGTTGTAGAGAAATTTAGCATAGGACATAGAAATGAGGCAGGTGACAATCTAATGGCGTTTTGCTTGGAAAACGAGCTAATGGTAACTAACACAATTTGTAAACAACATCCACGAAGACTTTACAGATGGACATCACCTGATGGGAAAACCAAGAATCAAATAGATTACATTTTAGTGCAAAGAAGGTGGAGATCATGTATAACATCAGCAAAAACTTTACCAGGTGCTGATTGTGACATGAACCATGAGTTATTAATAGCAGACATGAAGATAAAGATAAAAAAAGACAGTTACGGGATCAAGACCACTCCGCTTTGATCTTACAAAAATACAAGAACAATACGGTATAGAAGTAAAGAACCGTTTCGAAATCCTGATGGTTGTACAGGAGGAGATGACACCAGATGAATTGGCTACGAAGGCCAGAGATATCATAATAACAACAGCTAAAGACATAGTTCCACTAAAGAAAGCAAACAAAAGAATAGATGGAGTACAGCAGGCACACTAGAATTGATAAAACAACATAGAGAAATGAAGACGCAATGGAAAGTGACAAACAACAACAAAGAGGAATATAAATCTTTAACAAAAAGAAGTACGAAGAAAAATAAGAAAGGACAAAAAACAATATATACACGATTGTTGTGAAAGAATAGAAGGACATCAGAAGTGTGGAAGAGATAGTGAAATGTTTAAAGAAATGAAGACATTGGCGAGAAATGTCACACCTAAGCTAAATGTAATTTGTGATGAGATGGGGAATACTTTGACAGAGACAGAGGAAATTCTAGAAAGATGGAAGGAATATTGCACAGGAATGTATGAAACAACCGACTGTGAAAGCAGAAATGAAAAGTGTGAATTATTATTGGAGGCGAAAGAACCCGAACCTACAATAGAAGAAGTTTTATGGGCAATAAAGAATCTGAAAAATAGTAAATCACCAGGATGTTATGAGATAACAGCTGAACTTATTAAAGCAGAAGGAAAGGAAAGTGCAACAATCTATCATGTACTAAGTAAGAAGATATGGCATTCAGGTATTTGGCCAAAAGAATTGAGAAGAAGTGTATTCATACACTGCCAAAAAAAGGTTAACCTGAAATTATGCCAAACTACAGAACTGTTGCTCTGATTAGTCATGCCAGTAAAATTCTGTTAAAAATCATCATGGGTAGACTTTGTAAGAAAATAGAAGAAGACGTCCATATGGTCCAACCTGGTTTCAGGCAAGGAAGAGGATCAAGAGATCATATATTCAATACAAGATTAATAACACAGAAATGCAGAGAGTTTAATGTGAATCTATATTTATCTTTTATAGACTACTCAAAGGCATTTGATTGTGTACAACACTAGAAACTGTGGGAAATAATGGAAAAAATATGATTTCTAACACATTTGATACAATTAACATCACTGTTGTATCTAGACCAGCAAGCAGCAGTAAGAATAAATGGTGAAACAACAACTTGATTTGACATAAAACAAGGGGTCCATCAGGGGTGCCTATTGTCGCCTTACTTATTTAACTTGTACACAAGTAAATATAATGAGGAATGTTAGAGAAGATGTAGACAAAGAATATTACGATGCCATAACAATTGGAGGTTATGAAATACCAGAGATTAGATATGCTGATGACACAGTGTTACTGACCACAACACAAAAAGAAATGGAAAAACTAATTATCTCAGTCCGTAAGAATAGTGAAGAACAAAACCTCTATCTTAATGCCAAGAAAACTAAATTGATGACAACTGACAAAACAAACAAGGCAGCTGAAATATGTATCAATGAGGTAAAAGTGGAAGAAGTAGAGAGTTTTGAATATCTAGGATCACTATTAACTAATAATGAAGATACAATGAGGAAAATTAAAAGGAGGACATCTATCGCTCTTCAGAAAGTAAGACAACTAAAGAATATGTGGAGAGGAACAGACAGAACCACAAAAATAGGATTTTTAACGGCATGCATCTTTCCCATAGCAACATATGCCTGTGAGACCTGGACACTTAACAAAACAGCTGAGAAACACATAAATGCCCTCGAATGTAAATGCTACAAAAGAGTTCTTCAAATATCATGGACACAAAAAAGAACAAATATATCCATACTACAAGAACTTAATATTGAAGAAAGCTGACTAATAAAGAGAATTAAAAAGAGAAAACTTAAATATTTTGGACACATTAAACGTCATGATAATCTAGAGAAGACCGTCTTGGAAGGGAACATAATGGGAACAAAAGACAGAGGAAGACCAAAACGAAGATGGCTGCAAGACACCGTTGATGATCTGCAAATGCAGAAAGGGTGAAGGAAAGAAATGAGTGAAGTACTCAGTAGTCTTAAGGTCAAGACTCCTCAAATCACGGCACCTCTGCTCTGGAGGTCGGCCACGTCCTATGTACACTCATAAAGGGCGAATTGCCTGAAACGGCTTAACCCAGGGGTTAAGACGTTGCTGCCGAGACTCTTCAGATGAAACTCCTCCCCGCCAATGAAGAAAATGAGGAAAAGCAATCAGGGTTGCAGTGCGGCGCCGATGTGAAAAGGTGATGGAAAGGAAAAAAATGAAGCTTAATCGGTATGCCCAGTAATCTCGGGGCAAGAGCTACTCATACCATGGCACCTCTGCTCTAGAGGCCGGCCACGTCCGTTCTACACCCATACTGGTGAAATATGCCTAAATCGGCTTAAACCAGCGGTGAAACTTGATGGCTACTCAAGTCACGGTACCTCCGCTCTATAGGTCGGTCACGTCCTAAACACACCCATACGGGGATAATATGCCTAAACCTTCTCATCCCAGGGGTGGAAGTCACTAGTGGCGAGGATTCGTCCTCCTGGACAAAAGCTCCGTTCTGGACACAACTAGGAAGGGTAGCGGCCACAACCACAAAATGCTGAAGTCGGAGACACTGGACCAGGGCAGTCTAGATAAGCAACCACCTCTCACCCAGCGGGGATGTATGCGTATCCTAATCATGCTGAGGTTTTCTGGTGAGGAAGTCCAATGCTGGACCGGTTGGGAAACCACCTCTCACCCGGCGGGGATACACGGGCATCCCAAAATACGTCGAGGTTTTCCGGTGAGAAAGTCCAACTCTAGGCTAGATGGGCAACCACCTCTCACCCAGCGGGGATATAGTGACATTCAAAACACGTCGAGGTGTTCCAGTGAGAAAGTCCAACTCTAGACTAAACTGGTGCAATGAAAACCACGGTGTCACGCAATCCCGCTTCTGAAACCCACCAAGAATACTGGCTCAAGCCCAGCGATACTCTGAACTTCTTGTGATCCTTTCGGGGTCCTCGTGTGGTCCTTTTGGGGACCACATGGGGACCACGGGACCTATTGAGGACCAGGGGAGTAAATTCAGTAGGATAACGAAGCGGTCTTGGTGGTAGAAGCGAACGAAGAAGAAGATATATGATGTTAAGAACCATACTTTCCCTGACGTCCAGATACTCTAGATTGTGATGTTGTTAGTGCCACTCCCGGCTGCCTGCCCTTCTCCAGCTCAAAAAAAAACGGAGGCAGGTACTCATTTTTACGTTTAAACTACTGGAAGCTTTCCTATTCTTCTCTTTGCTGTGAGACGTGTGTGGACTAACCGAAGCTTTCCTACCCTTCTCTTTGCTGTGAGACGTGTGTGGACTAACCGAAGCTTTCCTATTCTTCTCTTTGCTGTGAGACGTGTGTGGACTAACCGAAGATTTCCTACTCTTCTCTTTGCTGTGAGACGTGTGTGGACTAACCTAAGCTTTCCTACTCTTCTCTTTGCTGTCAGAAGTGTGTGGACTAACCTAAGCTTTCCTACTCTACTCTTTGCTGTGAGAAGTGTGTGGACTAACCGAAGCTTTCCTACTCTTCTCTTTGCTGTGAGAAGTGTGTGGACTAACCTAAGCTTTCCTACTCTTCTCTTTGCTGTGAGACGTGTGTGGAATCTTCTTCTTCTTCTTCTTCTTCTTCTTCGTTCACTTCTACCACCAAAAACCGCACTGTGAACCTACTGAATTCACGTATGTGGTCCTCGTTAGGTCCCGTGGTCCCCTGTGTGGTCCAAAATAGACCACACGAGTTCCACGAAAGGACCACAAGGGGTTCAGAGTATCACAGTGCTTTAGCCTGTATTCTTGGTGGGTCTCGGAAGTGGGATTGCGTGACACCGTGGTTTTCTTTGCACCAGTTTGGTCTAGGGTTAGACTTTCTCACCGGAAGACCTCGACGTGTTTGGAATATCAGTGCATCCCCGCTGGGTGAGAGGCGTAAGCCCACCCAGGCCAGAGTTGGACTTTCTCACCGGAAAACCTCGACGTGTTTTGAGATACCCGTGTATCAACGCCGGGTGAGAGGTGGTTGCCCATCCAGTCCAGGGTTGGACTTTCTCACTGGAAAACCTCAGCGTGATTAGGATACGCAGACATCCCCGCCGGGTGAGAGGTGGTTGCCTATCTAGACTTCCCTGGTCCAGTGTCTCCGACTTCAGCATTTTGCGGTCGTGGCCGCTACCCTTCCTAGTTGTGACCAGGATGGAGCTTTTGTCCAGGAGGACGAATCCTCGCCACTAGTGACTTCTACCCCTGGGTTGAGCCGGTTTAGGCATTTCCCAGTATGGGCGTGTTTGGGACGGGACCGACCTCTGGGGCAGAGGTACTGTGACATTCATAGCCTTCAAGATTCACCCCTGGTATGAGCCGGTTTAGGCAAAATTCACCAGTATGGGTGTTTATCAGGCGTTACCGACCTCTAGAGCGGAGGTGGCATGACATGTCTAGCCATCGAGCTCCACCCCTGGTGTGTGCCGGTTTAGGCATATTTCACCAGTGTAGGTGTATTTCGGACGTAGGCGGCCTCTAGAGCAGAGGCGCCGTGGTATAGCTCTCGTAGCGATACTACTGGACATACCAGGTTAAACTTCACTTTCCACCACCTTTTCCCATCGGCGCCGCACAGCAGCCTTTATTTCCGCATTTACTTCCTTAACCGGGAGGAGCTTCACTCCACTCGCGGCATTTGAAGAGTCAAGCCAGCAGTGACTTAACCTCTGGGACAAGCCGGTTCATGCATTTCACCCGATATGACTGCACTCAGGACGTGGCCGACCTCCAGACCAGAGGTGCCGTGATTTGACTGTTTGCTTTTCTTTATCCTTTCTACCACCTTTTCCGCAGTGATGCTGCGCGGCAACCTCATTTGCAAATTTCTTCATTGGCCGGGAAGAGCACCGCTCCACGCACGGCAGCTGAAGATCTCGCCAACAGCGGCAGATGAGCTACCAAACGTGACACTCATCTACCCTAAGTAACTGGTTTTCAGGCGCCAGATATTCGCCCTCGCCCCTTCTCCTGTCAGTTTAAACAGTTCTGCCACGGGAAGGCCAGGAGCTGGACTTGACTGCCAGAGGCTGTTTGTGGCGCGTTTGCAGTCCTTAGAACCATGTGTGGAATAACCTAAGCTTTCCTATTCTTCTCTTTGCTGTGAGACGTGTGTGGACTAACCTAAGCTTTCCTACTCTTCTCTTTGCTGTGAGAAGTGTGTGGACTAACCTAAGCTTTCCTACTCTTCTCTTTGCTGTGAGACGTGTGTGGACTTGTTACTAACATTTGGCGTACAAATGAATGATTGTTAAAAAAAAATATATCAAAGAAAGGCATCTGTGCACGGTTCAGTTTTACACAGAAAAGATAGAAAGAGTGAGGAAAGGTGGCAGGAACGAGAGTGGCACAAAATAAGATGAGTAATGATAAATATAAGGATACAATATTAACAACCTTCGGTATGCTGACGACACAGTATTGATAGCTGAGAGACAAGAAGACCTCCAATACTTCTTGGATAAAGTCGTCAAAGAAAGTGAACAGAAAGGCCTTACTTTGAACATAAAAAGACAGAGACTATGGTTATATCTAAGAAACAGAATCCACCATCATGCAGTATAAAATTGAATTGAACTATTCTAAAGCAGGTGCAGAAATTCAAATACCTTGGAGCAATAATAGTTTCAGATGGGAAATGCAGAACAGAAATTAGGAACGTAATAGGCCAAGCAAAGACTGCATTTCAGAGAATGAGAAACATATTGTCCACCACATTCTTATCAATGAATGTTAGAAAACGAGTCATAAAATGCTATATTGAATCTATCTTGTTATATGGAAGTGAATCATGGACAATAGGCAAGTCTACACAAAAATCATTGGAAGCAGTAGAAATGTAGTTTATTAGAAGAATGTTGCGAATCCCCTGGACAGCAAAAATAACTAATGAAGAATGTATGAGAAGAGCTGGAGAGAGAAAAAATCTTGTAAAAAAAAATAAGAGAGAGAGACAATGTACTTTCATAGGACATGCAATGAGAAGAAGGGGGATTGAAAATATTATAACAACAGGAAAAATAGAGGGGAGAAGAGCCAAGGTAAGATCAAGAGAAATGATACTGGACAGTCTGACGGGATGGTGTGAGAGGAGATCACCAACTGAGCTGATGGCCTGCATGAAGGATCGTGTACCCTGGAGAAGCATAATAGCCAACGCCATTTGGCAAGGCACCTGATCATGATGAGTAATGATACATAATGTAAGAACTTCAAATTAAAACTATCAAATCTCCGCCATGTCTTTAACTCTTTCACCCCGACACAAAGTTGGCTGTGTTGGCAGATCTCGTACACTTTGGTGAATCAATGCTCAAGGCGATATTTAGGCCCCATAAGAAAGTGCCAATAAAATTAAAAGTATCACATTTCTAACCCTGGCCATATTTTTAAAATTATAGAGTAAATTCCTTCCTTTTTCTTTCTACCCATCTTACATTTTACATCCTTCCCGTTAAACGTCACATAGTGCTAGCATAGTTGTTTGCCAAGTTTTCCTGTTTTCGGCGAGTTTTTAAACCTCATCAAGGGATGTTACGCCAACTAAAATGGTTTCTCTTAACAATGTCCTCTTTAGAATTTCACGTGGTCGACTTCTTTTTCTTCGGAGTGTTGTGCTCCACTTGATAGCTTGTTTTGGTATTTTCTGATTTTTTTCTTCTCAGCACATGGCCTAGATATGTCCATCTCCTTTTTCTGATCACCCAAGAGACAGGTTGTTGTTTGCTCATCTGTCTTATCTCTGTGTTGTTCTTAAATCCATTCTACTTTATACCAAGTATTTTCCTTAGGCATTTGTTTTCAAAAGAGTCTAATTTATAGTCTGTTTCTTTAGTTGATTTCCAGCTTTCGCACGCATAAATGAGGATGGATGTCACATATGAATTGAATAATCTTAACTTTGTTTTTGTGCTTATAACTTTTTAATGCCATATGTTCTCAAGATCTTTGAGGGACAATGCTGCTTTTCCAATTCTGATTCTAACTTCCTTCCTGGTGTCACCATCCTGGTCTATGTAGATGCCAAGGTTTGCAAATTGGTTTACTTCATCAACAGTTGTTTCTTCTAGTTATATTTGTCCTTCTTGATTAGTGAGAAGTTTCATTATTTTTGTTTTGTCTTTGTTAATTTCAAGACCTATTTTTCTAGCTAAGGGAGACAGGGAATCTGTTTTTTCCCGCGTTGATTTCATTATACCCAAATTTCTCACTAATGTTTCTTATGACAAAGCACGGAAATTAATTCAGAAGTAAATTGGTTAATACCATCTACATAAAAATAGTTAATCTCTCCTGCTCCAGTTCTTCTTGATTATTTCCCTTAGTTCATAGTTCATGAAGTTGTTCTCTAAACCAGAGAGAGGAGAAATCCCATATTTTAAAATTGCCATCTATTTATTATTTGTTTAAATACAGGCTGTGTGAAGTGGTGGTATTCCGCCGTAACACCTTCACAAAGTGGTGGCAGTTCACACTTACATAGTCTTGACAAATCAACCTCACAGAGTGGTGACAGTTCACCCTCACATAGTCTTGACAAATCAAATTCACAAAGTGGCGGCAGTTCACCCTCGGATAGTCGTGACAAATGAACCTCACAAAGTGGTGGCAATTCACACTCAGATAGTGGTGACAAATGAACTTCACAAAGTGGTAGCAGTTCACCCTCAAGTGAACGGCCATTTGAAGCTCATTGGGTGTACGGCGGTGGGCGGAGAGTTGCTGTTCACGTAATCCGGGGGAGGGGGTGGGTTTAAAGGACATATACACACACACACATATATATACATATATATATATGTATATATACATAGTCAAGAAAAGCGTGACGAGAGAGTGAGAGCTGAGACATTGCGGGGTGGGCTGAGTTCGTTTTGTCTGTTCTTATACTTAGCCACAGCCGACTTCTACTGTTTTATAATGTGTTGTGGAATCATAACGTGCTGTGGATTATGCCATTCTCGTCTTATGTGGAAATGTCTCTGATTCCTGATGATATCATTATATATTTGGATGGACAAACATCAAGGTCCATCATGTTTCATTTGTATGGATAATACTGTGTCATTAGTATCAGGGGATACTTAACCCGGCAGCAGGCAGTTGCACAATCAATGATGTGCATTAGCACATGGTAATTCCTGGAGATGGGAGGAGGCACCATAGCGGCAGATATGTGTGATAATTCAGTGCGTTAGCACAAGGGGGAGATACGTGTGATATTTCACTGCGTTAGCACAAGGGAGATATGTTGTGATAGTCAATGCATTAGCACAATGGAGATTATGTGCAGTATGAGGAGGGAGATCATGGCAGCAGTTGTTGCAAGTGCAGATGTGCAGTGGCACCTGGTGATACGGAGAGATGGGAGTTTCATAAGAGCAGCAGTAGCTGCAGTGTTAATAAGTGCGATGGCACAATTTATATGAATGTATGTATAAGCCTATGAGGACCAGGAGAGCCCAGGCAAGGGGTACATACGATTTCAGTTGATACTTAGAGCGTTATACACTATACTGATGGCATGCTTATTACACTCATGGTGATATATGTTGACGTCCTGTACATGCAATGTCTTTTGCGACGTTGATCTGGTGTATGAGTGTGGATAAATAAATGTCGATTTCATTTTAATTGCTTGACTTGGTTATGTTTACTGCATGTCATGTGATTTTGTATGGATGTATATGTAATATGCTGCATAACTGGCAAATAGTATCCTTGTAGGGGAAATCCTGGGTTGTCGGTTAGCTGGGTTTTGAGCCTGGCTACCCAGTACGATAGTAAATTGGCCATGGACTTGTGGGTTGCAGCTGGGTTTTTGGTCCCATCCCTTCCCTCATTTGTCCCCAATTGTAGATCTAGCACCAGCTAGTCTTGACAAAGCAACCACACAAAGTGGCGACAGTTCACCCTCAGACAGTCTTGACAAAGCAACCACACAGAGTGGTGGCAGTTCACCCTCAGACAGTCTTGACAAAGCAACCACACAAAGTGGCGAAAATTCACTCTCATACAGTCCTGATAAACCACCTTCATAAAGTGATGAGGAACGTAAGATGCAAAGTTTCTGTTGCCCGCACTTTATAACCTGATAGACTCCATTTTCCCCGAGTTTGCGGCGTAGGAGAAATGGAGGCGAATTCGCCGATCTACCGACGGAGAAAGGATATTTTATTCTGTAGCAAAGTGGAAAGCGTATTGCGCTTACAGGGAAAGTCTCAAATATGTAAAATACTATAAATACGTGAAGGTTTTTAATTTAATAAAAGAGGGCAAGTAGGTTGAGCATGGAAGTAGCGTCTAATTATCGCTGACTTCAGGGTCCACTGCTTGAAAAAAGGTTTGGAACCTCTGATCTTTGGTAGAGTACGAATGTACAGAGCACAGGAAAAGGATTAAGATAGCAGCACAAAGCACGCAGAAGCGAGAGAAAGAGGGAAGGAAAAGGGCTTCAAGGAAATGAGATTCAAGGAGCGAATTCCAATAGAGTAATCCCCCGTGAGTGAGTGAAAGAAGCGGATGCTGCACTCGCTCTGAGATTTGTGGATTTTTGACGCATTCAGTCAGCCATGTTGATGACTTTCTACTGCGTGTTATACCAGGATATCTTCCTCTCTCTCTCTTTCTTTCTCTCTCTTTCTTTCTCTCTCTCTCTCTCTCTCTCTCTCTCTCTCTCTCCACACTTTCATCATTTCCTTTATATTCTTGCCAATGTCGTTCTTGTTTAAATCATTCCATAAATAGAAAAAAAATATTATGAGAGGAAAATGTAGATTGCCGTATTGAAATACTGGGGGGGGGGGGGGGCGGCCGATAGAGAAGGAGGTAACTGGGGGGGGGGAGGGGGTATGTTGTAAGAAGGTGTTCCCCACAAGGCAGTGGTCCATCTCTCCCAGTAACAGGCCTAGCCCAGCCAGTGGGGACAAAGAATACTATAGTTTCCGATGACAATGGTCCCACCCACCCCCAATAAGGACAGACCCTGTTGACGAGCTCCTTCATACTCTATTCCAGTCTTCAAACCCTTGTAATCTAGTGTCACGTCTACACGATGCCTAGGCTCCACCGCAGTCACGCCATCGTCTGCTAAGAACATCCGGGAACAGCTACACGCCATCTTCTGCTAAGAACATCCGGGAACAGCTACACGCCATCTTCTGCTAAGAACATCCGGGAACAGCTACAGGGAGGTAAAGCGATAGCCCGCAGACCCTTCCACTTCGTTTTTGTTTCGCTAAATATGGGCCAAACAATGAAAAGCTGCGGAGACTCAAGCTCACGCTCACAATAACATCTTCAACAAACCAGCCATCCAACCAATCAAGCAGCTAAAAACAACAGCCATTCAACCAATCAAGCAGCTAAAAACAACAGCCATTCAACCAATCAATCAGCTAAAAACAACAGCCATTCAACTCATCAACCAACTAAAAACAACAGCCATTCAACTCATCAACCAGCTAAAAATAACAGCCATTCAACTCATCAACCAGCTAAAAACAACAATCATTCAACTAATCAACCAGCTAAAAACAACAATCATTCAACTCATCAACCAACTAAAAACAACAATCATTCAACTAATCAACCAGCTAAAAACAACAATCATTCAACTCATCAACCAACTAAAAACAACAGCCATTCAACCAATCAAGCAGCCAACAAAACCAGCCATTCCACCAATCAGCCAGCTAAAAACAACAGCCATTCAACTCATCACCCAGCTAAAAACAACAGCCATTCAACCAACCAAGCAACCAAAAAAATCTGCCATTCAACTCATCAACTACATAAAAACAACAGCCATTCAACCCATCAACCAGCTAAAAACAACAGTCATTCAACCCATCAACCAACTAAAAACAATAGCCATTCAACTCATCAACCAGCTAAAAAACAGCCCTTCAACCCATCAACCAACTAAAAACAACAGCCATTCAACCAACCAAGCAACCAAAAAAAACATGCTATTCAACTCATCAACCAGATAAAAACAACAGTCATTCAACCCATCAACTAGCTAAAAACAACAGCCATTCAACCCATCACCCACTTAAAAACAACAGCCATTCAACCCATTAACCAGCGAAAAAAAAAAGCCATTCATCCCATCAACCAGCTAAAAATAACAGCCATTCAACCAATCAACCAACTACAAATTACAGCCATTCAACCCATCATGCAACTAAAAACAACAGCAATTCAAACCATCACCCAGCTAAAAACATCATTCATTCAACCCATCAACCATCTAAAAAATACAGCCATTAAACCCAGCTAAAAACAAAAGCCATTCAACCATCAACAAGCTAAAAACAACATCCATTCAACCCATCAACAAGCTAAAAACAACAGCCACTCAACCAATCAAGCACTCAACAAAACCAGCCATTCAACCAATCAAGCAACTAAAAACAACAGCCATTCAACCAACTAAGCAACCAAAAAAATCTGCCATTCAACCCATCAACCAGCTAAAAATAACAATCATTCAATCCATCAACCAACTAAAAATAACAGCCATTCAATCCATCAACAAGCTAAAAACAACATCCATTCAACCCATCAAGCAGCTAAAAACAACAGCCATTCAATCCATCAACAAGCTAAAAACAACATCCATTCAACCCATCAACAAGCTAAAAACAACAGCCACTCAACCAGTCAAGCACCCAACAAAACCAGCCATTCAACCCATCAGCCAACTAAAAACAACAGCCACTCAACCAATCAAGCACCCAACAAAACCAACCATTCAACCCATCAACCAACTAATAACAACAGTCATTCAACCAATCAGGCAACCAACAAAACCAACCATTCAGCCAATCAATCAACCAACAAAACCATCTATTCAATCAATTATATCACCAACAAAACCAACCATTCAACCAATCATTCAACCAACAAAACCAGCCATTCAACCAATCAAGCAATCAATAAAACCAACCAATCAAGCAACCACAAAAACCAGTCAAGGAGGCAACCATCAAAACTACTTTTTCCCCTGACTTTTCCAGTCATTTTCGTGTTTTCCCCCTTCTGTCTTCCCATGCCATGTCCAAGAACTTTTGACTGTCTTTTTCTTGTCATTTTAACTGCTTTAGTTCTTCTGAATCTTCTTTATGAACCACTTCTTTTGTTTTTTTTTTTACTGTCTGTCCATGGTGTTTTGTTGCATCTTTCTCCAAAAGAACATCTTCGTTGCATTCAGTTTCTTTGTCATCTTTTTGTTTGACTGTCCAGGTTTTACAAACATATAATAATAATAATGGCTCTATTTAGCAGTGTAATACTCTTTCCCTCACTTTTAGGGCCATCTTTTTTGTTGTTGTTGTTGTTGTTGTTGTTGTTAATGTCTTCTAAATGTCATTAAAAAGCTGCCTTTACTTTACCCATTCGTGATTTTATATTATTTGTGCACTTGACATTGGCTGTTACTGTTATTCCAAGGTACCTGAATGTGTTTATGTCAGTGTCTTCCCTTTTTAAAGGATGTTGCACTTTAGTATGTTTATTTTTTTTTCGATATTACCGTAGTTTCTGTCTTGTTGCTGTTTAGCTCTAGGCCTCTTCTAGGGCTCTCTTCAATAATCTTATTCACAAGTTTCTGCAAACTGTTTTCATTTTCTGCTATTGAAACGATGTCATCCGCATATCTCAGGTTACTGATATTATGACCTCTTATTTGAATTCATTTCACATGTATAAAGCCTCTCACTGTATAATGAGAAAAGATCAGGTGGCAGTATGCTCCCCTGTCTTACGCCACGCTTTATATCCTGAAACTCACCTGTGCCAGAGTTCAAAGCTATTACTCCTCTTTGATTCCTGTAGATGGGTCGGTCAGTCTCTATAGAGAAAGTCTAGCGGAGAAAACCACATACAAATCGTGGGAAGACAAAGGGAAATCACTGTCTTACCTTCCTTCCCTTGCCAAATCAATGCTTCACAAATATGTGAATAAACAACAAACAATATTTTTAAAAAATAAGAAAAGCAATAGACCAACAAAATAGCCAGTCTGTTTGCTACTCAACCAACAAATTAACCAGTCAGCCAGCCAACCAACCAAACAACAAGCCAGCCAGTCAAACAGCCAACAAAGCAGCAAGTCAGTCAGCCAAGCAACAAAGTAACCAGTCAGTCAACCAACCATACAAAGTAACCTGTCAACCAGCCAACAAAGTAACCAGTCAGTCGATCAACAAAGTAACCAATCAGGCACCGAACCAAGAAAATAACCAGTCAACCAACCAGGAAAGGAACCAGTCAGCTAACCAACTAAGAAAGTAACCACTCATCCAATCAAACAAGAAAGTAACCAGTCAGCCAGCTATCCAAATAAAATAACCAGCCAACCAACCATCAAAGAAGCCAATCAGCAAGCCAATCAAACAACAAAATAACAATTCAGCCAACTAACTAGCAAAGTAACCACTCACCAAACCAACAAAATGACAACTAACTAATTAACCAGCAAAGTTACCAGTCAGCCAGCTAATCAATCAACAACAAAAAAACCCCAGTCAATGGACCAACCAGCAAAGTGACCAAAGACATTTTTACCAGCCACTCTTGTCTTCTCCCACTTCTGTGTTTACAAAACGAATCTTATCAATCCTGACTATAGTGACTTTTAAATTAACATACTCACCATCAGTATTCTCTTCCGTACTCTTGAAAACATTTCTACAGAAATAAGATTTTTAAGAGCATGAATCTTTGCCATGGCAACGTATGCCTGTGAGACCTGAACATTTAACAAAACAGCTGAGAAACACATAAATGCCTTTGAATGTAAATTCTACAGAAGAGATCTTCAAATATTATTGACACAAAAAAAAAAAGAAAAAAATATATCCATACTACAAGAACTTAATATTGAAGGTTGCCTAGAAAAGATAATTAGACACAGAAAAATTAAATATGTTGGATATATTAAACGTCATGAGAATTTAGAGAATACCATCTTGGAAGGGTACATAATGGGAAAAAAAAGAAAGGAAGACCAAGGCGAAGATGGCTGCAAGACATCGTTGATAATCTGCGAATGGATGCATCAGCAGCAGGGCATCTTGCTTACAACCGAGAGGTCTACAGGAGAGCTTCTAGGGAGGCAAAGTTGCGCAAGGGACATGCAAATGATTGACTGACTCTTGAAACATCATCATTTTAAACCATGATCACCACATCGTGTACCATATAAACATCATCAACATCATGACCTGCGCGTTCAAACATCGCGATATCATTTTGCTATCACAATAGCTTGACTGCATTCAGCGCCGCGTACCGCTCGGAGATTTATAGTTGTAATGGATCTCTATATTTTCTCTATCTCTCGCTTTCACAGAGCATCCGTCTATGCTTCTTCTGTCAATCTCTTGTTGTTCTGTACTGACTTCGTTCGCTACTTCTTTTTTTTCCCTGCGACTTTTTTTGTTAAGTAAAATCTACAGTATTTTGTTACACTTCCTAATATAGGAGCTTAAAAAAAGTAATCATCTATTTCCTATGTTTTTTCATTATTTTATACTTCCATTTTTCAGGTTTTAAAGTAGTTACTCATTACTCTATTTTCAAGATATATTTCTTCTTTTCTTGGTATACTCAGATTTCAAGGTGCTTAATATTTATAGCCGTTATCTTCTTTGATATGATGGCTAAAAGGCGAAGTATCAGCTGTCCTTTTCTTACATCTTACATCCTTCTCGTGCCGTTAAACGTCACATCGGGCTGGCATGGTAGTTTGCCAAGATTTCCTGTTTTCGGCGAGCTTTTCAACCTCATCAAGGGATGTTATTCCCACTAAATTGGCCTCTCTTAAAAATGTCCTCTTTAGAGTTTCACGTCGCCAACCTCTTTTTCTTCAGCCTTTTGTGTTCCACTTGATAGCTTGTTTTGGGATTCTCTGGTTGTTTCTTCTCATCACATAACCGACATATGTCCATCTTCTTTTTCTGATCACAAATGAGACAGGTTGTTGTTTGCTCATCTGTCTTATCTCTGCGTTGTACTTGAATTCCTTCCACTTTATACCCAGTATTTTCCTTTAGTCATTTGTTTTAACAAGAGCCTAATTTGTTGTCTATTTCTTTAGTTGTTTTCCAGCTTTCGCATGCATAAATGAGGGTGGATATTACATTTGAATTGAATAGTCTTAACTTCGTTTGTCTGCTTATAACTTTTGAGTGCCATATGTTCTCAAGATTCTTGAAGCTCAACGCTGGTTTTGCAATTCTAATTCTAACTTCCTTTCTGGTGTCACCATCCTGGTCTATGTAACTGCCAAGGTATGCAAACTGATTGACTTCTTCAACAGCTGTTCCTTCAACGCATATTTTTCCTGGTTGATTAATAGGAAGTTTATTTTTATTTTTTCCTTGTTAATTTCAAGTCCTATTTTGCTAGCCATTGAAGACAGGGAATCTGTTTTTTCTTGCATTGATTTCACATTGTCACTGATAAGCGTTATGTCATGTGCAAAATCAAGATCTTCCAGTTGGGTCTCATGTACCTAATCAATGCCCGTTTTTACCTGTGTAGTATTTTTTCATTATGAAGTCTATAGCAATTCCAGAAAATGTCAGGGAGATAATATACACCCTTGTTTCACGCCTGTTTCAAGCTTTAACCGTTCGCTCATTCCTTCTTCTGTGTTGACTGCACAAACATATCCATTGTAGAGGTCTCTAATGATGTTGACAATCTTAGACAGTATTCCATATATTCTTAAAATTCTCCACAATGAATCTCTGTGTATGCTATCAAATGCTTTTTTAAAGTCTATGAAGTTAAGGATTAATGGTTTTTGCTTGTCAATATTTTCTTTAAATATTATTCTTAGAGTAAAGATCTGGTCGAGACAGCTTCTCTCTTTTCGAAATCCTGCTTGTTCTTTTCTCATCGCAGCATCCATTATATCTTTAATTATGTTCAGAATAACTTTGCAACATACTTTTGACACAAGTGATAGTAAGGTTACTCCTCTCTCGTTATTGCAATCGCTAAAGTTGCCGTTTTTCGGCATTTTAATAATGATTCCTTTTCTCAATTTAGAAGTCGTGTTACTATAGTTAAAATGTGTTCTACCAAATTCTCACATTCTTGGTCTTCTGCGATCAAGAGACGGATCAAGCTAATTGGAAGCTGGGTCGCATGGATCAAGCCCACAGTTCTCTCCAGGTCCCCATAGCAGCTCCACAGCTTCTGCCTCGGGTCCATCCTGTGTGGTCAGTTCTAGCTTCTTACGTCGGTGAATGATGGACACTCTTGGAGCACGTGCTCTGGGGGTTTGTACCCCATCCCGACAGAGGCGTGACTCTGTGTGAGAAACTATGAAAAGGGGCGTGGCTAACTCTGGATTAGTAATGAATATGCATTTATATGTTGTTAAAGAGAAGACTAGAGGTTGTTAGAGAAGCTGAATTAGTAGTACCTGCGTCACTTGAAGTGACGCCTTTGTGTTTATGTGTGCTGATGTTCATGGCACGCTCATATTTTCCATGTGGCTGTTAACTGCTGTGGGGATACATATTGTGTGTGTGTGTTTATATGTGTGTCTGGCGTAGACGTGTGTGGCGTCTAGTGTTGTCAATAAACCTTACCTTATTTTGCCTCGATCAATTTATGCCTTTTGGGTAGTTCTTTCTTGTTGGTGGAGCGAGAAACAGATGAGATTATAACTTATTTTCCAACCAAAAGTCATGCAGGGGAGCTTATACAGACATCAGCTGGGAGGGAAGATCCTGGGTTGTGGATCGTCAGGAGAGGTGCTACCATGAGCTGTACTTCATTGGGCACTAAACTCAGTAAAAAAATAAGGCTAGCGATTTAAGCCATGATCACCTGGGAAGTCTCCATTGACGATGATAAAGATAAAAGAAGAAAGAAGTAAGATGGAGAAAAGAAATGAAAAGGTAGATAAAAGATAACCATAGAAAACAAGTTGAATTCTTTCCAGACTAAATGTTTACAAAGAATTAGAAAATATTTTGGCAAAACACCATAAGAAATAACATCTTGTTGGCAGAAATGCAGATGAAGCCACTGACAGCAGTTATTGAGGAAAGATGCTGGCGATGGTTGGGACATGTGCTCCGAATGACTGACAACTCACTACCAAAAACAGCACTAAGATGGACACTACAGGGGAACAAAAGTAAGGGTAGACCAAAAGGAGACATGGAGAAGAACAACAGAAAGGATGTTGAGCAATAGAGGGCTCACCTGAGCAAGAGCAGAAAAAAGGCAAAGGACAGGCATTTGTGGAAAACCCTTGCGGAAGCCCCATGTGACCTGGGCACTTAAGGTTCAGAGGGAGAGAGATAAAAGATAAAATAATAAGCACCAACTAGCCATCCAAAGTAATAATAAAAGATAAAATAATAAGCACCAGCCACCTAGCCAAAGTAATAAATATTTTACAAATCCCCGAGTCTGTGCACGTGGTTCAACATCCTTTGGCGGCCTGTTCTTTAGCGGAAGAGGATGGTTTGTTGATATCTCTGTAGCTGATGGATTGGATCGGGATCAGAAACCCTCTTCGACCACTTTTGTCTGTATTTTCTACAAATAGTCTTAGCCTCTTTGACTTGTTGGCTGCACTGCTTCATTTTGCTGCCGTTTTTTAGGAGAGTGTGTCTACTCTCTCATCCCCAACTACACCACAGCTGGATGGTCTCCACCGCAGGGCTACTTTTGGTGATGCTGAGACGCTGTTTAATTCCCAAGCGATTTCCTGTAGGATTTTCTCCCTTTTGTGCCTTATAGCGCTTCAAACTTTCATCTACTACACATGATCATTTTTATTATTACTCATGACAGCCGCCATGTTTTATGTGGAAATAAGACTATGCCAGATTTTAGCGTTTGCGTCAGCTTAAAACTGCAAATTCCTAACCGTGGAACAAAATCATATTACATTAGTCATTATTACTACTTTTGTTTAAATTTAAAGCCTTTTAAATTAAACAGTTCATGGTAACTTAAGAGTTAATGTTACTGTTCCCAAATATAGGAAAATCGGTACGAGAAAAAGGGCTATGGGGAAACTGGTAGCCACATTATAATACCACGAAGCAAATTAGTACCGACGGTATTTCATAACCCGCCACTGAGTACAGCACTGGAGTAGCCCGGCTGTCAGCGCTAAATGTCACGGATTCGTCCCTGCGTTAACTACAAGACTTTTCTGCTTGCTCTAACGACAAATAGTCCTGGGTCTTTTGCTCTGTCGGTCATCATTTTTCGCCCAAATCTCGCCGTCTTTTCTCTCCTCCCCCCCCCCCCGCTCGCCTCACGTGCACAGACTCCCGTTCCTGGCTAGCTCTGATGCGAACTTAAATAGATACAGACCAATCACTGGCCTGATTATCCCCGCAGAACTTCTTCTTTTTTATTCAGTTTCGCTCTGCCGTCTTCTGTCTTGGAAGAGATCGCTCGCTCGCTCTTGCTGTTCTCTATGGCTCTGCGTTAAGCGTGTGGTCTCCATGTGATTTGTGAATGTGAAATAAGGAGTGGAATTCTCCTGAAAGCGAGCCATATTTTCCCCCCCCTCCAAGTCCGTGAGTATTGCCAGTTTCTTTGTTTCTATGGAATTTTGATTTGTTCATGAAAGTCTTAATAGTGAAAATCGATACCAGCGGAGTAGATATTTCACTGAAACAGATGTGAGCATTTTAGAAGATGGGGTAGGTTTTGTGTAAGTAATTGTTAAAACAGGTCCTGGATTGATGTAACTTAATGTTTACTTCTATTCAGCGCTGCTACTGTAAAGCGCTTTTGTGGAGGAACGTGTTGAGGATTAACGTTGATTACGGTTTCTGCCACGTTAGTTTTGGTCAGACAGAGAAGGCAGACAAAGAGTGATTGTAGTTTGTTCTGATGTGTACCTTTTTTTTTTGGGGGGGGGGCTTTTTCTGTGGGCGTTTTGGGGGTGGGAGTGGGGTGGGCGTTTCGGTGTAGCGTGTACCAGTTTATAATCAGAGAAGAAGTGTAGTTGATTTTTTTCTTCGTCTTACGCTCGCCCAAATATGTTCTTTTCCTTTCTCCCATACACATACATTCTCTATTCCACACGTGCATATTCGCTCTACATCGCACAAGTTCTCTATCTATCTATCTATCTATCTATCTATCTATCTATCTATCTATCTATCTATCTATCTATCTATCTATCTATCTATCTATCTATCTATCTATCTATCTATCTATCCTTCATATAAATTCTCTCTCATACATATATTTTCTCTCTCATGCACACACACAGTTTCTCTTATACACACAATATCTCTCTCATACACACATTTTCTCTCACAGACATATATTCTCTCTCCCTTGCATAGCACATTCTTTCTCTCACACAAAATCATCCTCTCTGTCTGTCTATCTGTCTATCTGTCTGTCTGTCTCTCTTCCTCCGCCAACAGTTAGTTCTTATTATCTATTTATTTCACACTTATCATCGCCTTTTACATTTACATAATCCTGGTTGTCATCGCCTTTTACATTCACATAATCCTGGTTAGTAAACTGATGATCAGTAAATGCACCAGACTGAAAAGTGACTGATAAAGAATTGTATGTTAGCACATCTTCTTCTTCTGCTTTTTCTTCTTCTTGCTAGTTGCCTTCTTACTTGCTTATTCATCAGCAACTTCATCTAACTCTTTCTATCTCTCTCTCCCACTCTTTCCTTCTTTCTCTCTCTCATTCTGTCTCACGCTCTCTTGCCCCCTCTCTCTCTCACACTTTCTCTCTCTCACATTTTCTCTCTCTCGTTCTATCTGACCTCTCTCTCCTTCTCTTTCTCACTTTCTCTTTCTCGTTATGTCTCACCCTCTCTCGCTCCCTCTCTCTCTCTCACTCTCTCCTCTCATTCTGTCTCACCCTGTATCGCTCCCTCTCTCTCTCACTTTCTCTCTCTCTTTCTCTCTCACTCTGTCTCACCTCTCTCTCCCTTTCTCTCACTTTCTCTCTCTCTTTCTCTCTCTCATTGTGTCTCACCTCTCTCTCCCTCTCTTTCTCACTTTCTCTCTTTCTCTCTCTCATTCTGTCTCACCCTGTATCGCTCCCTCTCTCTCTCACTTTCTCTCTCTCTTTCTCTCCCACTCTGTCTCACCTCTCTCTCCTCTCTCTCTCTCTCACTTTCTCTCTCTCTTTCTCTCTCTCATTGTGTCTCACCTCTCTCTCCCTCTCTTTCTCACTTTCTCTCTTTCTCTCTCTCATTCTGTCTCACCCTCGCTCTCCCACTCTTTCTCTCTCTCATTCTGTCTCATCTCTCTCTTCCTCTCTTTCTCACTTTCTCCCTCTCATTCTCTCACCTCGCTCCCTCTCTTTCACACTTCTCTCTCTCATTCTGTCTCACTTCTCTCTCTCGTTATGTCTCATCTCTCTCTCTTCCTCTTTTTCTCACTTTCTCCCTCTCATTTTCTCACCTCGCTCCCTCTCTTTCACACTTCTCTCTCTCATTCTGTCTCACTTCTTTCTCTCCTACTTTCTCTTTCTCGTTATGTCTCACTCTCTCTCTCGCTCCCTTTGTCTCATTCTGTCTCACTCTCTCTCTCTCCCACTTTCTCTCGCTCTCATTCTGTCTCATCTCTCCTCCCTCTCTTTCTCACTTTCTCTCTCTCATTCTGTCTCACCTTCTCTCTCCTTCTCTCACTCACTCAGTCTCTCTCTTCTCCTCTCTTTCTTCCACCGTCCCTCTTTCATTCTCTCCCTGTTTTTCTCTCCCTTTCTCTCATCCTCCCTCTCTCTCTCTCTTTCTCCTTCTCTGCTTCTGACTCGCTAAATTTATCATTTCACGCATGTTATTTCCTACTATTGAACTAAATTTATCTGTTTACTTTTTGCGTCCCTTTGCTACTGTTTAAACAAATGTATCTCTTTACTGATACCCTCTGCTTCTGTTCCATTAAACTTATTACTTCAATCAAACTGCTTTCTATTCGAAGAAAGAAGAAGATATCCAGGTCATGCTGTAGCGCCAGGCACACAGAGCAGGTGGTGTCCTGTCTATCCAGTGCCACGCTGCAGACGTTGGCAGTCAAGCTTTCCGACGGTTCTCTATTTCCTGTGTCAATTAAGAGCTAGACTGATGCTCTTTCTCCACGCCACTCCGTCAATCCATCTATCATCTTCTCTCTTCGTCTACCTCGGTCTCCTTTATCCTCTGTTATCCCTGTTGTTATGAAATATTCAGAGCGGCCTGCTCCTCTGACGTGTTCTATGAATAGTGATCCCCATTTCTTGCATCTTCTTATTGATCGTCTCCTTTCTTTTGCCTCTTTCTGGATCTCTTCGTTTGATCTCTTGGCTGTCCGTGATATATTTAGCGTTCTTCTAAGCAGGCATATTTCTCTGGCCTCCTGGCTGTACTTGCATGTTTCACATCTGTAAAAACAGGATTGTAGTGTCAATGAAAGAGAGGAAGACCAAGCCGAAGACCTCCTGCAAGACGTCGTTGACGATCTGCGAATGGATGCATCTGCAGCAGGGGCATCTTGCTTACAACAGAGAGGCCTACAGGAGAGAGCTGTTAGGGAGGCAAAGTTCCGCAAGGGACATGTAAATGTCTGACTGACTGACTGACTGATTGACTGACTGAATGTCAATGAACATGCTTCCCTTACCTGTGGACACACTACATCACGCCTGGAAGCAGAATAGAGAGTTCTGTCCAGTTATGGCGGGCGAATTTCCGGAAATTCAATCAAATCTTAACTACTCGAGCGAATCAAAATGTAACCGCAAATCAAGGGACGCTGCTGTTGCTGAAAAAAAATATACGAAAAGACTTTCAACTTGCCTTTGAGTGTTTTTTTATATTATTCTTCTTTGTCATCAGCTCAGACATCGACGCCAATCACTGACACAAATGTGACAGTTCCTCTCATTTTTTCAACTTCACTGTAGCGCTTCTCCTATGGGGACTGACCAAGGTCCTTTGTCTAAGTGAGTTGTGTAGCTGGCAGATATTTTTATGGTTGCTTCCCTTCATATGCGGTTTTATTAAAATTTTCATTAACCCTTGTATATCACAATATTCTGATATATATATATATATATCAGGAAAGCCAAGCCAATGAGAAACGAATAATAAACACACTACAGGGGAGGCAGAGAAGGTATATTAGCCACATACTGGGAATAGGAGAGAATTAAAATATCGTGACAACAGGGAAAATTGGAGGCAGGAAAGGGAGAGGTAGACAAAAAGAGAGAAAATCTCAGATGGTTTCAGAGAGGTACAACAACAGAAATGAGGAGTAACATGACAGACTTGAAACTGTGTGGAGAGGCATGGTCGCCAACGCCTCCAGTCATGCCACATGCTGATGATGTATTTCATAGTCTTTTTTCTGGTTTAAAAAAAAACAAACATTAATACTTGAGAAAATGGCGGTAATTTTACTAGGAAGGGAGAGACGGGCCGAGAATCGTTAACACAGTGAAAATATAGAGAGGTCTCCATCAGTACAGGTCTGACAAGTTCTTAAGTGCCTTGGTCTCCAATTATAAGTTAGAATCTCAGAGTGCCCTGGTCTCCACCTATAAGTTAGAATCTCAGAGTGCCCTTATCTCCACCTATAAGTTAGAATCTCAGAGTGCCCTGGTCTCCACCTATAAGTTAGAATCTCAGAGTGCCCTGGTCTCCACCTATAAGTTAGAATCTCAGAGTGCCCTGGTCTCCTCCTATAAGTTATACTCTCTTAAATGCCCTGATCTCCTTCTATAAGTTAGATTCTCTAATGTGTCATGGTTTTCTCCTATAAGTTAGACTCTCTTAAGTTCCCTGGTCTCCTCCTATAAGTTATACTCTCTTAAGTTCCATGATCTCCTCCTATAAGTTATACTCTCTGAATTTCCCTGGTCTCCTCCTATAAGTTATACTTTCTTAAGTTCCCTGGTCTCCTCCTATAAGTTAGGCTTTCAGAAGTGAATCTGAAAAAAAACAGACTAGAGAAACATGACCATGAGAAACGAAAGAAAAACCAGACAACTTAAAAAAAGACGTTTGCTAATATATAGATATATATGGAGAGAGAGGGGGGATATAAGTCATCGACCGACATAAGGCCGCATTTGTTTATAGAGAGAGAGAGGGGGTATATAAGTCATCGACCGACATAAGGCCGCATTTGCTTATAGAGAGAGAGAGGGGGGATATAAGTCATCGACCGACATAAGGCCGCATTTGTTTATATAGAGAGAGAGGGGGGATATAAGTCGTTGACCGACATAAGGCCACATTTGCTTATAGAGAGAGAGGGGGGATATAAGTCGTTGACCGACATAAGGCCGCATTTGTTTATAGAGAGAGAGAGGGGGGATAAGTCATCGACCGACATAAGGCCGCATTTGCTTATAGAGAGAGAGAGGGGGGATATAAGTCATCGACCGACATAAGGCCGCATTTGCTTATAGAGAGAGAGAGGGGGGATATAAGTCATCGACCGACATAAGGCCGCATTTGTTTATAGAGAGAGAGAGGGGGTATATAAGTCATCGACCGACATAAGGCCGCATTGTTTATAGAGAGAGAGGGGGGGATATAAGTCATCGACCGACATAAGGCCGCATTTGTTTATAGAGAGAGAGGGGGGATAAGTCATCGACCGACATAAGGCCGCATTTGCTTATAGAGAGAGAGAGGGGGTATATAAGTCGTTGACTGACATAAGGCCGCATTTGTTTATAGAGAGAGAGGGGGGATATAAGTCGTTGACCGACATAAGGCCGCATTTGCTTATAGAGAGAGAGGGGGGATATAAGTCGTTGACCGACATAAGGCCGCATTTGTTTATAGAGAGAGAGAGGGGGGATATAAGTCGTTGACCGACATAAGGCCGCATTTGCTTATAGAGAGAGAGAGGGGGGATATAAGTCGTTGACCGACATAAGGCCGCATTTGCTTATAGAGAGAGAGGGGGGATATAAGTCGTTGACCGATATAAGGCCACATTTGCTTATAGAGAGAGAGGGGGGATATAAGTCATCGACCGACATAAGGCCACATTTGCTTATAGAGAGAGAGGGGGGATATAAGTCATCGACCGACATAAGGCCACATTTGGTTATAGAGAGAGGGGGGATATAAGTCGTTGACAGACATAAGGCCGCATTTGCTTATGACCATCTGGCCGTAAATTGTTTTTCCCTTAAGTCGGTTGCTACAGATGAGCTCACTACAGTTCTCTGCTATAAACATGTTACAAGATTAACAGACCTGTATGCCACCATTTTAAAGTACTAACAGACAACAAATTAGGCCAGTAATTATGTGAGAAATTAATCATAAAATATGAATCACAACACATAACATAAAGAACCGTACTGTAATAACTTCTCAGCAACATACAAAAATTTACATACACATACTGTATACGTTTACCAATCTGGTTGTACCGGGTTCGAGTCCCAGCGATGGGGATTGTTTTTGGTACACCCCAAGAAGGTCCCGGGGTCCAACTAGCCACTAAAAATGGGTACCAGAGAAATCTCTCTCTCTGAACCTTAAGTGCCCAGGGCACATGGGGCTTCCGCAAGGGTTTTCCACAAATGCCTGTCCTTCGCCTTTTTTTTCTGCTCTTGCCCAGGTGAGCCCTCTATTGCTCAACATCCTTTCTGTTGTTCTTCTCCATGTCTGTTTTGGACCTGAGAAATCTGGGAAGGTAAATTTCGGTCAGGCGTGATACTGACCACATCACGCTTTCATGTGTCGAAGGTCATCGAAAATACTCGCCTAACACCGTATCCCCCACCATGTCTTAATGGCGTGAAAACGGGAATGGTATTTTCTATATACACACCCAACATGGATACATCCTGTACTCACAAAATAAGCACATTTACAGGATGCTGCAGATTTTAGTGACAAAATGAAAGATCACTTCACAAACTAACAAGCTCACCAATATCACGACAACGGAAGCCGGCAGTGATGGACACGTTGTAGGAAGGAAAATGTGTTAACTGCAGATTTACTGTATTTTAGTACGTCTTTTCATAAAAGCTATTCTTCAGAGACTCCGGGCATTAGTAGGAACTGCAGTAACTTGTGTGTATGTGTACGCGCACGTGTGTGTGTAGGCAGATAGATAGATAGATAGATAGATAGATAGATAGATAGATAGATAGATAGATAGATAGATAGATAGATAGATAGATAGATAGATATATAGATAGATAGATACATACATACATACATACATACATAGACAGATAGATGGATGGATGGATGGATGGATGGATGGATGGATGGATGGATATAGAAAGTAAGAGAACAAGAGAATGATGGACATAGAAAGTAAGAGAACAAGAGAATGATGGGCATAGAAAGTAAGAGAACAAGAGAATGATGAACATAGAAAATAAGAGAACAAGAGAATGATGGACATAGAAAGGGAGAGAACAAGAGAATGATGGACATAGAAAATAAGAGAACAAGAGAATGATGGACACAGAAAGTAAGAGAACAACAGAATGATAGACATAGAAAATAAGAGAACAAGAGAATGATGGACATAGAAAGCAAGAGAACAAGAGAATGATGGACATAGAAAGGAAAAGAACAAGAGAATGATGGACATAGAAAGTAAGAGAACAAGAGAATGATGGACATAGAAAGTAAGAGAACAAGAGAATGATGGACATAGAAAGTAAGAGAACAAGAGAATGATGGACATAGAAAGTAAGAGAACAAGAGAATGAAAGGGCATAGAAACAAGATAACCGTGGACACAGACTAGAAGGAAACATGATAATATTATTTGACCTGGAGAGCAAGAGAATGAGAGAACAAGAATCAGAAGAAGACAGCAAGAGAGAGAACATGATAAGCTCTGGTCAAGTTTGAAAAACAGGGGAATGGGAGTTAAGGACCAGAAATCCAAACTTAGAAAACGAGACTTGGAGACCCAGATAATGAGGCACAGACAACAAATTAGGCCAGTAATTATGTGAGAAATTAATCATAAAATATGAATCACAACACATAACATAAAGAACCGTACTGTAATAACTTCTCAGCAACATACAAAAATTTACATACACATACTGTATACGTTTACCAATCTGGTTGTACCGGGTTCGAGTCCCAGCGATGGGGATTGTTTTTGGTACACCCCAAGAAGGTCCCGGGGTCCACCTAGCCACTAAAAATGGGTACCAGAGAAATCTCTCTCTCTCTCTCTCTCTCTCTGTCTGAACCTTAAGTGCCCAGGGCACATGGGGCTTCCGCAAGGGTTTTCCACAAATGCCTGTCCTTCGCCTTTTTTTTCTGCTCTTGCCCAGGTGAGCCCTCTATTGCTCAACATCCTTTCTGTTGTTCTTCTCCATGTCTGTTTTGGACCTGAGAAATCTGGGAAGGTAAATTTCGGTCAGGCGTGATACTGACCACATCACGCTTTCATGTGTCGAAGGTCATCGAAAATACTCGCCTAACACCATATCCCCCAACATGTCTTAATGGCGTGAAAACGGGAATGGTATTTTCTATATACACACCCAACATGGATACATCCTGTACTCACAAAATAAGCACATTTACAGGATGCTGCAGATTTTAGTGACAAAATGAAAGATCACTTCACAAACTAACAAGCTCACCAATATCACGACAACGGAAGCCGGCAGTGATGGACACGTTGTAGGAAGGAAAATGTGTTAACTGCAGATTTACTGTATTTTAGTACGTCTTTTCATAAAAGCTATTCTTCAGAGACTCCGGGCATTAGTAGGAACTGCAGTAACTTGTGTGTGTGTGTGTACGCGCACGTGTGTGTGTAGGCAGATAGATAGATAGATAGATAGATAGATAGATAGATAGATAGATAGATAGATAGATAGATAGATAGATAGATAGATAGATAGATATATAGATAGATAGATACATACATACATACATACATACATAGACAGATAGATAGATGGATGGATGGATGGATGGATGGATGGATGGATGGATGGATATAGAAAGTAAGAGAACAAGAGAATGATGGACATAGAAAGTAAGAGAACAAGAGAATGATGGGCATAGAAAGTAAGAGAACAAGAGAATGATGAACATAGAAAATAAGAGAACAAGAGAATGATGGACATAGAAAGGGAGAGAACAAGGGAATGATGGACATAGAAAATAAGAGAACAAGAGAATGATGGACACAGAAAGTAAGAGAACAACAGAATGATAGACATAGAAAATAAGAGAACAAGAGAATGATGGACATAGAAAGCAAGAGAACAAGAGAATGATGGACATAGAAAGGAAAAGAACAAGAGAATGATGGACATAGAAAGTAAGAGAACAAGAGAATGATGGACATAGAAAGTAAAAGAACAAGAGAATGATGGACATAGAAAGTAAGAGAACAAGAGAATGATGGACATAGAAAGTAAGAGAACAAGAGAATGAAAGGGCATAGAAACAAGATAACCGTGGACACAGACTAGAAGGAAACATGATAATATTATTTGACCTGGAGAGCAAGAGAATGAGAGAACAAGAATCAGAAGAAGACAGCAAGAGAGAGAACATGATAAGCTCTGGTCAAGTTTGAAAAACAGGGGGAATGGGAGTTAAGGACCAGAAATCCAAACTTAGAAAACGAGACTTGGAGACCCAGATAATGAGGCACAGAAATCCTGAAAATGAGACTTAGAGAGCCAGATAATGAGACACACGTGTCCAGAAAATGAGACTTAGAGAGCCAGATAATGAGACACACGTGTCCAGAAAATGAGACTTAGAGAGCCAGATAATGAGACACAGAAATCCAAAAAGTGACACACAGACATCCAGAAAACTAGACACGGAATTCCAGAAAACGAGACTTAGAGAGCCAAAAAACGAGATTAGGGAGCCAGAAAGTGAGACACAGAGAGTTAATGAACGAGATACTGAGAGATACAGAAAACGAGACACAGAGAGCCGTGAAATGAGACACAGGGAGACACAGAAACGATACATAGAGAAAGACAGAAAATGAGATACAGAGATCAAGAAAACGAGATACAGAGAGACAGAACGGAACACAGAGCCAGAAAACTAGGCACTGAGAGATCCATAAGACGAGACACAATATCAGAAAACGAGACGCTGAAAGAGCCAGGAAACAGACACTGAGAACCACAAAACGACACTCCGAGAGAGCCAAATATATAGAGAGAATGTGAGCAGCAAGAGATACGAAAATGAGAGAAAAGAAGAAAACATGAAAATGCACGAAAATGGAAGAAAATATCGAGGTAAAAAAAAACATGAAAGTGAGGGAGTGAGAACAAAAACGTAACATGAGAGACTGAGAGAGAGAAAGATAAAAAGAAAGATGAGAGAGGGAGACGGACATAGAGAAAGAGGGAGAGAGAGGAGAGAGAGAAAGAAAGAAAGAGAGAAAGACAAGAGAGAAAGGGAGAAAGAAATAACAGAAATGTTTATATAAAGATAGAGGGAAAAAAGCACACAGGGGAAGGAATCACGAAAACCAGAGGGACTTCTCAAGTCATGACCAAGGGAAGAATACCGGCAGATTCAGATAAACGACAAAGAGAGAAAAGAACTGTAGTGAAGGCTATAAAGAAAACAACTGTAGTGAAGACTATAAAAAATAAATGTAGTGAAGACTATAAAGAAAGAAATTTAATGAAGAAAAGAACTAGTCAAGACAATATAGAGAAGAACTGTAGGAAAGACTACAAAGAAAAAACTGCAGTGAAGACTATATAGAAAAGAACTGCAATGAAAGTTATATAGAAAAGAATTGCAGTGAAGACAATATAGAAAAGAATTCTAGTGAAGACTATAAGAAAAGAACTATAGTGAAGGATGTATAGAAAATGACTGTAGTAAAGACTATAAGAAAAGAACTGTAGTGAAGGCTATACAGAAAATAACTTTAGTGAAAACTATAAGAGAAGAACTGTAGGGAAGACTATATAGAAACGAATTGTAGCGAGGGCTTTATAGAAAAGAACTGTAGTGAAGATTATATAGAAAATAACTGTAATGAAGGCTACATAGAAAAGAACTGCAGTGAAGACTACATAGAAAAGAACTCCAGTGAAGGCTATATAGAAAAAACTGCAGTGAAGACTATAAAGAAAAGAACTGTAATGATGACTATAAAGAAAAGAACTGTGGTGAAGACCATAAAGAACAGAACTGTAGTGAAGTCTATAAAGAAAAGATCTGTAGTGAAGACTATAAAGAACAGAACTGTGGTGAAGACCATAAAGAATGGAACTGTAGTGAAGACTATAATGAAAGGAAATGCAGTTGGGCCTATATAGAAAAGAATTGCAGTGAAGACAATATAGAAAAGAATTCTAGTGAAGACTATAAGAAAAGAACTATAGTGAAGGATGTATAGAAAATGACTGTAGTAAAGACTATAAGAAAAGAACTGTAGTGAAGGCTATACAGAAAATAACTTTAGTGAAAACTATAAGAGAAGAACTGTAGGGAAGACTATATAGAAACGAATTGTAGCGAGGGCTTTATAGAAAAGAACTGTAGTGAAGATTATATAGAAAATAACTGTAATGAAGGCTACATAGAAAAGAACTGCAGTGAAGACTACATAGAAAAGAACTCCAGTGAAGGCTATATAGAAAAAACTGCAGTGAAGACTATAAAGAAAAGAACTGTAATGATGACTATAAAGAAAAGAACTGTGGTGAAGACCATAAAGAACAGAACTGTAGTGAAGTCTATAAAGAAAAGATCTGTAGTGAAGACTATAAAGAACAGAACTGTGGTGAAGACCATAAAGAATGGAACTGTAGTGAAGACTATAATGAAAGGAAATGCAGTTGGGCCTATAAAGAAAAGAACTGCAGTGAAGCCTATAAAGAAAAGAATTGAAGTGAAGACTATAAGAACAGAACTGTGTTGAAGACTATAAAAATTGAACTGTAGTGAAGACTATAAAGAAAAGAACTGCAGTGAAGACTACTTAGAAAAGAACTGTAGTGAAGACTATATAGAAAAGAAATGTAGTGAATACTAGAAAGAAAGAACTATAGTGATGACTATAAGAAAAATAACTAAAGTGAAGACTATAAAGAAAAGAAGTATAGTGAAGACTGGAAAGAGCTTTAGTGAAGACTATATAGAAAAGTACTCTAGTGAATACTATAAAGAAAAGAACTGTAGTGAAGACCATAAAGAAAATAAGTATAGTGAAGATTATAATGAAAAGAAATACAATGAAGATTTTAAAAAAACTGTAATGAAGACCATAAAGAAAATAACTATAGTGAAGACTATAAAGAACAGAACTGTAGTGAAGATTAAAAAGAATTCTACTGAAGAATAAAAAGAGCTGTAATGAAGACGATAAAAAAATAACTATGGTGAAGACTATAAAAAAAGAACTCCAGTGAAGTCTAAAAAGAACTATAGTGAAGACTATAAAAAAAGAATTGTAGTGAAGTCCATAAAGAAAAGAATTGTAGTGAAGACTAAAAAGAAATGTATAGTGAAGACGATACGAAAAGAACTGTAGTGAAGACTATATAGAAAAGAAATGTAGTGAATACTAGAAAGAAAGAACTATAGTGATGACTATAAGAAAAATAACTAAAGTGAAGACTATAAAGAAAAGAAGTATAGTGAAGACTGGAAAGAGCTTTAGTGAAGACTATATAGAAAAGTACTCTAGTGAATACTATAAAGAAAAGAACTGTAGTGAAGACCATAAAGAAAATAAGTATAGTGAAGATTATAATGAAAAGAAATACAATGAAGATTTTAAAAAAACTGTAATGAAGACCATAAAGAAAATAACTATAGTGAAGACTATAAAGAACAGAACTGTAGTGAAGATTAAAAAGAATTCTACTGAAGAATAAAAAGAGCTGTAATGAAGACGATAAAAAAATAACTATGGTGAAGACTATAAAAAAAGAACTCCAGTGAAGTCTAAAAAGAACTATAGTGAAGACTATAAAAAAAGAATTGTAGTGAAGTCCATAAAGAAAAGAATTGTAGTGAAGACTAAAAAGAAATGTATAGTGAAGACGATACGAAAAGAACTGTAGTGAAGACTATAAAGAAAAGAACTGTAGTGAAGACTACATAGAAAATAATTGTAGTGAAGACTATAAAGAAAAAACTGTAATGAAGTATATATAGAAGAGATCTGTTGTGAAGAAAATAAAGAAGAACTGTAGTGAAGACTAAAGAAAAGAATTCCCCATACAAAAATAAATAAGCAAAAATGCACCACTCTTGCAATTACGTCAAATGCATGCAGAATCACGCCAAATTTACGCAAAACTACGTCTAAAACATATGAACTAACTCAAAAAAAAACAAAACATGTCAAAAGCATCTGAAGTTTCTGTTAAAACATTACTTCCTACCATTAACTCACCAGCAACGAACTAAATTTACCTCGACCGGTGCTCGACTTCCACAATTCCTCCAGTTATTTTTACATGAACACCCCCTCCCCCTTCCCCCCGCCTCCAGCCCCCAGCCCCCTTGCTTCCATCGAATGAAAAACTGAGATTCAGACTTTTTTTGACTGAAGCAATCAGTGTGGAATTACTGCTGTGATCTCATGTCCTTACTTCAGGATTTGTAACATGATCCACGAATAGAGAATCCAGTTTCTTTTCTTTTTAATGTTTGGATTATTTTTGGGGCATCTTCTTTGCGATCTGTGTTGTGGCTGTTGTTGTTGTTGTTGCTGTTGTTGCTGTTGCTGTTGTTGTACGTTGTTGTTGTGATTGTAAACGAAGTTGTATTTTTAACTCTAAGAGGACTGTTGTTGCAGTTTGACTCCTTCAGAGCTGCACTGTTGGTGCTTGTACTGAACAGAATCTCCGAGAGAAATTTTCTGCAGACGGACTCATAACTATTTCCATCGTATCTCTTTTGAGCAGCTAATCTGTTCCCATCTACTACACTCGCTCCGCCCCATGAAGCATTCCGGCCCTCCCTTAAAATATGGAAAGCCCTCCAGTTTTCTCTTAAAATATGGAAACTCCGCCTGTCCTCCATTAAAATATAGAAATCCTTCCTGTTCTACCTTAAAATATGGAAAGCCCTTCAGTTCTCTCTTAAAATATGGAAATTCCGCCTGTCCTCCATTAAAATATAGAAATCCTTCCTGTTCTACCTTAAAATATGGAAACTCCGCCTGTCCTCCATTAAAATATAGAAATCCTTCCTGTTCTACCTTAAAATATGGAAACTCCGCCTGTCCTCCATTAAAATATAGAAATCCTTCCTGTTCTACCTTAAAATATGGAAACTCCGCCTGTCCTCCATTAAAATATAGAAATCCTTCCTGTTCTACCTTAAAATATGGAAAGCCCTCTGGTCCCCTTTCAGGATATGGAAAGCTCTCATGTCCTCCATTAAAATATGGTAAGCCCTCTGGAACTCTAAGTCCTCTTAGAAGAATGTTGCGAATCACCTGGACAGCAAAAATAACTAATGAATAATGTATGAGAAGAGCTGGAGAGACAAAAAACCTTGTCAAAAAGATAAGAGAGAGACAATGTACTTTCATAGGACATGCAATGAGAAGAGGGGGCATTGAAAATATTATAACAACAGGAAAAATAGAAGGAAGAAGATCAAGAGGAAGACCAAGAGAAATGATACTGGACAGTCTGACGGGATGGTGTGAGAGGAGATCACCAACTGAACTGATGGCCTGCATGAAGGATCGGGTACTCTGGAGAAGCATAACAGCCAACGCCATTCGGTACTGTACCTGATGATGATGATGAAGCCCTGTGGTCCCCTCTTAAAATATGGAAAGCCCTCTGGTCCCCTCTTAGAATATGGAAAGCCCTCTGGTCTCCTATTAAAATATGGAAAGCCCTTCTGTCCTCTCTTAAAATATATAAAGCCCTTCTGTTCTCTTCTAAAATATATAAAGCCCTTCTGCCCTCCCTTAAAATGTGGAGAGCCCTCCTTACAAGGCGACAGGAGTGAGTAAGTGAGAAAGAACGAATAGAAAGTGTGAGAGTAAGATGAGAATGTACAAATGAAAAACTTACAACATCCAATATTTCGGCGTGAGCCTTTTTTCGAGGATTACACACACAGACGAGACAAAACATATAATTAAACGAAAAACTTATCTTAGTGGCATCCTCCAAAAAGTAGGAAACACAAGAATGCGTGTCCCTCAGACAATGCATAGAAACCACGGGGAGGGGGAGCATAGAGGAAAGCAGATGAAACCAGTCGGAAAGAAGAGGGGGAGAAAAACAGGTGGGGCGGGGCTGGAAGAGAAAAAGGGAAAGGGCAATGGACACTCGTAATCCTCTAGAGAAACAGGTGTCACAGGGGGAGAGGGGTTGAAGGGAGAGGCATGGAAGCAGGGAGATAATATGAAACTGGTGAATAGGACAAGACCCGTAGGGGCAAAAACACTTATAGGCAGCCAGAAGAGAAGAGAAGGTGGCGATGGGGAGGGAAGCTAGGAGAAAGAAACAAGAAAGTAGAGTATAAATGGCAGAAAAAAAAGTGGAAAACTAAAGAAGTTAAAGGAAGCTGAAGACACTGTTAATTCGAGCTGGGTGGAGACAGCCAGCCTGGAAAATAAGGCGATGTTCTAGAACCCTCTGAGATCGTATGTCAGCAGAATGGTGGTTTCTATGCCTTGTCTGAGGGGCACGCATTCTTGTGTTTCCTACTTTTTGGAGGATGTCACTAAGATATGTTTTTCGTTTACTTATATGTTTTGTCTCGTTTGTGTATGTAATCCTCGAAAAAAGGCTCACTCCGAAATACTGGATGTTGTATGTTTTTCATTTATGCATTCTCATCTTACTCTCATATTTTCTAATCATTTTTTCTCACTTACCCATTCCTTCTGCCACCTTGTAAAACTGCACCGTACACCTCTATCTACCTTTATTATTTGAACCAGTTTTACTGCAGTCGCCATCCCTTTTATCTTAAATATGGAAAGTCATCCTGTCATCCCTTAAAATAAGGAAAGTTCAATTTTCCCCCCTTAAAATATGGTAAGCCCTCTTGTTCTCCCTTAAAACATAGAAAGCCCTCCTGTCTTCCCTTAAAATATGGTAAGTATTCCTGTTCTCCCCTAAAATATAAAAAACGCCCTCCTGTCTTCCCTTAAAATATGGTAAGTCCTCCTGTTTTCCTTTAAATCATGGAAAGCTCTCCTGTCCTCTCTTAAAATATGGAAAGCTCTCCTGTCCTCTCTTAAAATATTGAAAGCCCTCCTGTCCTTCTTTAAAACATAGAAAGTCTTCTGGTTCTATATGAAATATATGGAAAGTTCTCTTGCCCTCCATTAAAATCGAGAAAGTCATTTTACCCTAAATTAAAATAGGGAAAGTCTTCTGACCCCACTTAAAAATGGAAAGGTCCCTTAAAACGAGAGAAGCATTCCTTAAAACAAGGGAAGAACATCGGCCCTCCTTTACAAAAAAGGGAAGCACATCGGCCCTCCCTTAAAACAAGGGAAGTACATTGGCCCTCCCTTAAAACAAAGGAAGCACATCGGCCCTCCCTTAAAACAAGAGAAACACAATGGTCCTCCCTTAAAACAAGAGAAGCACATCTAGCCTCCCTTGAAACAAAAGAAGCACGTCACCCTCCCTTAAAACAAGAGAAACACAATGGACCTCCTTTAAAACAACAGATGCCCATGGCCTTCCCTTAAAACAAGAGAAACAAAATGCCCCTCCTTAAAACAAGAGAAGCGCATGGTCTTCCCTTTAAACAAGAGAAACACATCTTACCCCCCTTAAAACAGGAGAAGCACAATCGCCCTCCCTTAAAACAAGATAAACACATGGCACTTCCTTAAAACAATAGATGCATATTGGCCATCCATTGAAACAACAGAAGCATATTCGCTCTCCCTTAATACAGGACAAGCATATTGGTCCTCCCTTCAAACAATATAAGCATATTGGCCCTCTCTTAAAAGAAAAGAAGCATTTTGTCCCTCCCTTAATACAAGAGAAGCATATTGGCCCTCCCTTAAAAGAAGAGAAGCATTTTGTCCCTCCCTCAATACAGGAGAAGCATACTGGCGCTCCCTTAATACAAGAGAAGCATATTGGCCCTCCCTTAAAAGAAGAGAAGCATTTTGTCCCTCCCTTAATACAGGAGAAGCATACTGGCGCTCCCTTAATACAAGAGAAGCATATTGGCCCTCCCTTAAAAGAAGAGAAGCATTTTGTCCCTCCCTTAATACAGGAGAAGCATTTTGTCCCTCCCTTAATACAAGAGAAGCATATTGGCCCTCCTTTAAAGCAAGATAAGCATATTGGCCATCCCTTAACAGAAGAGAAGCATTTTGTCCCTCCCTTAATACAAGAGAAGCATATTGGCCATCCTTTAAAGCAATATAAGCATATTGGCCCTCTCTTAAAAGAAAAGAAGCATTTTGTCCCTCCCTTAATACAAGAGAAGCATATTGGCCCTCCCTTAAAAGAAGAGAAGCATTTTGTCCCTCCCTTAATACAAGAGAAGCATACTGGCGCTCCCTTAATACAAGAGAAGCATATTGGCCCTCCTTTAAAGCAAGATAAGCATATTGGCCCTCCTTTAACAGAAGAGAAGCATTTTGTCCCTCCCTTAATACAAGAGAAGCATATTGGCTATCCTTTAAAGCACGAGAAGCATATTGGCCCTCCCTTAACAGAAGAGAAGCATTTTGTCCCTCCCTTAATACAAGAGAAGCATATTGGCCTCCCTTAAAAGAAGAGAAGCATATTGGCCCTCCTTTAAAGCAAGAGAAACATACTGGCCCTCCCTTAATACAAGAGAGGCATATGGCCCTACCTTAACAGAAGAGAAGCATATTGGCCCTCCCTTAATACCAGAGAGGCATACTGGCCCTCCCTTAACACAAGAGAAAGACAGTCGCCCTCACTTAGAACAAGAGAAACACAATCGCCCTCCCTTAGAACAAGAGAAACACAATCGCCCTCCCTTAGAATAAGAGAAACACAATTGCCCTCCCTTAAAACAAGAGAAACACAATCGCCCTCCCTTAAAACAAGAGAAACACAATCTCCCTCCCTTAGAACAAGAGAAACACAATCGCCCTCCCTTAGAACAAGAGAAACACAATCGCCCTCCCTTAGAACAAGAGAAACACAATCGCCCTCCCTTAGAACAAGAGAAACACAATCTCCCTCCCTTAGAACAAAAGAAACACATTGGCCCTCCTTTAAAACAAGAGAAACACAATCGCCCTCCCTTAGAACAAAAGAAACACAATCGCCCTCCCTTAAAACAAGAGAAACACATTGACCCTCCCTTAAAACAAGAGAAACACATTGGCCCTCCCTTAAAACAAGAGAAACACATTGACCCTCCCTTAAAACAAGAGAAACACAATCTCTCTCCCTTAAAACAAGAGAAGCATATATCACTCTCTTAAAACAGTTGAAGCACATTTGCACACCCTTAAAACAAGGACAGCACTCAGACGTACCTCATACTTTCATTTAAATAAAATGAGGGCAATTCAACCCTGTTTTAAAATGGGAGAAACGCTCCTCCTAAAAACAAAAATTGGAAGCTCTTGGAGTAATCACTGGACCTCGTTCCCCCCCCCCCCCCCCTTGGGCAGTTCAGTTTAATCACCGACGTTATCGTCGCTGTCATTATCATTGCTAGATGTGGGCTGCAAATGTCGAAAATATGCCATCAATTTTTGGCTAGGAATATTTATTCTGAGCAGGGCTTCCCATCTTTTGGTGTGAACAACTTGCAGATCACAAGATTTTCTTGAATGGGCCATGTTGGGAGGACGGGTAACAACCGTATATACTCATCTTGATGTTGGGAGGACGGGTAACAACCCTATATTCCCATCCTGATGTTGGGAGGACGGGTAACAACCGTATATTCCCATCCTGATGTTGGGAGGACGGGTAACAACCCTATATTCCCATCCTGATGTTGGGAGGACGGGTAACAACCGTATATTCCCATCCTGATGTTGGGAGGACGGATAACAACCGTATATTCCCATCCTGATGTTGGGAGGACGGGTAACAACCCTATATTCCCATCCTGATGTTGGGAGGACGGGTAACAACCGTATATTCCCATCCTGATGTTGCTACCAAAATTAGGATAGTCCTGGTCAGTGGTAAGGTCACTAGAGGATCTATCTATCTATCTATCTATCTATCTATCTATCTATCTATCTATCTATCTATCTATCTATCTATCTGTCTATCTATCTATCTATCTATCTATCTATCTATCTATCTATCTATCTATCTGTCTATCTATCTATCTATCTATCTATCTATCTATCTATCTATCTATCTATCTATCTGTCTATCTATCTATCTATCTATCTATCTATCTATCTATCTATCTGTCTGTCTGTCTGTCTGTCTGTCTATCTATCTATCTATCTATCTATCTGTCTGTCTGTCTGTCTGTCTATCTATCTATCTATCTATCTATCTATCTATCTATCTATCTATCTATCTATCTATCTATCTGTCTATCTGTCTATCTATCTATCTATCTATCTATCTATCTATCTATCTATCTGTCTATCTATCTATCTATCTATCTATCTATCTATCTATCTATCTATCTATCTATCTATCTATCTGTCTGTCTGTCTGTCGATCTGTCTGTCTGTCTGTCTGTCTGTCTGTCTGTCTGTTTGTCTGTCTGTCTATCCTGTGCCTTTCCCACAGGTGTTGATGGTCTTGGCTTCACACAGTTCTCTATCCCGGTACGTTAATTATGTTAACTATGGAGTTCTTTCTCCAAACCACTTCGTCAGTCCATCTATTATTTTCTCTCTTTATCTCCTTCGGCCTCTTTTGCCTTCTATCATCCCTATTGTTATCAAATATCCCAATCCACCTGCTCTCCTGATGTGCCCTATGTCTCTTCCTGAATTTTGTTACTGCTTGTCTCTCTTCTTTTGCCTCTTTCGGGACCTCATCGTTCGAACTCTTCGCTGTACATGTTTCAGAGCATTCTTCTAAGGAACCACATTTCTGTGACCTCAAGGCGGCGTTGTACTTCCCTGGTGCTTGATATTAGCACAATGTTTTTTAAATGAAATTTTTTTAAAAAATACAACATTTTCTACGCAACCAGACATGACCACGCGGCTCTGACCTAAGGCAGAAGCTGTGGGGTAAGCGGGGGCGACCTGAAGAAGACTGTGGACTTCTTCCCTGACAAACCGGGGTATTCTGGTTTCACATGAGCAAACACTTTAACATAAAAGAAGAACAAGAAGAACAAGAAGAAAGAATAAGAACAGGAAGAAGAACAAAAAGAAAGAAGAAGAAAAAAGAGAAGAATAAGAAGAATAAAAAGAAGAACAAAGAGAAGAACAAGAAAAAAAGAGAGGAACAAGAAGAAAAAAGAGAGGAACAAGAAAAACAAGAAAAAGGAGAACATGAACAAGGAGAAAGAGGAAGAACAATAATAAAGAAGAAGAAGAAAAAAGAGAAGAACATGAACAAGGAGAAAGAGGAAGAACAATAATAAAGAAGAAGAAGAAAAAAGAGAAGAACGTGAACAAGGAGAAAGAGGAAGAACAATAACAAAGAAGAAGAAGAAAAAAGAGAAGAACATGAACAAGGAGAAAGAGGAAGAACAATAACAAAGAAGAAGAAGAAAAAAGAGAAGAAGAAGAACAACAACAAAAAGAACAAAAAGAAGAAGAACATGAACAAGGAGAAAGAAAAATACAACAGAAAAAAGAGAAGAAGAAGAAGAAGAACAAGACGAAGAAGAAGAAGAAGAAGAACAATAAGAAAGAAGGAGAACAATAACAAGAACAGGAAGAACGAATATGAAAAAAAGAACAAGAAAAACAAGAAGAAAGAAGACAGAAGAAAAAGAAGAACAAGAAGAAGAAGAAAAAAAGAAGAAAACGAACAAGAAGATAGAAGAAGAAAAAAGAAGAAAACGAACAAGAAGAAGAACAAGAACATCAACAACAACAAGAAATAATTTGAAGAAGAAGAAAAGAAACAAGAACAAGAAGAACAAGAAGAAGTGAAAGACATCGACCCACCCTTGAAACAAGGGAAGCAAATGAATGAATGATCTTTAAAGGGTAAAGAACTGGGCACGGAGGCCCGTCTTACATTCTGCTCTTTATCTATCTATCTATCTATCTATCTATCTATCTGTCTATCTATCTATCTATCTATCTATCTATCTATCTATCTATCTATCTATCTATCTATCTATCTGTCTGTCTGTCTGTCGATCTGTCTGTCTGTCTGTCTGTCTGTCTGTCTGTCTGTTTGTCTGTCTGTCTATCCTGTGCCTTTCCCACAGGTGTTGATGGTCTTGGCTTCACACAGTTCTCTATCCCGGTACGTTAATTATGTTAACTATGGAGTTCTTTCTCCAAACCACTTCGTCAGTCCATCTATTATTTTCTCTCTTTATCTCCTTCGGCCTCTTTTGCCTTCTATCATCCCTATTGTTATCAAATATCCCAATCCACCTGCTCTCCTGATGTGCCCTATGTCTCTTCCTGAATTTTGTTACTGCTTGTCTCTCTTCTTTTGCCTCTTTCGGGACCTCATCGTTCGAACTCTTCGCTGTACATGTTTCAGAGCATTCTTCTAAGGAACCACATTTCTGTGACCTCAAGGCGGCGTTGTACTTCCCTGGTGCTTGATATTAGCACAATGTTTTTTAAATGAAATTTTTTTAAAAAATACAACATTTTCTACGCAACCAGACATGACCACGCGGCTCTGACCTAAGGCAGAAGCTGTGGGGTAAGCGGGGGCGACCTGAAGAAGACTGTGGACTTCTTCCCTGACAAACCGGGGTATTCTGGTTTCACATGAGCAAACACTTTAACATAAAAGAAGAAGAAAAAAAGAACAAGAAGAAAGAATAAGAACAGGAAGAAGAACAATAAGAAAGAAGAAGAAAAAAAGAGAAGAATAAGAAGAATAAAAAGAAGAACAAAGAGAAGAACAAGAAAAAAGAGAGGAACAAGAAGAAAAAAAGAGGAACAAGAAAAACAAGAAAAAGGAGAACATGAACAAGGAGAAGAGGAAGAACAATAATAAAGAAGAAGAAGAAAAAAGAGAAGAACATGAACAAGGAGAAAGAGGAAGAACAATAATAAAGAAGAAGAAGAAAAAAGAGAAGAACGTGAACAAGGAGAAAGAGGAAGAACAATAACAAAGAAGAAGAAGAAAAAAGAGAAGAAGAACAACAACAACAAAAAGAACAAAAAGAAGAAGAACATGAACAAGGAGAAAGAAAAATACAACAGAAAAAAGAGAAGAAGAAGAAGAAGAACAAGACGAAGAAGAAAGAAGAACAATAAGAAAGAAGGAGAACAATAACAAGAACAGGAAGAACGAATATGAAAAAAAACGAACAAGAAAAACAAGAAGAAAGAAGACAGAAGAAAAAGAAAGAACAAGAAGATAGAAGAAGAAAAAAAGAAGAAAACGAACAAGAAGATAAAAGAAGAAAACGAACAAGAAGAAAGAACAAGAACATCAACAACAACAAGAAATAATTTGAAGAAGAAAGAAAAGAAACAAGAACAAGAAGAAACAAGAAGAAGTGAAAGACATCGACCCACCCTTGAAACAAGGGAAGCAAATGAATGAATGATCTTTAAAGGGTAAAGAACTGGGCACGGAGGCCCGTCTTACATTCTGCTCTTTATCTTTCATTCTTCCCATTCATTCATTAATTTGCATGTCCCTTGCGGAACTTTGCCTCCCTAACAGCATTCCTGTAGGCCTCTCGGTTGTGAGAAAGACGGCCTGCTGCTGATGCATCCATTTGCAGATCATCAACGATGTCTTGCAGCCATCTTCGTTTTGGTCTTCCTTTCTTTCTTTTTCCCATTATGTACCCTTCCTAGACTGTCTTCTCTAGATTATCATCATGTTTAATGTGTCCAAAATATTTACGTTTTCTCTCTGTAATCCTCTTCACTAGCCAGCCTTCTTCAATATTAACCTTTTGTAGTATGGATATATTTGTTCTTTTTTATGTCCACGACATTTGAAGAACTATTCTGTAGCATTTACATTCAAAAGCATTTATGTGTTTCTCAGTTGTTTTGTTAAGTGTCCAGGTCTCACAGACATATGTTGCAATGGGAAAGATGCATGCCCTTAAAAATCTTATTTTTGTGGTTCTGTCTGCTCCTCTCCACATATTCTTTAGTTGTTTTACTTTCTAAAGAGCGATATATGTCATCCTTTTAATTTCCCTCAGTGTATCTCCATTACTAGTTAATAGTGATTCAAGATATTCAAAACTCTCCACTTCTTCCAGTTTTTCCTCACTGATACATATTTCATCTGCCTTATTTGTTTTGTCAGTTGTCATCAATTTAGTTTTTCTTTGCATTAAGATAGAGGTTTTGCTCTTCGCTGTTCTTACGGACTGACAACATTAGTTTTTCCATTCTTTTTTGTGTTGTGGACAGTAATACTGTGTCATCAGCATATCTAATCTCTGGTATTTCATAACCTCCAATTGTTATGGTATCGTAATATTCGTTGTCTACATCCTTTCAAACATTCCTCATTATATTTTCAGTATACAAGTTAAATAAGTAAGGTGACAATATGCACCCTGACGGACCCCTTGTTTTATATCAAACCAACTTGTTGTTTCACCATTTATTCTTACTGCCGCCTGTTGGTCTAGATACAGCAGTGATGTTAATCGTATCAAATGTGTTGGAAATCCCATTGTTTCCATTATTTCTAAAATTTTCTGGCGTTGTACACAATCAAATGCCTTCGAGTAGTCTATAAATGATAAATATAGATTCTTCCCACACACTCGATTTAAGTATACAAATTATATGAAGATATATATATATATAAGAATGCAAGATGAAACTATATGAAATATAAGTATACAGATTACATGAAACAATATCTAAGAATGCAAGATGAAACTATATGAAATATAAGTATACAGATTACATGAAACAATATCTAAGAATACAAGATGAAACTATTACATCCACAAATATAGGATACAGACCTACTTGAGAGGTAACTAATCGAACAAGATAGCGCGCACACAAGAACATGAACACACCACACACTTTAATGAAGTTCTTTTGACATCTTGCACATTTATTAAGATAATTTCTAACAAGAGAGTGAAAGAGAATGAGAGAAAGCGATAGAGAGAGAACGAGAGAGAGGGGGAGGATGAGAAAGTGAGAGGATGAGAGAGAGAGAGAGAGAATAATAGATGGAACGAGAGAATGAATGAATGAATAATCTTTATTTTTCAAGGGTAAAGAATTGGGCACGCGGGCCCGTCTTACATTCTGCCCTCAGAGAGACAGAGAGAGAGAGAGAAAGAAAGACAGACACAAAGAGAGTTAGAGTGACAGAAAGACAAACAAACGGACATATGCATGCACTCATATATATATATATATATATATATATATATATATATGGAGAGAGAGAGAGAGAGAGAGAGAGAGAGTTTTTGTTGAAGTTGAGTAAATTTGAAAATCTTTTTCCAGGGTCGAAGGGCATGTACCTTCGCTGGTTTAACTTTTTCAGTCCATAATGACACAGGCAGTGTTGCTAGATCTCGTAGGTCTATGCGAGTCAATACTCAAAGCGATATTTAGGCTGAACAAAATAAAACAAAAACAGCACATTTCCAACCCAGATCATATTTCTAAATTATACATTAACTTCCTTCCACTTTCTTTCTGCCAAATTTCTCAGCAATTTTTTTTTTTTTTGGCAGAGCATGGAGAAAGGGTTACCTTCGCGCTAAATAAAGGTTGAGAAACGCTGATTTGAATAAAGTATATATGGTTCACTTTGAAGGAAAACCGTTTGGCAACGATTGAGACATGCACTCAGGGTGGCTGAGAGAGATGGGCACCTCTGGGGTACAGGAGTAAGGGTAGACCAAAGGAGACATGAAGAATAAGAAGCAGAGAGGGCGCTGAACAATAGAGAGCCCACCTGGCAAGAGTGGAAGAAATGGCGAAGGACAGGAGTTTGCGGAAAATGCTTGTGGAAGCTCCTTGTGCCTCGGGCACATACAGTTCAAAGGGAACGAACGAACGAACGAGCATACTTTATTTTCAGAGGGTTAAGAATTGGGCACGCAGGCCCGTCTGACATTCTGCCCTTCATCATACAGCTTTCCCTCAGTCACAGTCATTCAGCATTTGTTAATGAGCATAATAGTCATGAAGACACATTAAATGATTACATAAATAAATAATAAACCTATCTCATGTCCATACACTCTACACCCTGATTTATGCAACAACGTGAAATAATCTTGAATTCTTACATTCATTCAAAACTAACAAATTTATAGAAAAGCAGTATTAAAAATAATTTTAAAAAGTTACAACACTCAAGCCATACTTTAAATTATTTAAACTATGCTTAGGGAGGCATATAGTCCACATCAAACAGATGTTGACAAAGTTTAAAGTTATAAGAACGAGTATTACTTGTAAGTTTTATGTGAATTGGTAGGGCATTCCAAAGGTGGGCAGCTGAGTAAGAGAAGCTTTTTTTAAACATGTCAAGCCTTGGTTTTGGGAGAATACAATTGGTTAAGAGTTGACTCTGTTTCGGGTTGGATTTGAACAATGAGCACAGAAAGGGTGGAGCATTGTGTGATAGAATTTTATGAGTTAACTTGGCCTTGCTGAAAAGAAATCTCTTCTTGAGGGTTAAAATATCAAGCTGTTTGTCGTTATTTGTAATACGTGCTGCATGTTTGTCATCTATAAGTTTTACTGCTCGTTTTTGAAATGAGTAAAGTCGTTTCATGTTTGACGTGGAACAACCATCCCAGACTGTGAAATAGTAGTCCAAGTGTGTTTGTATCTCTGATATGTAGTATATTCTTCTGGTGTCTATGTCAAGAAAATGTTTAATTTTAGTAAATTGGTAAAATTTTTGTGCAATGAGTTTGGTTAGATTGTCTACATGATGATTCAAGCAGTGGTCAATCATAAGACCTAGAGTTTTATGTTCACTAACATTCTCTATCTGTGAAGTTCCAGCGTGGAGCTGTAGTGTTGTTGTTGGTGAATTTGTTCATTTCTGTCTTGTTGTAATGAGCATGGACTTTGTTTTGCTGATGTTTATGAACATTCTGTTGTTATTGCTCCAGTTAATTAGACTGTTTATTTCATTTTGAAAGGTTGACTCAAGGTTAATACAGTCATTGTCACTAGTGTAAACTGTGCAGTCATCAGCAAAAAGGTTACAAGATGATTTTTTGAGATGAAGTGGAAGATCATTGATGTAGATGGTAAACAGGAGAGGACCAAGAATAAACCCTTGTGGAACACCATTATCAACCACAGATGAACTTGACTTAGAGTTTTTGAGGCAGACTACCTGTTGTCTGTTGGAAAGAAATAATCTAATAAATTTTGTCAAGTCAGAGTGTAATCTATAAGTCTCAAGCTTTCTAACTAGGAATTCATGATCAATCATGTCAAATGGTTTTTTTTAAGTCAACAAAGACAGCACCATGTAATTTATCATCGTTTATATGAGATAACCAACATTCTGTCATTTTTGTGAGAGCTGTGTGGCAGGAATGTTTTGGCCTAAAACCTGACTGACAGTCAACAATCAAATTATTTTCTTGCATGTGTTGTAGGGTTGTTTTTTGTATATGTTTTTAGGCGTTTTGACAAAGTTGATAGAATAGAAATTGGTCTATAGCTTGAGGGATTTTTCTCTAAACCAGATTTAAAAAGGGGATATATTTTCGCAATTTTAAAAGCCAGAGGAAAGCGACACTGTGCAATGCACTGATTGTAAATGTATGTTAATGTATATGTAATTACTGGGGCAGAGTAGCGTAATATCTTGTTGCTAATTTCATCAAGTCCTGCTGTGTTGTTGTTCTTTAAAGATGAAAGATAATTGTAAACTTCATTAACTGTCATGAAAGGGTTGCTTTAGATTTGCACATTTACCACCTATAAATTTATTTAATTCACTTAAGTCACAAGCAGAGGTTAGTAGTGAAGATTTTAAGATATTGACTTCTTCTCTGAAGTGATTGCTGAACTCTTCACAAGTAGGCACATGATTGTAACTCTGCAAGCCAGACTGTTTTCTCTTGTTTGCTAGAATGTTAATTGCTTTCCAGACAGACTTACTGTCTGATCTATTCTGAACTAGGTTCCTAAAGTAATTTCTCTTTTCTTGCCTAAGTAAATACTGAACTCTATTTCTAAGTAATCAGTAGTTAATGAATTCATTAATTCTGTGGCCTGATCCCTTTCCCTCATGACTTGCAGTATCTCAGGTGTTATCTAGGGGGACTTCTCTTGATGTTTAACTCTCATCTCTTTAATAGGAACATGCTTGTCAAATATATCCCTGAAGGTTTTTATCCAGTATTCCAGGGCCTTGTCAGTTAGCTGGTACACATGATCTAGAGGTGCTGCTTGTAACTCTTTCAGAAATAATTCTAAGCTGAATTTGCTAAAACTTCTAAATTTAATACTGGTATGTTTATTTTGGGGAATTTTTAAGCCATGTCGTGTCCATGTGCAACAGACCGGGTAATGATCACTCAGTGATGTGTGAGGGACTTTACATTCTATAATGTTTTCTGGATGAGCTACATATATATGTGATCTATTAGTGTGGATGATGTTTCAGTTACTCTGGTAGGTTTAGTGATAATTTTGGATAAATTGTATGATAAAGCAATATCATTCCATGTAGCATCTGTTTGTCTGGGAGAGATATTGTTGACTTCTATTCACCCTTCCAACCGTCCAAATGTCCATCCGTCCGTCCGTCCGTCCATCCATCCATCCATCCATACATAAATCCATCCATCTTTGCTCTTCGATAATAATTCAGTAATCAGTCACAGTCCACTATATCACGAGACGTCTTATGGGGCAGTAACAATTTTCTCCATTTCTCCTGGTCCACTGCCAGCTTTAACATGATATCCGAACTGCGAAATATCCTGTCCCTCTCGATTTGTGCAGTTCTCTAACTCACTCACTCACTCACTCACACACACACACATACATACATACATACATATATATATATATATATATATATAGAGGGGAGGATTAAAGAGAGAAAACTTAAATATTTTGGACACATTAAACGTCATGATAATTTAGAGAAGACCGTATTGGAAGGATACATAATGGGAAAAAGAAAAAGAGTAAGACCAAAACGAAGATGGCTGCAAGACATCGTTGACGATCTGGAAATGGATGCAGCAGCAGCAGGCCATCTTGCTCACAACCGAGAGGCCTACAGGAGTGCTGTTTGGGAGGCAAAGTTCCGCAAGGGACATGCAAATGAATGAATGAATATATATATATAACAGAAAGGATGTTGAGCAATAGAGGGCTCACCTGGGCAAGAGCAGAGAAAAAAGCGAAGGCCAGGCATTTGTGGAAAACCCTTGCGGAAGCCCCATGTGCCCTGGGCACTTAAGGTTCATATATATATATATATATATATATATATATATATATATATATATATAATTGCTCAACAACTATTCCTGTTTTTTTAGGTACCCATTACTTGGCTCTTTGCGAATCTCCCTCCCTCTCATCAGCCTGTCCCTTCTTGGCGTTCATTATGCCCGTAATATTTCCATTTATGTCTTGAGGATCTTGCGTCCGTTATAGACCCGTATCTTTATATTCTCCCGTTACATGAAGCAGACGGCAGAGCCCTATCATGTTGTCTGTTCCCTAGATGCTGGTAGGTAGATGAGAAAGGAAACAAGACAAGATACGACAGGACAATAGAAGACAAAGACGAGACTGGAAAGACAAGACTTGACGTGGCAAGACGAGACTTGACGACACAAGACGAGACTAGATGAGGCGAGACAAAACGGGACGAGACAAGAGCAGATGAGACAAAACAAGATGGGACAAAACAAGACGAGACAAGAGGAGATGAGACAAAACAAGACGAGGCAAGAGGGGATGAGACAAAACAAGAGGAGACAAGAGCAGACGAGACAAAACAAGATGAGACAAAACAAGACGAGGCAAAAGGAGATGAAACAAAACAAGACGAGACAAGACAAGACAAGACGAGATAGGAATAAATGAGATAAAAGACTTTCAATGACAGAAAATGATAGAGACAGAATGAGAGAGGAGAGAAAGAGAGAAAACAAGAGATAGAATGAGAGAGAACGATAAAGTGAGAACACGAGAGAGAATGAGAGAGGGAATGATAATGAATGAATGAATGAATGAATAATCTTTATTTTTAAAGGGTAAAGAATTGGGCACGCAGGCCCGTCTTACATTCTGCCCTTCATCACTCTCATCTTTCATTCTTCCCACACACTCGATTTAATACAAGTGTACAAATTACATGAGGAAAAAGCATATCAAAAGACTGTAAGATTTAACTATTACGTTCAAAGTAAAAGAGAAGAAGTAATTAACCTAATAAAATAGCTCTCACGCACACATACACAAACAAAAAATACATTGTAAATAAAGATCTGCTAACATATGTTTTTTAACAAACATGAAAATAATTTAGAACAATATCTAACAAGTTACTTTTCGAACTATGTCATTTTAGTACTTGATGGTTGACGAGTCATGTGTTAAGTGAGAGTGCTGGTTATTCTATGGAGGCATATAGTTACAAGCAAGTAAATAGAAATAGAGAGAATGAGAGATGGAATTAGAGAGAGAATAAGAGAGAGAGAGAATAAGAGATGGAACTAGAGAGAGAGAAAGAGAGGGGGAACTAGAGAGAGAATGAGAGGGAACTGTAGAGAGAGAGAGAGAGAGAGAAAGAGAGAGAAAAAGAGAGAGAGCTACAGAGAACGAGAATGAGCTAGGGAACTAGAGAGAGAGAGAGAGAGAAAATGAAAAAGTTAGAAAACAAGAGAGATAAAATGAGAGAGGGAACTAAAGAGAGAGGAGAGAAAGAATGGGAGAGTGGGAATTCGAGAGAGAGAGGAGAGAGAGGGAGAGAAAATGAAAAAGTGAGAAAACAAGAGAGATAGAGAGGGAACTAGAGAGAGAAAGAGAAAATGAAAAAGTAAAATGAAAAAGAAAGATAGAATGAGAGAAGGAACTAGAGAGAGAGAGGAGAGAGAGAGTGAGAGTGGGAATTAGAAAGTCTGAAAATGAAAAAGTGAGAAAAAAAGATAGATAAGGAACTAGAGAGAGAGAGAGAGAGAGAAAATGAAAAAATGAGAAAACAAAAGATAGAATGAGAGAGCGAACTAGAAAGAGAGAGAGAGAGAGAGAAAGAGAGAAAATGAAAAAGTGAGAAAGCAAGAGAGATAGAATGAGAGAGGGGACTAGAGACAGAGGAAAGAGATAATAAGTGTGGGAATTAGAAAGAGAGGAGAGACAGAAAATGAAAAAGTGAGAAAACAAGAGAGATAGAATGAGAATGAATGAATGAATGAATAATCTTTATTTTTAAAGGGTAAAGAATTGGGCACGCAGGCCCGTCTTACATTCTGCCCTTCATCACTCCATCTTTCATTCTTCCCACACACTTGATTTGGTACAAAAATACAAATTAAATTAGGAAAAACATATCAAAAGAGTGTAAGATTTAACTACTACATTCAAAGTAAAAGAGAAGAAGTAATTAACCTAATAAAATAGTACTCACGCACACATACACACGCAGACATATACATAAATAAAAATACATTGTAAATACATATCTTCTAACATATGTTTTTTTAACAAACATTAAAATAATTTCTAACAATATCTAACTAGTTGCTTTTCTAACTATGTCATTGAAGTACTTGATGGTTTACGAGCCATGTGTTGAGAGAGTGCTGGCTATTTTATGGAGGCATATAATTACATGCAAGTAAATAATGAAACAGGTTTGAGTTAAAGGATGAAGTATTACTAATGGATTTTAAATTGTAGGGGAGGGTGTTCCAGAGCTGTACTGCAGAGTATGCAAGGCTTTTCTTGTACAGATCAATCCTTGGTTTAGGAAGAAGACAGTTTTTTAAACGCTGGCTATGTTTAGTGTTATACGTAAACAGTGACCACAAGTAAGGCGGAGCATTGTGCGACAGAATTCTGTGAACAAACTAAACTTTGTTAAAAATGATTCTATTTTTGAGGAGTAGAATTTTGAGTTGTTTGTGTTGATCAACAGTCTGTACTGGGTGTTTGTCACAAATAAGATTTAATGCTCGCTTGTGAAGTGAGTGGAGCGTTTTTGTGTTTGAGACTGAGCATCCATCCCAGATTGTGGAACAGTAATCTAAGTGTGTTTGTATGTGTGATATGTAGTATATCTTTCTTGTGTCTTTGTCGATAAAGTGTTTAATTTTGGCTAATTGATAAACTTTCTGTGCAATCAAGTTTGTTAGGTTATGTATGTGAAAATTCCAAGTTAAATGCTGATCAATGATGAGTCCTAGGGTTTTATGTTCATGAACATTTTCTATTGCCTTAGTCCCAGCACAAAGCTTTAGCGAAGTTTTTGTTGCATTTTGCAGTTTCTGTCTTGTAGTGATGAGCATGGATTTTGTTTTGTTGGTGTTTATCAATATACCATTTTTATTACTCCATTTAATCAAACTGTTTATATTATTTTGGAGCGTTGTCTGTAGGTTATTGGTGTCATAGTCACTATTGTAAACAGTACAGTCGTCAGCGAGAGGGAACTAGAGGGAGAGAGAGATAATGAAAAAGTGAGAAAACAAAAGAGAATGAGAGAGGGAACTAGAGAGAGAGAAGAGAGAATGAGAGTGGGAATTAGAGAGAGAGGAGAGAGAAAATAAAAAGTGAGAAGAGAAGAGAGATAGAATCAGAGAGGGAACTAAAGAGAGAGAGAGAAAAAATGAAAAAGTGAGAAAATAAAAGAGATAGAATGAGAGAGGGAACTAGAGAGAGGATAGAGAGAAAATGAAAAAGAGAGAAAACGAGAGAGAGAGAGAGAGAGAGATGTAGCATAGCCTTGTAAGTAATGATTATTGTTAGTATTACTATTATTGATTAAAATGACTATGAAAATATACCGTAAACAAAATAATAACATCGAATAGCGACAGAGAAAAGTGGATAGGAAAGGAAGAGAGGTATAAAACGTTCATGACACTAGAACAAGACGCGGACAAAAGTAAACAGTGGAAACAGTGAATAGAAAAAGACGAGACTCAGTAATGCTGACACATCAAAGGAAGGACTCCAGAAAGTAGGATGATCCAGTGATAACAAAGCAGTGACTGGATGTTGACACGAGTAAACAAAATAGAAAAGACAAATAGAAAAGGCAGACACAATAAAAAGCGAGGACACAATAAACTTCGACATGAAATAACAAGATAATGACTTAGGTAAATAACAATTGTATAGACGGAGTTGACGTTTTGACACGCGTTATGACGCGATTGCACACGGGCTTTAAATAAAGGAGTGACCAACTCAGCCAGCTGACCAATTAAATATTCAGAGGCGTATCCTATTGGACAACTGACTTACGACATACAAGTAACGGGGCAATTTGAATGAGGGAAAATCAGAACGCTCTTGGGAACCGGTGGACATCTGAAGGGTGGAGCCAAAATACTTATTGGTTAATCCATCAAGCTGGACTTGAGGGGATAAAAAGGCGAACGGAGAAGTACAGGGGAGACAGAACGAAGAAGTAGAGGAAAGAAGACAGAGGAACGAGGAAGAAGAAGAGACAGAGGAGAGAGCCCGAAGACGGAAGAATAGACCATAAGAACAAGGAAGAAGAACCATGAAAGTAGAAAGAAATAAGACGTATGTAACGACAGATGGACGCCTAGATCAATAGATACTCAGGAAAAGCAGTCTTGCAGAAGTAGTTTTAGGACAGATTGAAGCTGTGGTTCAAGAGATTCAAGGGATTATGAATATTTGTTACTTTGAAACTTCGAGTACAGTGATTTAGTCGTGTAAGTGATTGACCACGTGTTGCAGATGGAAAATAGTACATAGTTTAGAAATGTTCTCGTATCAAATGCGTAGAACATTGAGAAATAGGAGAACATTGAGAAATAGGAGAACATTGAGAAATAGGAGAACATTGTGAAATAGGAGAACATTGAGAAATGCTGCATGTACAATATGATAGTTTGATATTGATATGCTTCAACTAATGAAGATTATGTCATATTGCATCTTAGTACAAGTGATGTTGTGAATTATAAATTGAATATCTTATTTGTCAGAAGTAAATGAAATATGTAGAGAACATTTCATCGGAATTGCTGTGGTTTAGCGAATGTTGTAATGTTTGTGAAACATCGATGTGTTATGATCAGAGAACCAAAGAACACTTCTACTATCAGTCACTAAAAGAGATAAATAATTCACAACTTGAAAATATTAGAGAGAGAGAGAGAGAGAGAGAGAGAGAGAGAGAGAGAGAGAGAGAGATGATTTTGATAGAAATTTAACTACAGAAATTATTTTACTATTTCATTTCTACTTCTACACTATAGAGCTTTCACTTACATTTAAAATGTTTTCATGTTACACTCTCATTGTCATTTTAACACTCTCAGTATAGTTCTGTCATTTTAACACTCTCAGAATAGCGACCTTACTTTTACAGTTTCTAGCTTACGAAAAGACGCTCAGACATTCTGTGGTCGATACATTATTACGACAAATACTTCCATATATTCTCTCCTCGATACACCAACCAGCTAAAAACGGCTGGATTCAAGTATTTCTCTATGACATTTATCGCTGTACTTTTGTTCAAAAAAAAAAAAAGATCTTCTTAGGTTGTTTGCAGTCTTCGGTCGTTTTATTAATGGACGGCATGATCGTTATGTGGTGTTCAGTGGCTGGTACTGAAATTGCCAGTCTAACTCGTAGAGTGGTCTTATTTTTTTTTATTATTCACCCTCTTCTTCTTCTTCTTCTTCTTAACTCTTACCGTGCCTAAAGTCGCTTTAGTGCCCATTCCGGTTTCTGACTTGATGTTTTGGGTCGCTATAGTGAATCATGTTTTTTATTTCATGAAAAAACCAGTGTAACGTTTAAATTGTAAACATTTAGTGCGCATGCCCCGTGACCCTTTTCAAAATGGCTAAAGCGTGGTTAGTAACGAGCGATGACGAGCGTGAAAATAGAAGATTTTGGTCGGAAAATTTCAATTTTTGGTGATGTGGATAGGGGTATCGACATGCCCTGTGACCATACCACTGTTCATGAATCTATCCCAAGTAGATCTAGACATATTAGACGACTGGAGAAGTAGTTAGAAGGTTATTTCATACATTATTTTTGTGAGAATAGCCTATATGATCACAAACCGACCGACAACTAGTTCTAGACATCTCAGATGGTACGTACTGTACATCTAGACCTAGCCGATGGTAATTCATCATCATTATCATCATCAGGTGCCGTGCCGACTGGCGTTGGCTATTATGCTTCTCCAGAGTACCCGATCCTTCATGCAGGCCATCAGTTCAGTTGGTGATCTCCTCTCACACCATCCCGTCAGACTGTCCAGTATCATTTCTCTTGGTCTTCCTCTTGATCTTCTTCCTTCTATTTTTCCTGTTGTTATAATATTTTCAATGCCCCCTCTTCTCATTGCATGTCCTATGAAAGTACATTGTCTCTCTCTTATTTTCTGACAAGGTTTTTTGTCTCTCCAGCTCTTCTCATACATTCTTCATTACGATGGTAAGTTGGACACAGTTATTGCCTAAAACATCACATTACTTCTTTTTTCCAAAAAAAAAAACTCTGCATTTATGAAATCTTCATACATTTAGTTATTCTGAAACATAATAACTATACTTCTGCGGAGAAGTGGGTTAGGGTCTTGGTCAGCTTCGGTTCGCCACCCCTGACGCTAGCATGTCAGCTATGGGTCGCTTAATGGCACATTATTCAGGGTCTTCACCCCCAACCACTTCGATAATATCAATCATTGAACAACCTGACAGCAATTTCTTTGCACTGAATGCACTAGAGGTCGTTAAAGGGTTAATTAATCACGTCGCGTTTGAGGACATTATATTACTCAGTAAGAGATTTTCGTAAAAGCAGGGTAGCTGAAATATTTATTGCTTTCGTGTTTGCAAAAGAACAGGATAGATAGATAGATAGATAGATAGATAGATAGATAGATAGATAGATAGATAGATAGATAGATAGATAGATAGATAGATAGATAGATAGATAGATAGATAGACAGACAGACAGACAGACAGACCGACCGACAGACAGATAGGTAGATAGATAGATAGATAGACAGACAGACAGACAGACAGACAGATAGATAGATAGATAGATAGATAGATAGATAGATAGATAGATAGATAGATAGATAGATAGATAGATAGATAGATAGATAGATAGATAGATAGATAGATAGATAGATAGATAGTACATAAATTATAAATCTATGCAAACGTGGGTGAATGTGGTACATGGTCCAGTCGTGTAGTGTGTTAGGAAGTCTCTTAAGTGACGAGAAAGGAATCAGACAGCGTCTTACGAGGTCAGAGCGAGGGGGATGAGAGGGAGGAGGGACGGTAGGGGTGAGGAGAGCAGAGATAGGAGTATTACAGCGAGGAGTAATAAAGCAGTTAATTGAGGTTATGACTGACATTAATATCGTTGGCGAGAACAAGGAAATGTCCGACGGAGTGATGAAAAATGGCGTCAAAATCCTTGATTTAACTCCTGTTTTTTTGTCTTCTCCGCTATAGCGCCAGCTTTGTTCATATGGAGGAACTTAAGTAGACTGAGGTGAATCTGGAGGAGGAGTGAGAGACATGAAATGTGACTGAGAGAGAGAGATGGAGAAAGAGAAAGACAGAGGGAAAGACCGAGAGAAAGGGAAAGATGGAAAGACTGAGAGAAAGAGAAAGATAGAGGGAAAGACTGAGAGAAAGAGAAATATAGAGGGAAAGACTGAGAGAAAGAGAAAGATAGAGGGAAAGACTGAGAGAAAGAGAAGATAGAGGGAAAGACTGAGAGAAAGAGAAAGATAGGAAAGACTGAGAGAAAGAGAAAGATAGAGGGAAAGACTGAGAGAAAGAGAAAGATAGAGGGAAAGACCGAGAGAAATAGAAAGATAGAGGGAAAGACTGAGAGAAAGGAGAAGATGGAAAGGCCGAGAGAAAGAGAAAGATAGAGGGAAAGACTGAGAGAAAGAGAAAGATAGAGCCAAAGACCGAGAGAAAGAGAAAGATAGAGGGAAAGACCGAGAGAACGAGAAGATAGAGGTAAAGACTGAGAGAAAGAGAAAGATAGAGGGAAAGACTGAGAGAAAGAGAAATATAGAGGGAAAGACCGAAAGAAATAGAAATATAGAGGGAAAGACCGAGAGAAAGAAAGAGAAAGATAGAGGGAAATACCGAAAGAAAGAGAAGATAGAGGGAAAGACTGAGAGAAAGAGAACTATAGAGGGAAAGACTGAGAGAACGAGAAGATAGAGAGAAAGACTGAGAGAAAGAGAAAGATAGAGGGAAAGACTGAGAGAAAGAGAAAGATAGAGGGAAAGACTGAGAGAACGAGAAAGATAGAGGGAAAGACTGAGGAAAGAGAAAGATAGAGGGAAAGACTGAGAGAAACAGAAAGATAGAGGGAAAGACCGAGAGAAAGAGAAAGATAGAGGGAAAGACCGAAAGAAAGAGAAATATAGAGGGAAAGACCGAGAGAAAGAGAAAGATAGAGGGAAAGACCGAAAGAAAGAGAAATATAGAGGGAAAGACCGAAAGAAAGAGAAATATAGAGGGAAAGACCTAAAGAAAGAGAAATATAGAGGGAAAGACCGAGAGAAAGAGAAATATAGAGGGAAAGACCGAGAGAAAGAGAAAAAGCAAGAGAGAAAAATGAAGAGAGAAATAGAGAGAGAAAAGGTGGAAGAGAAAGAGAGAAACGGAGAAAAAGAAATAGAGAGAAAGAAAAAAAGAGAGAAAGAGAGAGAGAAAGGGAAGGAGGGAGGAATAGAGAGAATTAGATCGTATCTCTCCTGTGCTTTTTTTTTTATTCTTGCAGCGCTGACGGGTCTCTATGATTGCCTAATGATAACAATAACAACGATGTTGGTAATTTATGATATTACTGACGCTAATGATGTTGGCAATTTATGACATTACTGACGCCAGTGATGGTGGTAATTTATGACATTGTTTGACCCTGCTGGAGGTGGTAATTTGCGACATTACCTGACGCTAAAGATAATAACATATGACCCTAGGTGACACTCACGACGGCAATGTACGACTTCATTTGACTCTAATGGGGCTAACATATGACTTTAGCTGATACTCATGATGGTAGTGGGTGACGTTGGCTGACTCTCACACGCAGCGGATGACTTTAGCTGTTACTGTTCATGTCAATAGATGACATTAGATGACTATCATAGGGGGGGGGGGCAATAAATGGTGTTTGTTAACTTTCATGATAGAATTAGCTATATTTAGCTGACACTCAGCGCTTGCGCTAGATAATGTTAGCTGACATTTACTGATTACAGTACATAATGTTCGTGGAGCCAAAATGCTTAGAATACATAATATTAGCTGAGACATACTAATTTCAAGACATATGTCAGTAGAACCTTAATGCTGAGAATACATAATGTTAGCTAAAACTCACCGATTACATTACATAATGTCAGTAGAACCTCAGTGCTAAAAATACATAATGTTAGATGACACTCATTGACTACAATACATAATGTCAGTGAAACCTCAATATTTACAATACATAATGTCAGCTAACCCTCACTGCCTACAGTACATAATGCCACCTGAACCTCACTGATTATAGTAATGTCACCTGAACCGCAATGATCACAGTATATAATATCACCTGAATCTAACTGATTATAGCACATAATGTCAAATGAACATCACTGATTATAGTACAAAATATCAAATGAACACAATTGAACCTCACTGATTACAGAACATAATGTCTACTGAACCTCACTGTTTACAGTACATGTCTACTGAACCTCACTGATTACAGCACATAATGTCTACTGAACCTCACTGATTACAGAACATAATGTCAACTGAACCTCACTAATTACAGCACATAATGTCAACTGAACCTCACTGATTTACAACATATCACGTATTCTGGCGGTCACGATTTGCCTAATTTCCGGCAGCGTTCATCAGAAAATGAAACAACGCCCCCATAGACAAATTATCCGTTTTTTTTTTTTTTGACGAAATCATTACAGGAGGGAAGCATGGCGATGTCTGTAAGGCTGTTGTTACACCAGCTGTTTCCAAGGAAGCAGAGATAGGACAGTAGCGCACTGAATTATGTCTTGCATTGGTTATTGGTCATATGGTTAAATGGACATAGCGAATCAGAGAGAGAGAGAGAGGAGAGAGAGAGGGGAGAGAGATACCAGAGAACTGTGGGCGTGAACCGAACTGTAAAAAAAAAAAAATGCGAGACAAATTATGCCAGATTGGCAACTCGTGTCTTTAGAAGCCAGATTTATGTTTGCTGATGTTGAAAAAAAATTAAATTCACAGAAAAAGGACATTAATATTTGTAGTCTTATTAGGCCAGAAACTGAAAGTAACAAGGGGCATAACTATTTCATTTTGAAGAGGAATATACGGAGGTGGGGAAGGAGAGAGAGAAGGGAGGAGGAGGAAAGAGAAGGAAGGATGAGGAGGAGAGAGAGACGGAAGAGAGAGAGAAGAGAGGAGAGAAGAGAGAGAGAGAGAGAAAGAGAAGGGAGTGAGAGAGAAGGGAGGGATAGAGAGAAGTGAGGGAGAGAAGGGAGGAGGAGAGAGAGGCGAGAAGAGGAGAGAGAGAAGGGAGGAGGAGAGAGAGAAGGGAGGAGGAGAGAGAGGCGAGAGGAGGAGGAGGAGAAAGAGAACCGAGGGCAGGAAAGAGAAGGGAATGGGAGAGAAAGAAAGAAGGTAGGGGAGAGAGAGAAGGAAAGGGGGAGAGAGAAGGAAGGGGAGAGAGAGAAGGGAGTGAGAGAGAGAAGGGAGAGCGGTAAAGAGAGAAGAGAGAGAGAAAGAAGAGAGGGAAAGGAGGAAGGACGGGAAAGATTGAGAGAGAATGGAGGGAAGAGAGAGGAAGGAGAAAAGAGAGGGACGGAGAGAAAGACAGAGAGAAGGGAAGAAAGAGAAAGAGAAAGGGAGAGAGAGGGGTGAGAGAGGGAAAGAGGGAGAGAAGGAAGCGATGGAGGGAGAGATAGAGACAGGAGAGAGAGAGAGTGTGTGTGTGTGTGTGTGTGTGTGTGCGCCCGTGCGTGGAAATTTCACAGGTTAAAAAAAACACATTCAATTGGTTTTCCTCTTTTCTTCTGAAATTAAACCTTAAAATGACAATCTAAGCTGAAGATGATCGTGACATCATCTCTTGATTAAAACATGGCGGTTTCTTTTATTATACATTTATTTGTGTGGTTCTGGAATTTTTCTTTCTGCGCCGGTAGCATGCAAGTTAAGTGAGAGAGGGGGGGAGAGGGAGAGGGAGGGGAGAGAGAAAAAACAGAAAGAGGGAGAACGAATAAACACATATTTTTTTAAGATGACGAAATTTTCACTCAGGTTCGCCCAACAGTGTCTCTTTCTATCACTCAACCTTCACTCAGGTTCGCCCAACAGTGTCTCTTTCTATCACTCAACCTTCACTCAGGTTCGCCCAACAGTGTCTCTTTCTATCACTCAACCTTCACTCAGGTTCGCCCAACAGTGTCTCTTTCTATCACTCAACCTTCACTCAGACTCGGCCAACAGTGTCTCTTTCTACCAGTCAACCTTCACTCAGGCTCGTCCAGCACTGTTTTTTTAATCACTCAACCTTCATCAAAGCTCGCCCAACAGTGCCTTTTTCTATCACTCAACATTCACTCAGGCTCGCCCATCAGTGACTCTTTGTATCACTCAACCTTCACTCAGGCTCTTCCAACAGAGTCTCTTTGTATCAATGAACTTTCACTCAAGCCTGTCCAACCTCTTTGTATTACTCAAAATACACTCAAGCTCATCTAACAGTTTACCTTTGTATCATTCAACCTTCACTCAAGCTCGTCCAACAGTATTTCTTTCTATCACTCAAACTTCACTCAGGCTCTCGCAACAGTGACTCTTTTTATCACTCAACCTTCATTCTGGCTCATAAAACACTGTCAATTTGTGCCACTCAACCTTCACTACGGCTCGTTCAAAAGTGTCTCTTTGTATCACTCATTCTTCACTCAGGCACGTCCAATAGTGTCTCTTTTATCTCTCAACTTTCATTCAGGCTCACCTAACAGTGTCTCTTTGTATTACTCATTCTTCACTCAAGCTCCCCCAACAATATCTCTTTGTATCACTCAAACTTCACTAAACCTCGCCCTATAATGTATCTTTGTATCACTCAACATTCACTAAGCTCGCTCAACAGTATTTCTTTGCATCACTCAACTTTCACTAAAGCTCGCCCAACACTGTCTCTTTCTATCACTCACCCTTCCATCAAACTTGACCAACAATGTCTCTTTCTATCACTTAACCTTCACTAAGCTAGCCTAACAGTGTCTCTTTGTATCCCTCAACTTTCACCCAATCTCCCCCAAAGGTGTCTCTTTGCATCACTCAACCATAACTCAGTTGTAGACACTGAATACCGGTACTAAAGACAGGACGATGTCCACCTGGAGCTGAAAGTGTTTCCAGTGTTATAAGGAGGAGGGAGTACCTAATGAAGGAAAACAGAATGGCTACTCAATAAAATAAGGTGGAAGAAGAAGGAGAGGAGGTAGATGAAGAAGAGAATTCTGCACATTCCTTTACTTTATCCTTTCTTTTACCACGAGGTGTCGAAGGAAGACGTAGTTGGCGTTTTAGGCCACATGAATGGCCTCGGTGATGTTCATGCCGTAATTCCTGAGCGATTTTCTAACTTAATTAATTCATCTTTCCCTGGGTCATCCTCTTGAAATGTGTCCTGTAGTTCTTTCCTATAGACCAACCATCCGCTTCTTAGGAGAGAGTAACAGTCAAGTAATGGATTGCTGGGTTGGACGAGGTTTGATTTGGGTTTATATCACGAGGCCGCTACGGTAGCCATGAAGGCCAACCCGGGTCACCCTGAAAATGGCTGGCTAAAGGAGCACTGGTGAAGCTGCGACAGACCTAGCAAGCCGACGTTGGGTCTTCACTTGCTATAAGCTTAAAGAAGGAGATAAATTCTGCACATAGGCTTATGAAATTCCTTCCAGAGTGCTTGGGCAGTCAGATAACAGTCATAAAGCAATCGTTAATGAAAATTAAAGTAACAAACATTTCACACACACACACACACACACAGAGAGAGAGAGAGACTGACACAAAAGAAAAAAATGTAATCTTCCAACACAAAGAGAGCAGGCGGTTTGCAATGAAAACACTTGAGTGATTATAAGAGAAACAGCCTGAACGCTAGTTCTAAATCTCTTGACTTGGAGAAAAGAGAAATTCAATAACAAATTATAAATGCTTGTTTTAGTGGTACTCGCGGTATTTCATAGAACAAACTGCCAACAGCCAGTTTACGGCGGTTTTCTCTATGTACGGGACCAATATTTTGTCATTTTTTCACAATTTTCAGATATTGTAACAGAATGGTTCCAGATTGAAATAGGCCTAAAACAAGGAAGTATATTATCTCACTTGCTTTTTTTTAAAAATTGCCATAGACTTCATAATAAAAAAAATACTACACAGGTAAACCGGGCATTGATTGGGTACATGGGACCCAACTGGAAGATCTTGATTTTTGCGGGCGACGTAACTCTTATCAGTGACAATGTGAATTCGATGCAAGAAAAAAAAACAGATATCCTGTTTTCATTGGCTAGCAAAATAGGACTTGAAATTAACAAGGAAAAACAAAAGTAATGAAAATTCCTATTAATCAAAAGGAAAAATATACAGAGAAGGAACAGCTGTTAAAGAAATAAACCAATTTGCATACCTCGACAGCTACATAAACTGGAATGCTGACAACAGAAAGGAAATTAGAATTTCAAAAGCAGCAATCTCTTTCACGAATCTTGAGAATATATGGCACTCAAAAATTATAACTACATAAACCAAGCTAAGATTATTCAGTTCTAATCTAATATCCACCCTCATTTATGCATGCGAAAGCTGGAAAACAATTAAAGAAATAAACAACAAATTATACTCTTTTGAAAACAAACGCCAAAGAAAATATTCGGTTTGAAGTGGAACGAATTCAAGAACAACGCAGAGATAAGACAGATTTGCCAGCAACAACCAGTCTCATGGGTAATCAGGAAAAGGAGATGGACATATGTAGGCCATGTGATGAGAAGAAACGGTCAGAGAATTCCAAAACAAGCTGTAAAATGGAAAATAACAGGCCGAAGAAAAAGAGGTCGACCACCCGAAGCTCTGAAGAGAACATTGTTAAGAGAGGCCAAATTAGTAGGCATAAAATCCCTTGATGAGGATGAAAAACTCGCCAAAAACAGGAATACTTGCCGAATTATCGTGAGAGCTTTATGTGATGTTTAACGGCACAGGAAGGATGTAAGATGTAAGATGTAATCTTATCGACGCAAAATTAGTTTATCTCTGATGATGATAATGATGATGAATGATGATGATGATGATGACGAACTTCAGATTCGAACGTCCGACAAAGCCGTAATGACTTTGGTTAAAAGAGAGGAAAAAATCTGAGTAAATGTATGAAAAATACTTCTATGAAAATTGAGACTTTAAAAATTACTTTACGAGTTTGTAAATTATATTAATCGATTAATATTTTACTATACCAATATTTAACGTTTCGTTTATGAAATTCATATTTCATTTTTATACGTATCGATTTCTTTTACGTTGAAAGTCTTTTTTTCTCAAACTTTCTACATTATGTATCAGAATTTGTATAATTACATTTTAACAGTTTAATATTACTTTTATGAGAATTGTGACATAACGTTTATAACATACGTTATATCGTATATTACTTTTATGAAATTTGTGACATAGCTTTCATAACATACTTTATATCATGGCTCTTACTGAATACGTTATCGCAGCTTACTTAATGACCTCTGTGTACCAGGGCAGAGCACGATTCACTGATAGTAGTTACTTAACAGCTATTCCGCATGGTCCATTTGAGACTGAAAGGATTTCGTCGAAAAATATTGATATCGAGCAGTTATTCTCAGAGAAGCCAATAATGCTCCTTTAGCGGAGGGGGGGGGGGGGGGGGGGAGAGAAACTTGAGAAGATTCAAACGGGTGGACGGGTGGACGGGTGGTTAGAGAAAAGAGAGCACCGGGGGGGGGGGGGTCAGAATCAGCTGGGCAGCAGAAGTTCTTCCAGGGGCGCTGATATGTGTGCTCCGGGAATAGGGAAAAATGTCTGAGAACCATTGATATAGAGTGATGTCTAAACTAGGGAACCACGGCAGCTATGCTAGATAGGGCGCGACTGTCAGTGTGAACTGCTGCAGTGAGATCAACCACCGACTACAAGGGCATTCGAAAATAATTCTTGAACTGGGGTGCATACTGTCGCCTTATTTATTAAACTTGTATACTGACAGCATAATGAGGAATGTTAGAGAAGATGTAGACACAGAATATTACGATGCCATAACAATTGGAGGTTATGAAATACCAGAGATTAGATATGCTGATGACACAGTATTACTGTCCATAACACAAAAAGGAATGCAAAAAAAACTAATTATGTCAGTCCATAAGAATAGTGAAGAGCAAAACCTCTATCTTAATGCGAAGAAAACTAAATTGATGACAACTGACAAAATAAACAAGGCAGCTGAAATATGCATCAATGAGGAAAAGTTGGAAGAGGTGGAGAGTTTTGAATATCTTGGATCACTACTAACTAATAATGGAGATACAATGAGGGAAATCTATCGCTCTTCAAATATTAAAACAACTAAATAAGTTGTGAAGAGGAACAGACAGAACTACAGAAATAAGATTTTTAAGGGCATACATCTTTCCCATGGCAACAAATCCTTTTGAGACCTGGATACTTAAAAAAAAACAGCTGAGAAACATTTAAAAGTCTATGAACGTAAATGCTACAGAAGGGTTCTTCAAATGTCATGGACACAGAAAAGAACAAATATATCCATACTATAGGGACCGGCATAAAGCATGGCTGGATTTAACTGACGTAGTGCGCAGAAACTGAATACGTGTGAAAAAAACATGACGTCAGAGATGAAGCAGACAGACGGTCATTTTTAACAATGTCTTCTTGGCAAACACAACTACGCGCCTTCCTCGTTGAAACTTATTTTAAAAGTGGAGAATCGTCTATTACTGTAGATGCCAACTTGTTAGACAAACATACACACGGTCTCCTGCCATGTCTGGTGCAAACTTGAACAACAATAACAAACGAACGAATACTTATCGGAATTTATGTGTCACGACCTCGTTTCTTTCTGGGTGTCACGATCCCTCGTGTCTACTGAACAGTTACTAAAGACTTAATAAAACACCTTTTTTTTGGGGGGGTGCTTGTTGACTAAGCCGATAGTACGCTGCTCTCTCGTGGCTAGACGGCTGCTCGTCCTACCGGAGTCTGTGTTCGAATCCCAGGTAATTCTCTTGTGATTTTTATTTCTCTCACGTATCATTAATGTGCTTTGTCTACGATTTTTTCGAGGTCTAATCCTACAAAACTGGGTTCCCTTACTTTACTGTACAACGAAAGTTTCGTCGCCATTGTGAGTTGTTTCCCCGTGATAATGCTCCCGATAGGAGAACAATTTTGAGGTGGGTCAAACAACTTAAGTAAACCGCTAATTGCCTTAATAACAAGTCTACCGGTCGTCCAAGAACTCAACAGACACCTGAACGAATTCAAGAAGTCCGCAACGCATTGCTTCGTAGCCTTCGGCGATCAGCTGTTAGGAACGCTTTGGCACTTGGTATGTCGGGTCGCTCGCTACGTCACATCATTCATAATCATCTGCACTTTCAGCCTTACAAGTTGCAAGCTGTGCAGCTACTGAATGATTTGGATAACATTAACAGACTTGACTTTGCTACCGATTTTCTAGCACGCATGAAGAAAATCAGAATTTGCTAAGTAACCTCGTAATGTCTGATGAAGCAGATTTTGAGTTGTCAGGAAGTGTGAACAAGCAGAATTTCAGATCCTGGTCGGCTGAAAATCCACAATTACTGCATGAGAAACAGCTCCTTAGTGAAGGAGTAACAGTGTGATGTGGCTTTGAATCAATCGGCGTCATTGGTCCATATTCTTTTGAAGACGAAGAAGGGCATCTTCTTACTGTTAATAGTTATCTTTATGTGCAGACGCCAACTGAATACTTCATTCCAGACTTGGCCAATAGATATAAGAGACTAATATAGTTTCAACAAGATGGAGCAACTGCCCACACAGTCAGTCAGTCCATGGCCATGCTGCGACAAGCATTTCCCAATCGTCTTATTTCCAGATTTGGGGATTTTCATTGGCCGGCAAGGTCACCGGATTTATATACCGCAGACTTCTTTTTGTGGGGGTATTTCAAGAACGCGGTGTATGCTAGTCGACCATAGTCAGTTGCAGACCTAAAAGATCGAATCCGACAGTGCATTCAAAATATCCTGTTGAACATGTTAAATGGTGTTATGCAGGAATTTTCCAGACGCCTGGCTGAATGTATCAAATGTAATGGCGGTCATCTAACCGGCGTAATTTTCAAAACCTAAATATGATTGTCAGTAATAATAAAAATACCCACTTTTCTGAGTTTCATTTCACTTTTTTTTTTACCAAAAACATGTATAGCGCTTATTTATTTTCCATTTTAAAAATTCAGCTATGCTTTAAAGAGGATTAAACAGAGAAAAATTAAATATTTTGGACACATTAAACGTCATCATAATCTAGTGAAGACAGTATTGAAGGATACATAATGGGGAAAAGAAAGAGAGGAAGACCAAGGCGAAAATGACTGCAAGACATCTTTGATGATCAGCAAATGGACGCATCAGCAGCAGGGCATCTTGCTTACAACCAAGAGGCCTACAGGACTGCTGTTAGGAAGGCAAAGTTCCGCAAGGGACATGCAAATGACTGACTGGGGGGGGGGGGAACAACTTTCTCCCTTCTCTCTCCTCCTCTTCCCTCGTACTCCTTTACACACTTATTTATCTTCATTCATTACTCCCCCTCCCCCCTCCCTTACCCCCTCCCCCGCAACTCGCGTAGTCCTCAAGACTCAGTTTTTAAAAATCTTCGGGGCCTGGAGCAGTGCGCCGGTTGGGCCCCATCTCCTATGGCCCCAACTGCAACTAAAAAGGCCCAGCAACAGCATCCTGACCACCACCCCGTCACTCCTCCCTTCACCCTCCCCCTCCCCTTTTCCGGTGCTCTAATATTTGGCTTCTCTATTCTAAATTCATGTACGTAATGTAACACGCCCACGGAGATGTATTAAAGGGACTGTGCAGATGTAATCATATCGTTATACAGCTTATCGCACGGGACAACGGATACATGCACACGTTGCCATGGTTGCCAATAGATGAGCGTCCCTACTTTCATTCCCGGAGAGCTCTGTTTTACTACAAAATGGCTTAGCCGAAAGTCTGTAGCTCAAGGAGAACCAATATGCACAATTTGCTTCATTACCACGCTGGAGCTTAATGGTAACAAGTCCTCATTCAAGCTTTTGACCACACAAAAAAAAACATGTCATATTTTGGCAAAAGGTCTTCATCGGTTGATAACTAACACATCACTCAAGCTAGAATAAAAATTTTACATGAGTATTTTCATTTTTCTTAGACGTCTTGGGGGGGGGGGGGCAACAACAACTTCTCTCCACCTTTCACAGTCTGCGGCCTGCCTTTGCCTTCTTCCTCAGCTGTGCTTCTTGCTACTCATTTTTGCATAGAATTTTAAAAAATTAAATTGAGATTTCTTTTCAACAAACCCAAGTTAATTCATAAAATTCTATCGCACAATGCTCCACCCTATCTGTGGTCGTTGTTCACATCCAACCCAAAACACAGTCAACGCTTAAGCAATTGTATTCTCTCAAAACCAAGGCTAGACATGTTTTAAAAGAAGCTTCTCTTACTCAGCTGCCCACCTTTGTGATGCCCTACCAACTCATATAAAAGTAATATTCGTTCTTATAAGTTCAAACTTTGTCAACATCTGTTTGATATTGATTATATGCCTCCCTAAGCATATTCTGAGGTAGTTTAAAGTATGGCTTGATTGTTGTACTTTTTTAATACTACTTTTTTATAAATTTGTTAGTTTTGAATGAATATAAGAATTCAAGTTTATTTCACGCTGTTGCGTAAATCAGGGTGTAGAGTGTATGGACATGAGATACGTTTATTATTTATTTATGTAATCATTTAATGTGTCTTCAAGATTACTATGCTCATTAACAAATGCTGAATGACTGTGACTGAGTGAAAGCTGTATGATGAAGGGCAGAATGTCAGACGGGCCTGCGTGCCCAATTCTTAACCCTTTGAAAATAAAGTGTGTTGGTTCTTTTCTTCTTCTACAGTTCTCTGACAGGTAACGTTTGGTTGACCTCTTTTTCTTTTTCCCTCGGATGTCCATCTTATTGCTGTTTTAGCGACGTTACTGGGAATCATCCTCTGGTGAATTCAATGTAATTTGAAATCAATTTGACAGAGATTTTTAGTGTAAAAAAAGTCTATATTTTACTAATGCCCTGACAAACGTTTATCTTTGTTAGATTCATTCAACTTGCAAGTATTTTCCGTTTTCAGAGGCTGTTTTTTTCCCTCTCAACAGCTGTGTCAGGTACCCATTTTGATAACTTGACCACCTGTGGTTGCTGATTCGGCCATGATTACTGGGTAGGGTGTGATTACCAGGTCAGCTTTTGTTATTGGGTCATCTGCGATTACCAGGACAACTGTGATTACTGAGTCCATGTGATTACTGAATCGGCTGTGATTACTGGTTTTATGTGGTTACTGGTCTCAAGTGATTACTGGTCTCGTGTGATTAATAGGTTAACTGTTATCACTGGATCAGCTGTGATTACCAGACCAACTGTGATTACTGGGTCGCATATGATTACTGAATCTTCTGCGATTATTGGTCCGATGTAGTATTACTGGTCTCATGTGATTACTGGCCTCATATGATTACTGGATCGGCTGTTATTACAAGGTCGGTTGTGATTACTGGGTGGACTGCGATTACTGGATCGGCGGTGATTACTGGGTCGCCTGTGATTACTGGATCGCCGGTGATTACTGGGTCGCATGTGATTACTGGGTGAGCCGTGATTACTGGATCGACTGTGATTACTGGGTGGCATATGATTACTGAGTCGGCTATGATTACTGGTTTGGGCTGGAGCATGCTAATGATTAACTCCCCCACGGACAATCTTAGTCAAGAAGACAGCGCCCTTTCTACTGTACTGTTCTGTGTTTATTAATGAAATTAATGCTCGCTTACTTTAGGCTAAGAAGGCAACAAGTAAATGCCAGATGTTTACGGAGACTGATGTGGTCGCCGTGGGGACTATGGCGGTCCCTGCCCCCCGTTAGCCAGGCTAGTCCTGTTACTGGGGCGTTGGGTGGGGGAGGGGTACCGACGGAGAGTCCCTACAGGGTCTTCGCTGGCTTTGACCCGCCAACGCTGAAGCTAGCAAGTCAGGTAAAGGTGGGATTGCTGATTGCCAAACTGGACAGCGTCTTCCTTTCCCCCCTCCTTGGCTTGATGTAAATGTTCAGTGGTTTTTCATTTATCACCAAAATAGAGGAGTGAAAAGTGTGTGTGTGGGGGGGATGGAGGGTAATGATGCAGCGGCGAAATTTTTTTGGCTTCACGGTGTCCGAGACCTGACCACTGGCATACAGGAAAGAGCTGTCCGGAAAGAGAGCTAGAAGACAGCCTGTCAAACTGCACGAAAGGAGATAACATGCTAAATCCGTGATATCTTAGTAACTCACGTCTCATTATATGACTGTACCGAAGATCGGGGGCGGGAATCTATGCTTGCACGGGCGAAGATGACTCACAGTAGCGGTGTTATCCATGGCAGCAGTCGGTGTCGTACCCACGTCGCCCACAGTTTCTTCAATACCTGTCTCGCTTCACTGCCCGAGTCGACTACGTACAAGTTGTGTTTTTGTGCCGCGTGACTGATTTTCTGAATGAATCGTGTGCTCTCCCCCCCCCCCCCCCCGTCTCTCTCTCTCTCTCTCTCTCTGTGTCACTTCTTCTCTATCTCTCTCACCCTCTCTCTCTCTGTCTCTTCTTCTCTATCTCTCTCACCCTCTCTCTCAATCTCTCTCTGTCTCTTCTTTTCTATCTTTCTCACCCTCTCTCTCTCAATCTCTCTGTCTCTTCTTCTCTATCTTTATCACCCTCTCTCTCAATATCTCTCACTCTTCTTCTCTATCTCTCTCACCCTCTCTCTCTCAATATCTCTCACTCTTCTTCTTTATCTCTCTCCCCCTCCCCTCAATATCTCTCTGTCTCTTCTTCTTTATCTCTCTCACCCTTTCTCTCAATCTCTCTCTGTCTCTTCTTCTCCCTCTCACCCTCTCTCTCTCAATCCCTGTCTGTCTCTTCTCATGTTCGGCTTTTCCTTTCTCTCTCTGTAAGTCTCTCTCTCTCTCGCTCTGCCTCTCCCTCTCTCTCTCTCTCTCTCTCTGTCGTTCTCCTTTCTTCTATCTAAAGGCATATTTTTGTCCCTACGTACAAGTAAATATTTTTAATATCAGTATCCATCCATCCATCCATCCATCCATCCATCCCTCCATCCATCCATCCATTCATGCACATAAAGTATTTTTGTAATCTATCTATCTATCTATCTATCTATCTATCTATCTATCTATCTATCTATCTATCTATCTATCTATCTATCTATCTATCTATCTATCTATCTATCTATCTATCTGTCTGTCTGTCTGTCTATCTATCTATCTATCTATCTATCTATCTATCTATCTATCTATCTATCTATCTATCTGTCTGTCTGTCTGTCTATCTATCTATCTATCTATCTATCTATCTATCTATCTGTCTGTCTATCTATCTACTTACTTACCTACCTATCTATTTTACATCTGGAAAATGGCACCCTTGAGTCTCAGCTTCATCATCAGAGCTACTTATGACCTTCTGCCTACAGGCTCCAACCTATACACATGGGGTGCATCAGAAGATACAAAGTGCCCTCTCTGCAACGAAAGGCAAACATTGGAACATGTGCTGGCAGCATGTGGAGTGTCTTTAGGGCAAGGACGGTACACCTGGCGGCACAACAGAGTGCTGCAGGAACTAGAAGCCATCGTAGACAGGGCAAACGATAAAGCAAATAACAGCAAAAGAGTTGAGGTCCCACCTAAATACTTCATAGGCGCTGGCACGACATCAAATATTGAAATCAGGGACATTCCCTTACCATCACTGCTAGATGGTACAAATGACTAGGAAGTGATAGCGGACCTTCTAGAAAGAAGAGAATACCCGACTGCCATCAAGAACACAGGAATGCGACAGGACATTGTAGTGTACTCCACAGAAAAACAGGAATTCATAATGATCGAGCTTACGGTCCCATACGAAACTAGAATAGAGGAACAGCATTTATTCAAATTTGAGAACTACAATGATCTGGTCAAGCAACTGAGGCAGGGGGCAGGAATCAGGGCAAAAGTGATAGCTGTAGAAGTGGGAGCAAGAGGATTCGTAGCAACATCAGCATATGACCTATGTAAGCAACTGGCCATAAAGGGACAAGCAAGAGCAAGGGCATTGAGAAGCCTTTCATAAAAAAGGCCTCATGCTGGCTGTGGAGTATACGAAATAAGCATTGGGAACATAAGTAATTTCATTTGCAACAACCAATACCAGTCCTCCGTAGCTAAATCGCTAAAGACGCACTTCAAACGTGCAGTGCCAACTGGAAGATCATGGGTTCGATCCCGGGACCGAAAAAAAAAGCAACAACTCACAAGACCTCTGGGAGTCATGACCCAGAGGGGCCCACCCCCCTTAGAGTGTCAGGAATTTAAAGGGCCGAAACACTTGTCTGAGGGGGGTACTTCCTCTGATGATCTGAAGGAGTTGTGTTGTTGTTTCGCTCTCTACAGTAGAGAGTTTCCTGCATATCTATCTATCTATGTATCTCTACCTACCTATCTATCTATCTATATATATACGTCTCTGTGTATATATATATATACAGAGACGTTAAAAAAATGCATATTGTTCGGAATCAGATCAAGATTTGTTGCGAATTTAACTGCATTTCTCTCTCTCACACACACACTCACGCGCACACACATAACCTTTGTATTAAATATATAATACTATAATAATAAAGAAACACCATTTTATTCAGTGAAGATGAACCAAATATTTGCATAATTAGTTAACGAGTCACACATACAGATACATACACACGTATACATATTTCATAAGTGCAGATTTTATAGGTAATGAAGTTAAGCATTCAGTGGATTTTCAGCTCGGCCGAATACTAAATCGAATACAAATACCACATTCATGGGAACACTTCAAGCGAGTCAGAAACTGTGAGGCTTACATGCAGCAACGTGTTGGCTGCTAACAGTTATAAATTCTGATTTGATTTCTGATGACAAAATGTCTATTTTTTGTTACAGGAGTCATATGTGCAGACTTCACTCAAGAATAGATACGTTTAGCATTATTTTTGTTACAGGAATCATGTGTGCAGACTTCACTCAAGAATAGATACGTTTAGCATTGTTTTTGTTACAGGAGTCATGTGTGCAGACTTCACTCAAGAATAGATACGTTTAGCATTGTTTTTGTTACAGGAGTCATGTGTGCAGACTTCACTCAAGAATAGATACGTTTAGCATTGTTTTTGTCACAGGAGTCATGTGTGCGGACTTCACTCAAGAATAGATACGTTTAGCATTGTTTTTGTTACAGGAGTCATGTGTGCAGGCTTCACTCAAGAATAGATACGTTTAGCATTATTTTTGTTACAGGAATCATGTGTGCAGACTTCACTCAAGAATAGATACGTCTAGCATTGTTTTTGTTGAGATATTTCTTGGTCGTGGTGACAACTCACTGTTCTAGTTTAGCTAGACATCGGCTCGTTCTGTTGTTGGAGTCACAATCATTTCCTTAATACAGTGGTTATTGAACCTTTTTTTTTCTTTTTGGCCGTAGACGCCTTTTCCAACCTCAGAACAGCTATGGGCCCCCTTTTTTTGTTTTAGAACAGTGGTGTACCTCTTTCTGGCTTTAGGACAACTGTGGGTCCCTTTTTCGGTTTTAGAATAACTCTGGACCCCTTTCTGGCGTTATAACAGCTGTGGGACCCCTTTCTGGCTTTAGTACAACTGTGGACCCCCTTTCCAGCCTCAGAAAAGCTGTGAACTCCTTTTTTTTTGTTTTAGAACAGCTGTGAACCCCCTTTCTGGCTTTAGAACACCTCTGGAATTAATTTCTTGTTTTAGAGCAACTGTGGACCCCCTTTTCGGCTTCAGAACAGCTGTGAGCTCATTTCTGTCTTTATAACAACTGTGGGCCTCCTTTCTACCTTTAGAACAACTGCGGACCCCTTTCTGACTCTAGAACAACTGTGGACCCCCTTTCCGGCCTCAGAACAACTGTGGACCCCCTTTCTGGCTTTAGAACAACTATGGATCCCCTTTTTAGTTTCATAACAGCTGTGGACCCCCTTACTGGTTTTAAAACAGCTATGGACCCCTCATTAAAATAAAGCACGAATTCAGACATTTGCATGTCCCTCACATACTGGTTGTGGGTAACGCACGCTAAACCACTCCTTTCGGAGAAAAAAAAAGTCCACGTTCTCTCTTCTCCCCCAATTCGATCATCCTCTCTTTGATTGTCTTCATTCAACCCGATGTCGTCCTCCATACGCAGCCTTTTCAAGGTGGCTCTTGCAATCTCTTCCATGTTCATTCTTAGGGTTCCCTGAATTCAGGCCGTGCCTGTCAGCGTGTCCGCTCTCTCACTGCCTTTGACTCCCTCATGACCCGGGGCGGTAGATCCACGTCACGCTGGATTGTCGGGAATCCTCTAGAAGCTGGACCCACTCCCTGCGGAAGAAACCTGACTCAGGGAAGCGGACAGTCGTGTTGCGGGCCATGTCATCTTCCAGTGTCTCACAAGGTCAAGGCAAATACAGACATTGACACTTTATCCACTAGGTCTGTCTGTCTCAAGATATCCGCTAGGTCTCCCTATGTCTACATCTGTCCATGTCATGATATCCTCTAGATCTGTCCATCTCATTATATCCCCTAGGTCTATGTCATGACATCCCCTAGGTCTGTCTGTGTCATGATATCCCATAGATCTGCCTATGTCATGATATCCCCTAGGTCTACCTATGTCATGATATCCTCTAGATCTGCCTATGACATAATATCCCTTAGCTCTGTCTATGTCATGATATAGATCTGTCTACTCTCCTATTACAGCGACAGTGAAAGAAATAGTCCTGGGTTTATGGTGCAGTTTTACAGAAAAAAAAAATGACAAAAGAAGCACTGAGATGAACACGAAGAAGAATATACAGTAGCAAGCCAATATTTCGGCGATATGCCTTTATCAAGGACGACGAAAATAACAGAACAACAAGTAGACACAAAAATACCACTTCTCCTCTTGGTTAGAACCTGAAGTAAGTGACGGTGGAGAGTGTTTAAGAACCCAAGTCAATCCGTGCTAACACCAAAGTGGAGAGAGGGGGGAAATTCGGTCTCATCTGCCATACAACTGGGAAGGCTTCGATCCCTAAATCAGCACATTTCACGGGTAGAAATATTACTGAACATGCGTAGATAAGGCCAACTTGGCGTCGGCTAGCAAAGAGTTAACAGCTCAGCAGCAACCTTTGTTAACTCTAGTACGCAAATCGGCTAATACCCTCATGGAAGCATTACAGCGTGTAAACAGAGCAGTCGATAGTGTAAATTATGAAGAAATATTGCACACAAAAAAATCAAGGGGTTATCTGAAATCTGCACAGAAATGAGCTAAGTGTCTTCGTTGGTTGTTGTTTTTTTTTTTTTTGTTATTTATTGCTAGCGAGAGTTGGGGTTGTGTTGCTTCTCTTTATATAGTGCTTTTTTTTTTCTTCTCAAAAGGCAGCGGACTACTATCATTTGTTTGTCCGTGCGCTTTTAGATTCTATTAAGGCATCGTTTATCAGATGAGAAAAGAGTTCTGCACTCCTGTATAGCTAGTACAAGGGTTCTCAGTCTGTGGGAGATTCTGAACTGGGACTACAGACTGACGGACTCAGATTGTTAGAATATTATATTCAGATTTTTTTTAAATGAAAAGCATATTAACAAATCAAAAAACTGCCATTGGCAGTAAGGAAGAGAGTTCTAAGATGATGTACCTAGAACTTATTCGACTTCATGCAAGAGAAACATGGACCATGAACAAACATTTAGAACAAAGAATAAAAGCTACTGAAAAGTAGTTCTTAAAAAGATTGCTTCGCGTTTCATGGACAGCCAGAAAGACAAATGAAGAAGTACTACAGGCAGGCAAAGGAACATCTCAAACTTAAGACAAAGGCAATCAAAGTTTCTCAGACACAACAGCAGACATGAAGGTCTTGAAACATTGGCCATGACTGGAAAGACAAATGGCTAAAGATAAAGAGGGTGGGGAAGACAGAAATACCTGGGTGGAGTGACTGCATGGTTTGGCGGGTAAAACGGCAATCGAACTCATTTGAGGCACGGAGGACCGAGCTAGATGGAGTAAGATGACCCCGGCCTAGGCCTGTTGGCATCGCGCTGTCAGATCTGATGTGATATCAGATTATGTGGCAGGCATCTTTTGAATCAGACAGTTATGGAGGGGAGTAGTTGAGTGATATAGCATTATAACTTCTTCTTCCTTTTATCTCCCTGGAACTCGAGCTGGTGTTAGTTGCATCCGATGCGGTAAAGATGTTGAGGCACAACATCGTGTCGCATTGTGAGTGGGTATGACATTTTGTATGGCATATTGTGAGTGGGTATGACATTTTGTATGGCATATTGTGAGTGGGTATGACATTTTGTATGGCATATTGTGAAAAGGAAACGTGGGGTAAGAAAAAAAAGTTTTAGAATCATTACGCAAGTCTCTCTCTCTCTCTCTCTCTCTCTCTCTCTCTCTCTCTATCGCTCTCTACCCCTGCGTCCCCAATTCTCAACCCTTTGAAAATAAAGTATCTTCGTTCGTTCGTTCCTCCCTTTTTCTCCTATCTCTCTTCTATGTCTATCTCCTACGTCTCTCTCCTCTCTTTCTCTCTCCTCTTCTCTCTCTCCTCTCTCTCCTTTGTCTGTCTCATCTCTCTCCTATATCTATCTCCTATTTCTCTCTCCTCTCTTTCTCTCCTGTGTCTCTCTCCTCCCTCCCTCTCTCTCTCTTCTCTCTCTGTCTCTTACTTTGATGAGTGCTTATTCTTAATTATGCCAGTTTGTGGGTTTGATAAGTTTGAGAAACATCATCATGTGATCTCTTCGTTGTATTATCATCACCATCATGTCATCTCTTATTGTTATTATCATCATCATCACGTGATCTCTTATTTTTATTATCATCATCATGTGATAACTTGGTTATATCAGCATCATCATGTGATCAGCATCATTATATTATTATCATAATGTGATCTTTTCGTTTTATTGTCATTATCGTATCATCTCTTCGTTTTACTGTCATTTTCGTGTGATCTCTTCGTTTTACTGTCACTATCATGTGATCTCTTCGTTTTACTGTCACTATCGTGTGATCTCTTCGTTTTACTGTCATTATCGTGTGATCTCTTCGTTTTACTGTCACTATCGTGTCATCTCTCGTTTTACTGTCACTATCGTGTCATCTCTTCGTTTTACTGTCACTATCGTGTGATCTCTTCGTTTTATCGTCATTATCGTGTGATGTCTTCGTTTTACTGTCATTATCGTGTGATGTCTTCGTTTTACTGTCATTATCGTGTGATGTCTTCGTTTTACTGTCATTATCGTGTGATGTCTTCGTTTTACTGTCATTATCGTGTGATGTCTTCGTTTTACTGTCATTATCGTGTGATGTCTTCGTTTTACTGTCATTATCGTGTGATGTCTTCGTTTTACTGTCATTATCGTGTGATGTCTTCGTTTTACTGTCATTATCGTGTGATGTCTTCGTTTTATTGTCATTATCGTGTCATCTTTCGTTTTAATGTAATTATCGTGTGACGTCTTCGTTTTACTGTCATTATCGTGTGATGTCTTCGTTTTACTGTCATTATCGTGTGATGTCTTCGTTTTACTGTCATTATCGTGTGACCTCTTCGTTTTACTGCCATTATCGTGTGATGTATTCGTTTTATCGACATTATCGTGTGACCTCTTCATTTTATTCTCATTATCGTGTGATGTCTTCGTGACATCATTATGTGATTTTTTTCCCTCGTCTAATCAGTTGAGTTTAAAGGTTATCTGTGTAGTTCAAAGTTCAGAGTTCATGGATCAGATTAGTGTTCGTGTGTCGTTTTCAAAACTGATGTAAACTTCGTCTGGTTAAAGTTCATGTTTGAGGTTAAAGTTCATAGGTCAGTTCAAAGTTCATGGATCAGATTTAAGTTCATGAACCATGTTAATTTTCATGCATCAGCATTGAGTGTGTGAGAGAGTAAAGTAAATGTGTTAAACAGAGAGAGAGAGAGAGAAGGGGAGGGGAGTGATAGGAGAGAGAGAGAGGGGGAGAGGGAGAGATATTTGCAGGGCCAACCTTAAAGACCTTTGACTAAATGAACGGATAAAAATCAAACATTTTGGACATCTTATGCGGTCGGTACTAGCTCTTAATTAACCCGATGGCTGCGCAGTTACGTTGTATATGAGGTTGCTGGTTTAAATCTTTCTATGATCTAGCATCTTTGTGCGTATGTGAGTTTGATGTAAGCATATGTACCTTTACATTGTACTTATGTATACAAGCAAAAGTGTTCATTCATTTGCGCATTTTTTTGTTGTTGTTGCTGTCTATTTAATTGATGATGTCGTCACACCTAAAGCACACAATTCACATTTGAGAAGCCCAGACATTTTCATTACCAGAGGCAGAATGATCCAGATTATATACATGTTCGAGATGTGATCATTAGGAAAGCAGAAACATACAAATATCTAGGCACAACCTTCAACAGAAGCAATACACTAAGAGAGGAAATTAAAATCAGAGTACAGATAAGGAATAAAATATACTTTGCCTTGCAACACCTGTTAAAATCGAAAATCCTGTCCCTAAACACCAAAATAACAATCTCCAAAACTATAATAAGACCGGCCGTCATGTATGGATCAGAAACGTGGAGTACAACAGAGAAAGATGAACAACAATTGCAGATCTTTGAGAACAAGATCCTAAGAAGAATCTTTGGGCCCATAAAGGATACCAATAGTGGAGAATGGAGGGCTAGAAAGAGCAATGAACAGAACAGCTTATTTAAATCCCAACGAGTTATAAATATCTTGAAACTGAACAGATTAGGCTGGTTGAGGCATGTAGAAAGAATGGAAGAGAACAGACAAACGAAAATGATGTATGTACAAGAGATGAGGGAAACAAGACCAAGGGGTAGACCAAGACAGAGATGGAAAAACAACATAGAAGAGGATATAAAAGAAATTGGTGTCACCAACTGGAGAGAGAAGATTAAAAATAGAGAGAAATGGAGGCGAACTTTATCTGCAGCAATGAGCCTTAATGGGTCGGAAAGAAGAAGAAGAAGAAGACATCTGCTTTATTGATTAAAACAACAACAAAAATAGCAATAAGAAATTTTTTAAAAATAAAATTGAAGCCACCCCGAACTTTTCCCACTCTAAGTTGCGTCACTCTGGTTTACAGAGATATTTGAGAAGAGTGATTCGCCCCTAAGGCAGCTGCCAAATGTAATTTTCCTCTTGCTCGTTGGCCGCCATGATGGAGTTTTGATTTTATTATCTGAAGAGAATAGATGCTCCTCAAACTCGATGTCGTTTACTGGAAACTTTTAAACGCTCGTCAACTCCTTTACAGTGGAAAATGTGTCATTAAAAAAAAAGACAGGAGAAGACACACACACTCAAAAAAAAATCTCAATACTTTTAAATGGCACTGATAGAAAGAGTGAGGAAATTAGCAGAAACAAGAATAGCAGAAAGTAAGAGGAGCACGTACAAACGAAAAACATACAACAATCCAATATTTCAGCAAAAGCCTTTTTCTCAGTGATCACAGATAAAAACAACACAATATCAAAACACGAAAAATAAGGTCTTCTCCGGTAAGAAAGACGGGCAAGCAATGTGCCGTGTTTTTCCTTTCGGCAAAGTCTTTTGCCGAAATATTGGATTGTTGCATTTTCTTCCCATGTGTGTGCTTATCTTGCATTCTGCCGTTCTTTTTTCCCTGCCCACTTTCCTCACTCTTTCTATCTTTTGTAAAACTGAACCATGCGTTTCTATCTTCTTCATTACTACAACCTGTTTTACATCAGTTGCCATTTGTTACAGATAATTGGAACTTTGAATCCAGAACTTCAGGTTAATTTGTTGTAAAGGGAGCAAAAGGAGATCATTTCCATATAGCGAATGTGTCCCCAATGTTTCTATTGTTGTGTTCAGTGAAACTGAGGCATATAAGAAATTTAGTCTAGATATTTTCCTTCGTCTTCTCCAGACTATTGTTGTATAGGAAGGATTTTGTTCTGTGTGCATAGTTTACTAAATCTGTTCCATTCTCAGATATCTCAGAGTTTATCTGCTGTGTCTATTCTATAAGACACATTAGCTTTATCGTGCTCTGTCTGTCTGTTTGTCTGTATGTCTGTCTGTCTGTCTGTCTGTTCGTCTGTATGTCTGTCTGTCTGCCTACCTTCCTACTTACCTACCTACCTTTTAAAACTCATTCATCCATGAGAGATTTTTCCCAACAGCCTCTAGGTGTAGGATGAACTGGCGAAAGACCAGGTCACACAGAGAGTGACACTGCACGGGGATGTGATCTGGCTTTAGGAGGCTGTCAAGGCTAAACTTGACGACAAGGGATATTCGTGAGGAGACGGGCTTTGCAGCACAGGACAATGCTTGCTGCTACTGTGCTAAGTTATGCTAACCCGGCATTGATGGAATGGGTGAAGCATTACTTTAAAAAAGCACTCAGATGGACACCTCAGGGGAAACAGTAGTGAGGATAGACCACAAAGGACATGAAGAAGAACACCACAGACGATGTTCATGGCTCACCTTGGAATGAGCAGAAAAAAAGGAGAAAGACAGGCTGTTGTGGAGAACCCTTGCGGAAGCCCATGTGCCCTAGGAACCTAAGAGTTCAGAGAGAGAGAGAGAGAGGGAGAGAGAGAGAGAGAGAGAGAGAGAGAATGAGTAAAGAATGAAGATGCTCAACAGAATGATGCATGGAAAGTTCCTCAACCTGCCAACCCGGTTCAAAAGCGTCTTCTAAGATGCAAAGTGTCATAACGGTATTTTCTGGTTAAAAAGCGTTTTCTAAGATGGAAAGTGTTTAAACAGTATTTTCTAGTTCAAAAACGTTTTCTAAAATGGAAAGGGTCATGACAGTATTTTCTGGTTCAAAAACGTTTTCTAAGATGGAAAGTGTCACAACAGTATTTTCTGATTCTAAAGCGTCTTCTAAGATGGAAAGTGTGATAACAGTATTTTCTAGTTCAAAAGCGTCTTCTAAGATGGACATTGTCATAACAGTATTTTCTGGTTCAAAGCCTTCTTCTAAGATGGAAAGTGTCATGACAGTATTTTCTGGTTCAAATCCTTCTTCTAAGATTGTCATGACAGTATTTTCTAGTTCAAATCCTTCTTCTAAGATTGTCATGACAGTATTTTCTGCTTCAAAGCCTTCTTCTAAGATTGTCATGACAGTATTTTCTGCTTCAAAGCCTTCTTCTAAGATTGTCATGACAGTATTTTCTGGTTTAAATCCTTCTTCTAAGATTGTCATGACAATATTTTCTGGTTCAAAGCCTTCTTCTAAGATTGTCATGACAGTATTTTCTGGTTCAAATCCTTCTTCTAAGATTGTCATGACAGTATTTTCTGGTTCAAATCCTTCTTCTAAGATTGTCATGACAGTATTTTCTGGTTCAAAGCCTTCTTCTAAGATTGTCATGACAGTATCTTCTGGTTCGCTTACGCGAGAAACGACTACCTTTATCCTTTCTTTCCAGCAAACGAAAAATATGAAGGACAAAAGCACATAAGGATCAAACGAACCAAAATAACTAAACGAAGTTAGAGAGAGAGAAAAAGTAACAAAACAGAGAAGACTTGCCCTCATTCGCCTCACTGTACGTTAAAAATGAAACGACAAGAAAGAATTACAAGGTAGTAGAGACAAACAAGTATGATTTTAGACTCCTACCTTCATCCGATCGATTTCTATTGTTATCTGCAAAGTAACAGAAGCACGTGTCCATCTAATCACCGAAATGTCACACTAGAGGCTTTTGTTCCAAAGTCCGCCGAATTTTCCCAAAATAGATAATATGTTGATCACCGAGAGAGAAAGTAGAGTTTTTCTACAAATTTTTTTTAAGTGAAGAAGAAAGGAAGAAAGATTTTAAAGGAAGAACTGGAGGCAGTTTTCTCTGTTAGCTTTAGGGGTCGTCGGAGATGCTAGCGTTGCCGTGGTAACGGAAGTAATTAGGCTGTACACAGGCAAGTTTCGGTACAAACTGGAAAGGGGAGATAAAGCAGGAGTCAGAAAGGTTTAAGGTTACTGTTGCCATGGACGCTAAAAATGGCGTTCGTTAAGTGATATTTCTGGTGCTCTGACCTGATCTGTATGCCACAGACAGATAGACAGACAGACAGAAAGACAGACAGACAGGGATATAAATACACAAACAAGTCAGCAGACAGACAGACAGACAGACAGGTAGGTAGGTTAGTAGGTAGGTAGGTTAGTAGGTAGGTAGGTTAGTAGGTAGGTGGGTGGGTGGTTAGGTAGGTAGGTAGGTGGGTGGGTGGTTAGGTAGGTAGGTAGGTAGGTAGGTGGGTGGGTGGGTGGTTAGGTAGATAGATAGATAGATAGATAGATAGATAGATAGATAGATAGATAGATAGATAGATAGATAGATAGATAGATAGATAGATAGATAGATAGATAGATAGATAGATAGATAGATAGATAGATAGATTCTACTTTCGTACAATGATGTCAATGACGCTGTTGACTCAAGATGAAAAAGAACGAAAGAAAGAAAGAAACAAACGAACAAACACAGACATAAAGAAAGGAAGAAACAAAGACAAAACAAACAAACAAACAAAGACATAAAGAAAGAAAGAAACAAACAAACAAAGAGACAAAGAAAAAAAGGAAGAAAGAATGGAAGAAAGAAAGAAGATAGGAAAGAAAGAAAGAAAGTAAATAAGAAAGAAAGAAGACAACGAGAAAATCCTGTAAAAGTAGCAAAAACATTCAATATTTGGGCTGTAGCCTTTTTTTTAACCACAAAAATAAGATTTTTAAGGGCATGCATCTTTCCCATAGCAACATATGCCTGTGAGACCTGGACACTTAACAAAACATCTGAGAAACACATAAATGCCTTTGAATGTAAATGCTACAGAAGAGTTCTCCAAATATCGTGGACACAAAAAAGAACAAATATATCTATACTACAAGAGCTTAATATTGAAGAAGGCTGGCTAGTGAATAGGATTAAAGAGAGAAAACTGAAATATTTTGGACACATTAAACGTCATGATAATTTAGAGAAGACCGTATTGGAAGGATACATACTGGGAAAAAGAAAAAGAGGAAGACCAAGACGAAGATGGCTGCAAGACATCGTTGACGATCTGGAAATGGATGCAACAGCAGCAGGCCATCTTGCTCACAACCGAGAGGCCTACAGGAGTGCTGTTTGGGAGGCAAAGTTCCGCAAGGGACATGCAAATGAATGAATGAATGAGCCTTTTTAGTAAAAAAAAGAAACGTAACTCATAAACGAAAACAGATCTTGCCTGTCATGGCTTCGATATATGTCTAAGTTTAACATGAAACCACATAATGTACACTACACGTTTATTTCTCTCTGGTAATAATACACTTTTGGCTGTCCTATCATGTGGATTTACCTCTATTTGTAACTAGTCGACCTCCATACATTCTGGAAAAAAAAACAAAGGCCAAGGACAGTGGAGGCGTTTAAATTATAAACCTAACGATGCATGGATTTTTGAACGAAACAAATTCAGAAACATCCCTATAGAAAAAAATAACAAAGCAAAATCATATACATTTGATTGGACCAAAAAGCGTGTATGAATCTTGGCTCAGAATACAAGAAGCAAAATACGGTATTAAGAAGAAAATACACCGGAGCTTTTGTGGAGAAGTGGTTGTGGGGGGGGGGGGGGGCAATGGTCTCTCCGGAGGAAGATCGGTGGTTCTGAAGGCGTATTCTCCTTTTTTTTATAGCAGAGCCCAATAAATAAATAAATGGTGTAATCTTCTTCTTACATCTTACATCCTTCCCGTTCCGTTAAACGTCACATAACTCTTGCAGGGTAGTTCGCCAACTTTTCCTGTTTTCGGCGAGTTTTTAAACCTCATCAAGGGATTTTATGCCTACTAATTCGGCCTCTCTTAACAATGTCCTCTTCAGAGTTTCATGTGGTCGACCTCTTTTTCTTCGGCTAGTTGTGTTCCACTTGATAGCTTGTTTTGGGATTCTCTGATCATTTCTTCTCATCACGTGACCAACATATGTCCATCTCCTTTTCCCCTTAACCCATGAGACAGGTTGTTGTTGTTTGCTCATCTGTCTTATCTCTGCGGTGTTCTTGAATTCGTTCCACTTTATACCTAGTATTTTCCTTAGGCATCTCTTTTCAAAAGAGTCTAGTTTCTTGTAATCTTCTGGTTAGCTTATATTGCTTCTGCCTCTATACTGCTGGTTCTCTATTGTGCTGACGACAATTACTGATGTACGGACAACGAAACACTGCCTGCAGTGATTTACAGGACACCCAGGAAGATCACATACTGGCACATTGGATATATCTATCAAGACTGCATTACATTGACACTCACATCCGATTTATTGCGTGAATATGATGATGATGGTGATGACTCACGACGAAAATATATGGAAACGATTTCTCTGAAACGTGCATAGCCCAATACAAATAATTTCGCGCTGCTATCTAGCCAAGTTACTAGGATAGCGCCATAAAAGTTCAAGCTGGCTAACAACTATCACATATTTAACGCGACTCCGTTTCTCAATACAAACCGGGCTACACTACCCCTCTCACTCAACAGTCAAAACTTTTCTCCTCTCTGAGTTGACATTTTCGTCTGAGACGTAGGACACAAAACTTACTTTCCACGTGCAACGAATGACTTGAAAATCACGAACTCTGGCACAGAAAACAAGCATGGGGCCCAACTCTAAAACAATAGAGTTATATCAAGGGTTAGATACCTTTGACCAAGTACTGTCATAGTTCGAATCTTACCAGTGTCACCCTCACCTGTAAGAAAACACACACCTTCTCCATCTAGTAATGAAAATAGATGGGTGTGTGGTACATTTTTTGGCACACAGCCACACGCATAAGCAAGAGAAACTTCAGATCTTAAGCTACATTGGGACTATATATTAACAGACAAAAAACAAAGATAATGAAAAGTAATAGTGCAAGCAATAGCCCCATGGTAACTGAGGGAGTGCCAATTGAGGAAGTAGAGTATTTCACATAGTTAGGCAGCATAGTGGATAAATACGGGGGAATGGAAAACGATGTTAAACCCAGAATAACCAAGGCCAGGATAGCATTTATCCAGTTTAACAAAATATGATCATCTAAGAACATCAAAACAAGAACCAAACTTAGGCTTTTCAATACAAACGTAAAGACTGTCCTGCTATATGGTTCAGAGACATGGGTTATGACCAAGACAATACAACAGAGGATACACACATTCATGAACTACTGCTTGAGGAGGATGTTAAACATTACATGGCAGGGCACGATCAGGAACTAGGAGGTCTGGGAAAGGGCAGGACAAGAACCTATGAACCTACAAATCATGTCTAGGAAATGGAGGTGGACTGGCCAAACTCTGAGAAAACCCGACACGAGCGTAGCAAGACAGGCAGTGACATAGAATCCTCAAGGAAATAGAAAACGAGGAAGACCTAGAGACTTACTTGGAGAAGAGAAATTATGACAGTGCTCAGAGACCTGGAAGGAAGCAGAGAATAATTCCAAGATCGGGGATGACTGGAGAGCCTTTACCCGTGGCCCATGCTCTCTCTCTCTCTCTACACCTATAAGGTGTGAAAGGCGATGATGATGATGATGATGATGATGATGGTACAGTTTCACAAAAAGATAGAAAAAGTGAAGAAAATGGGCAGAGACAAGAATGGCAGAAATCAAGATGAGCACTTATAAATGAAGGACATGCAACAATCCAATATTTCGGCAAAAGCTTTTTTCAAGGATCACATACAGAAACAACGGAACAGATAAAAACATGAAGTACGTATACACGTAGCCTTTTAACCTCTTCCTTGTAAGAAAGTTCGGCACTAAATGCCTTCTTCTAGAGGCGACCAAGCATGATACTGACCACATCACCCTCTAGTGTGCCGACGGGGTCAAGGAAAATATGGACGCTAACACCATAACCCATAGCAGGTCTCCAGGGAAAAGTAAGGCTGCCTTTAAAGAACTCCGCAAAAAGAAACCAGATGATTAAAACACCGTAAGTTTTCTGATTTTAGAACAGAACAATCTTGGCAATGAATCAGTGTTTGTCTCCGAGACCGAGCCATTGGATAATTTTATATACATGAAACCTGTCTGATACCTTTCATCTGCTGAGACAGATTTAGATATTTGTTTTGTTCTGTTTGTGGGAAAGTTTTGTAAAGGCATTTATCTTGCTCTGTTTGTGGGAGAATGTTGTAAAGACATTTATCTTGGTCTGTGAGATAATTTTGTAAAGACATTTACCTTGTTCTATTTGTGAGAATTTTGTAAAAACTTTTGTCCTGTTCTGTTTGTGAGAGAGTTTTGTAAAAATATTTACTTGTTCTATTTGTAAGAGTTTTGTAAAGACGTTTGTCTTGTTCTATTTGTGAGGGAGTTTTGTAAAGATATTTGTCTTGTTCTGTTTGTGATAGAGTTTTGTAAAGATATTTGTCTTGTTCTGTTTGTGATAGAGTTTTGTAAAGACGTTCGTCTTGTTCTGTTTATGAGAGAGTTTTGTAAAAACATTTGCCTTGTTCTGTGTGAGAGAGACTGATATGGACCATCCTTTCTTGTTACAAGTGTAGAGAAAGTGTTATGTTAAGGAGACTAACCTTTAATTGTTTTTTTTTAATGGACAACAGTTGAGTGTTGTGTGTGAGACTTGTTGGTGTTATTTCTGAGGGAGTCATATTAATGTTATTTTGTATGAGACAGGTTAGTGTTATTTGTGTGTATAATAGGCTGGTGTTATTTGTGTGTAAAACAGGCTGGTGTTATTTGTTTGCATAATAGGCCGGTGCTATTTGTGTGGATGACAGAATGGTGTTATTTGTGTGGATGACAGAATAGTGCTATTTGTATAGGTGACAGAATGATGTTATTTCTGTGTATGACAGGTTGATGTTATTTGTATGGATGACAGAATGGTGTTATTTGTGTGGATGACAGAATGGTGTTATTTATATGGGTTACAGAATGATGTTATCTGTGTGAATGACAAAATGGTGCTATTTGTGTGGGTGAAAGAATGATGTTATTTGTGTGGATGATAGAATGGTGTTATTTTGGTGGATGACGGAATGGTGCTATTAGTGTGGGTGAAAGAATGGTGTTATTTGTGTGGATGACAGAATAGTGCTATTTATTTGGATGACAGAATGGTATTATTTGTATGGGTGACAGAATGGTGTTACTTGTGTGGATGGCAGAGTGGTGTTATTTGTGCTGGTGACAGAATGGTGTTATTTGTGTGGATAGCAGGTTGGTGTTATTTTTGTTGACGACAGAATGGTGTTATTTGCTTGGATGACCGGCGGTGTTATGTACTATTGTATATTGATATATAACTTATATGTCATGTGGTTTATTTAACAAGACTGGGCTGTAGAGAAACGATGTGCTAACTTTCAACGTGGAGATTTAGAGGCTGAAGACGCAGGAAGATCTGGAAGACCCTCACCAGTGGCAACTCTCTCTGGAAATTATTGGTCATGCTCATGATCTGATGAAGGAATTTCAGTTGAAACTATTGCTGAAACACTGGATATACCCGGGGATTGCGTTGGGCTTTTCATCATCATCGCCTGTCACTCCCCTTGTGAGCATAGGCCAAAGACTTTCCAGTCATCCCCGTTCTTAGAATTATTCTCTGCTTCCTTCCATGTGCATCCCTTGTCTCTGTCATAATTCTCTTCTCCAAGTAAGTCTCTAGGTCTTCCTCGTTTTCTGTTTCGTTGAGGATTCCATGTCAATGCCTGTCTTGCTACGCTGGTGTCGGGTTTTCTCAGAGTTTGGCCAGTCCACTTCCATTTCCTAGACATGATTTGTAGGTTCATAGGTTCTTGTCCTGCCCTTTCCCAGACCTCCTAGTTCCTGATCGTGCCCTGCCATGTAATGTTTAACATCCTCCTCAAGCAGTGGTTTATGAATCTTTGTATCCTATATTGTAATGTCTTAGTCATAACCCATGTCTCCGAACTATATAGCAGGACAGTCTTTACGTTTGTATTGAAAAGTCAAAGTTATTGGGCTTTTGGCTACGCAGCAACTATCGGCCACGTGAGCTTGAGTGCCGACGAGAAACGAAATCGAGTGGACACAACCAAGTTGATTCTGCAGCATTTTGAAATGGTCTAGTGACGTAACCTTTTAGAACGACTTGCCACTGGTGATGGAACATGTTTACACCAACATCATCTCTGGGAGCAAACAAAAGTCCTTACAATGGCGGCACCCCGGGCTCAGAAGAAACTCAAGACCCAAATCTGCCAGAAAGCTCTTTTTTGTGGGGGGGGGGGGGGAGAGGGTAGTAGTTGAGAGATAAGAAAGGTATATTTGTGACTATCTCCCTAAGGGCCAGACAATTAATGCAGAACTTTAACTTACGGTGCTGATTAAAAGATGAATTAAAAGAAAAACTTCAAAAGGAAGCTGCGAAAGTGTGTCTCTTTAAGCGGGATAATGCGCCTTCTCACAAGACGTTGGATGTTTTAAAGAGTTTAGGATTCTGAGTTCGAAGTGTTCACTCTGTGGAAGTGAATGCTGAAAGATCGCCAAAACAATGGAGAACAAGCTGAATTCTTTCCAGACTAAATGTTTACGAAGAATTAGAAGAATATGTTGGCCAAACACCATAAGAAATAACATCTTGTTGGCAGAAATGCAGATGAAGCCACTGACAGCAATTATTGAGGAAAGACGCTGGCGATGGTTGGGACATGTGCTCCGAATGACTGGCAACTCACTACCAAAAATAGAACTAAGATGAACACCACAGGGGAGCAGAAGTAAGGGCAGACCAAAGGAGACATGGAGAAGAACAACAGAAAGGATGTTGAGCAATAGAGGGCTCACCTGGGCAAGAGCGGAAAAAAAGACAAAGGACAGGCGTTTCTGGAAAAACCTTCTGGAAGTTCCATATGCCCTGGGCACTTAAGGTTCAGAGAAAGAGAGAGAGAGAGAAGGGGGATTTCTGAGTGCACAGATCATCCACCTCACCAGATCTTGTTCCATCTGAGTACTTCCTGTTGCCTAAACTTACTGTTTGAAAGGGATGACCATTTTTTATGACAGTTTTTTTTTTCAGTGACCAGATAATTAGATTTTTTTTGTTTTAGAAAGGTTAAAGAAGCTGAGAGATAATATGCCAGTTATGTTGAACTTGGGGTTGAATATTTAAAATAACGTGCATGTTTGTGGCTTGAAGTATTTGCCTTCTTGGTCGGGTTTTCAAGTTTTAAACACCCCGTCCTTGCTTTTGTGTACAAAGTTTTCGTTTCTTTCTTTCTTTTTTTTTTTTGTCGTTCTCCAGTATGAACAGGACATTTGTAGGAGACCGTGTTTTTTATATGTGTGTCTCAAAACTGGATTCCTACGAGAGAATGAATCCAAGCAGCGGAATTTCTGTGCCATGATCTCATTTCCTTTCTGGGTGTCAAGATTTCGCTCAAACACGCATTAAAGGCTTGGCTATCGAGCATCTGTAATTTGGAGTTGTGAGACAGCCAAGTAGATTATAGCGCTGTACTCTCGTGACTACGCGGTTCCTGGCTCTGCTAGAGTCTGCGGTTCGAGTCTCAGGTAATTATATATTCATTTTTTTTTCTTTTTAAAAGTCTACGGTGTTTTTTTTAACTAACCATACACCAGTGTAGTGTATTGCTTTACTCTACGGAAGTTTTATTGTTTCTTGTTTAGAAATACCCTTCATCTTTCTAATTTTACTGGTGCTAGTGTCCATGAATAGCTCTGAGAAGAGAGAATATGTATCTACAAGTCCGGGAAGACTAGTCGCAGTTGTCAGTGTATTAAACAAGAACACCTGTTTTTACGTCAGAACAAAGTTTTAAAACCCCATTCATATTTATAGGATATTCTGCGAAATTCAACTTCCTCATAAAATGGCGAGAAGATTAAAAACAAAAACATGTAACGTAGTTTTAATCTCTGTTCATTGGAAATGTGGCTACATTTGATAAAGCATGCATCTCTGTATCGCGAACGTCAAACTTCTGAGTATCGATATCATTATTATGAGATCACTACGGTATAATTATATCCTACAGAATAAAGTTAATCAATTACAGCTAATTACAATTAAATTGTTTATCGGTTAATTTTATGCTTATCGATTTCGACTCGTAATAATAAAGACTAGCTGTTCGACACGTATTCTGTATGCCAGTTACATGTATTCGCTATATAGCAGGTACTCGATTATAAGATTTCTGCAATGTTGGAATCATTATTTGGAGATATGTAGACATCGATTTACTAATGGCCACATTTTAAGACAGGGGAAACTACAGCACGAAAACTTCCTTTACCAGGTGCCACATGATGATGATGATGATGATGACGTAACCAGCTATGCCCTGTAGCATTTGCATGCCATAGAGATGTGAAGTGTTGATGCCTTGACAATGTCTAGGCCACTACAGCATCTGAGGTAGCGATACCAGCACCTGTACTTGTCTAGGCCATTACAGCATTTGAGTTAAGGATACCAGCACCTGTACTTGTCTAGGCCACTACAGCATCTGAGGTAGCGATACCAGCACCTGTACTTGTCTAGGCCACTACAGCATCTGAGGTAGCGATACCAGCACCTGTACTTGTCTAGGCCACTACAGCATCTGAGGTAGCGATACCAGCACCTGTACTTGTCTAGGCCACTACAGCATCTGAGGTAGCGATACCAGCACCTGTACTTGTCTAGGCCACTACAGCATTTGAGTTAAGGATACTAGCACCTGTACTTGTCTAGGCCACTACAGCATCTGAGGTAGCGATACCAGCACCTGTACTTGTCTAGGCCACTACAGCATTTGAGATAAGGATACTAGCACCTGTACTTGTGTAGGCCACTACAGCATCTGAGGTAGCGATACCAGCACCTGTACTTGTCTAGGCCACTACAGCATTTGAGATAAGGATACTAGCACCTGTACTTGTGTAGGCCACTAGAGCATCTGAGGTAGCGATACCAGCACCTGTACTTGTCTATGCCACTACAGCATTTGAGATAAGGATACTAGGACCTGTACTTGTCTAGGCCACTACAGCATCTGAGGTAGCGATACCAGCACTTGTACTTGTCTAGGCCACTACAGCATTTGAGATAAGGATACTAGGACCTGTACTTGTCTAGGCCACTACAGCATCTGAGGTAGCGATACCAGCACTTGTACTTGTCTAGGCCACTACAGCATTTGAGATAAGGATACTAGCACTTGTACTTGTCTAGGCCACTACAGCATTTGAGATAAGGATACTAGGACCTGTACTTGTCTAGGCCACTACAGTAATCTGAAGTAGGGATACCCCCACCTGCCCTTTCTGTCTTTGTTTTCCTAGGGAATCCCCATGTTCCAGTTTTCCCCGAGGCTGGGTGAAACTTGGTGCCATAAGGTCAGAAAAGAATTACCCCCGTGTGTGAAAATCAAACGAGGAAACCTTTTGATTTGCAAGCGAATGAACTAATCACTTCACCATCGAGGCCATGGAGGATTATATTCAAGCCATTTTTTTTATGAACTATAGACTTTTTGGGTTGGGTTATCACTTGGCTGTGGTGTCACTGATTGTCTTTGTTGTGTGGCTGCTCTTTATTTTATGTTCTTCTAGCTGCAGTTAATGTGGTTATTATTTTTTTTTCTCGCTATAGTTTTTGCTCTGTGTGTGTGTGTGTGTGTTTGTTTGTTTGTTTGTTTGTTTGCCACTGCTGTCAAAATATTTTGCGTTCTGTTACTTTTGCTGTTGTTACTGTTGTTGTAATTATTGTTTTTGCCATGGTTGTTTCGTTCTTGTTATAGTTATAACTGAGCTTTTTTATTGTTGTTGTTTTGTTATTTTGTTACTGTCATTGTTGTATTTATTGTTGTAGTTATTGTTGTAGTTGATCTGGCGTTGTTGCTGCCACTGTTGCTGCTTTTCTTGCTGTGGTAACTGCTCCTGCTTTTTTTTAGTTATTGTCATTGTTGTACTTATGGCTGTTGCTGCTGTGATTTTTGTTGTTCTTTTTCTGTTGTTGTTTTCTTGTTTATGTTATTCTTTTTATTGTTGTTGTTGTTGTTGCTATCGCAGTTATTGTTATTAATATTGATCTGTTGCTGTTGTTTTTGTTGTTGCTAATGTTGCTTTGTTCTTGTTGTTTATGTTGCTACTGTAGTTATAGTTGTTCCTATTATTGTTTCTTGTAATAATGTCTTCCCTCAGATGGAATCTTATTTCTTGTCCCAGTGCAGAACCTCGACCATGAAGTAGGATGAGGGGGTATATTACAACCGTTCCTTTGAATTCTGTCAGCTCACCGCTGAGAGGTAATTTTCTTCGACTGGCTCAGGAGAACATAAAAGCGATAACCTCTCCAGTTTAACAATCTCCACCAACCTAGGAGAGCATAAAAGCGATAACCTCTCCAGTTTAACAATCTCCACCAACCTAGGAGAGCATAAAAGCGATAACCTCTCCAGTTTAACAATCTCCACCAACCTAGGAGAGCACAAAAGCGATAACCTCTCCAGTCTGGCAGGCTCCACCAGCCTAGGAGAACACAAAAGCGGTAATCTCTCCAGTTTGGCAGGCTCAGTCAACCTAAGAGTGCACAAAAGCGGGAAACCTCTCCAATTTAACAATCTCCACCAACCTAGGAGAGCACAAAAGCGATAACCTCTCCAGTCCAACACTGAAGAAAGACAACTGCGTGTTTGTTCCGGGATTACAAAATGTCAGCCTAGCCCCGGCTTCGACTGTCATGGCAGCAGCATTGATTATGGCATCAGCACTGTACAGTTATTATTGTCACCCTGTATCCTGTGTGTCAGTCTAACTCAATCCATCAACTTCCGGGGACGTTTTGTCAGGTAAGCACTCTTCGTTTCTTCCTACTTTTTAAGTCAACTTTTGTTTCGTCTTTCAATGTTTCCCTTATGAGATGTTCTGTATGTATGCTACAAGTATTCGTTATGTATCAAGTGTTGTATATGTCGGTATTAAACGTCATGATAATTTAGAGAAGACTGTCTTGGAAGGGTATATAATGGAGAAAAGAAAGAGAGGAAGTCCAAGGCGAAGATGGCTGCAAGATATCGTTGACGATCTGCTAACGGATGCATCAGTAGCAGGCCATCTTGCTCACAACCGAGAGGCCTACAGGAGAGCTGTTAGGGAGGCAATGTTCCTCAAGGGACATGCAAATGAATGACCAACTTACTTTCATATGTCAGATACGAGTTTTCGCTGTAGTAAGTATTCTGTATGTTAGCAAAAAAGTATTCACCATACAAGTATTGACTATAGAAGTATTCATTATGTCAGCTACAAGAATTCATTATGCAGCAGGGGTATTCTGTACTTCACATACAAGTATTCACTATGTTTTCTATATGTCAACTACAAGTATTCACTATAGAACATGTATTCCATATATCGCCTACAAGTATTCGCTCTACAAAAGGTATTCTGTATGTCGACTACAAGTATTCACTATAGAACGTGAATTATATATATATATATATATATATATATATATCAGTTACAAGTATTCACTCCGCAAAGGGCATTCTGTGTGTCAGCCACAAGTATTCACCTTACAATAGGTGTTCTTTATGTCAGCTGCAGGTATTCATTTACGACAGGTTTTGTGTATGCCATTTACAAGTATTCACAGCATAACAGGTTTTCTATATGTCAGCTACAAGTATTCTCTGCAGCATTTCTTCCGCAACAAACAGGGATCATTACCTCCAGCACGGCAAACTAGGTTTATATTCTCAAAGTCCGCGACACATAAAACTGACATTTATTCTTCGGCAACGTGTTATTAAGTCTAAAATTTTGCTGTAGACATCTCCAGTATAGACCAGATTATTGACAAACTCTTCTCCGTCGCTGGTAAGGCGCTTGCTAGAAATCTATATCCCCAGAGAAATGTCAAACTTTGTTTCGCACCACGTGATAGCCTATGTTATATGAGCTGTATGCTCCAATCGTTCTTTGCCTTTGTGATTGAAGGGCCTCGGTTTCATATTCCAAATGTTAACTCTTATACGACTAAACGAAAACTATAAGGCGTGTACAAAAGGAGTGAAACTATTGCTGAGACACTGGATATACCCGGGGAATGCGTTGGGCTTTTCACCATCATCACCTGTCACTCCCCTTGTGAGCATAGACCAAAGGCTCTCCAGTCATTACCGTTCTTGGAATTATTCTCTGCTTCCTTCCCTGTGCATCCCTTGTCTCTGAGCACTGTCATAATTTCTCTTCTCCAAGTTAAGTCTAGGTCTTCCTCGTTTTCTATTTCCTTGAGAATACTTAGGACAATATCTTAAGTACTTTCATCTTCAAAGTAATCCCCTCTACTGGCTATATATTTGTACCCTTTCTAACGTTTTTTCCAATTGTTGGAATTCTTTCCTAGAACACACACTTATCCATGATGGCAAGAAGTTCTCTTATAGCATTTTCCCGAATCTCCTCCACCACATCCTTTCAAAGTTGTTTTATGTTTGGGAAACCGGAAAGTCTACTGGAGCTAAGTCCGGAAAATAGGGTGGATGGGGCATATCTGATGTTGTGCCAGATAACTGCACACTGGATATTGGATTTCTTTCTTCGTGAATATGCTTCTTAGCTTAATGTACTGACAGTCTTGTGCATAATGATCCCTAGTACTATTCTGAATTATACGAGGTCATATACTTTATTCTTTTACCATCCCTTCGAGCCAGAGAGCACAAGCTCAAATGGCTGCCGGATGGAAGAAATGAAATTGGTTCCTGATTATATTTCTGGCGACAGACGACTACGACTCTTGGCTTTCTCACTTGCCCTGGAGCTTCCCCCAGGAAAGTAAGATCACATGAACTTCGATTCCAAGCTCCACTTACCGCTCCACGAAGAATGCATCAGTTGTTCTTCATCTTTATTGTGGAGCTGTTATTAACATTGTTTTAACAGAGAACACTTCAGGGAAGTGAAATCAACGTTGCCGACTTTGCTTTGCCACCTTTGTTAACAGAATACAGTTTTTATGCAGTCGATGCACACGTTGCATGCAGATATTGATTTCAGTGGCAGTTTTCTAACACAAGAGTCAGAAGCCATTTTATTCAGGTCCGATAGCAATAGAGTTAAGGGATCGGTGTAGAACTTGCTCTACTAGGATGTGAAAAACCATGTTAGTACACTTGTGTCTACCCAGATATGTCCGTCCCTAGATCTATCTATCTATCTATCTATCTATCTATCTATCTATCTATCTATCTATCTATCTATCTATCTATCTGTCTGTCTGTCTGTCTGTCTGTCTGTCTATATGTCTGTCTATGTATGTCTGTCTGTCTCTATGTCTGTCTGTTTTTCTCATCCTCTCTCTCTCTCTCTCTCTCTCTCTGAACCTTAAGTGCCCAGGGCACATGGGGCTTCCGCAAAGGGTTTTCCACAAATGCCTGTCCTTCGCCTTTTTTTCTGCTCTTGCCCAGGTGAGCCCTCTATTGCTCAGCATCCTTTCTGTTGTTCTTCTCCATGTCTCTTTTGGTCTACCCTTACTTCTGTTCCCCTGTGGTGTCCATCTTATCTATCTCTTTATCTGCCTGCCGTTCTCTCTATGTATCTCTCTCCCCCTCCGTATGTCTTTCTTTCTGTTTGTGTGCTTGTTTTTCTGTTTGTAGAGCCGCTCTTACTTTATTTCTTACTTTATTTCTTACTTTATTTCTTACTTTATTTCTTACTTTATTTCTTACTTTATTTCTTACTTTATTTCTTACTATATTTCTTACTTTATTTCTTACTTTATTTCTTACTTTATTTCTTACTTTATTTCTTACTTTATTTCTTACTTTATTTCTTACTTTATTTCTTACTTTATTTCTTACTTTATTTCTTACTTTATTTCTTACTTTATTTCTTACTTTATTTCTTACTATATTTCTTACTTTATTTCTTACTTTATTTCTTACTTTATTTCTTACTTTATTTCTTACTGTCTTCTTATTCGCTTTTGTCTGTCCATCTATTTTTCCCTCTCTGTCATTTTTCTATGCTCCCGTATGTCTATTACCTTCTTTCTGCTTATTTTCTTCTGTCTGCCTGTCTGCTCCTTCTATCAGCTGTTTGTCTGTTTGTTTCCATTTGTCTGTTTATTTACTTCTGGCTGCCTGTTTACTAGCTTATGCCTGCCTGTCTACTCTTGTCTGTCTGTTTATCAGATATATGCGAAATTGTTCACACAAGAAGACATTGTTTCTCAAAATTCCACATGAAAGAAAGAACACACATCACTATTCTCTCTAATTCTCGACATTTATAACACATAGCAGTTTTACTTTATTTCTCTCTTATTCTCCTCTTCTTTTCTCTATATCTCTTCTATTTGCCTCTCTGCCTATATTTTCTCCTACATTTTCCTTTCTGCATCTCCTCTATATCTCCTATATTTTCCTTTCTGCCTCTTCTCTATATATCCTCTATTCTCCTTTCTGCCTCTTCTCTATATATCCTCTATTCTCCTTTCTGCCTCTTCTATATTTATCCTCTATTCTCCTTTCTGCCTATTCTCTATATATCCTCTATTCTCCTTTCTGCCTCTTCTCTATATATCCTCTATTATTCTTTCTGCCTCTTCTCTATATATCCTCTATTATCCTTTCTGCCTCTCCTCTATATTTCATCTATTCTCTTTTCTGCCTCTCCTCTATATCTCCTCTATTCTCTTTTCTGCCTTTCCTCTATATCTCCTCTATTCTCCTTTCTACCTCTTCTCTATATCTCCTCTGTTCTCCTTTCAGCCAAGCCCTGATCCAAAAATAGATGCCAATACTCAAGAGCCTGGTACACGCATTTATCAAGCATTTGGCTTCAATAGGAAAACTTATAAACGCCTTTGTCTGATCTCTCCCTCCCTCTCTCTCTCTCTCTCTCTCTCTCTCTCTCTCTCTCTCTGAGACGTTTTCTGAAAATCTGGGCATGGAGCATCAATGCCAATTTGTTCTGATATTGAACCAAGATGCAACATGGAGTACTGTAAGCATCTCGTTATTGTGAAACCTTCAATTCGCCAGATTTATGTTTGCGAAGTTGTGAGGCGTGGAAACAGTAACATATAGAAAAAAAAAGAGTATTATTTTTAGTATTATTTTGAAAGATCGTTATTGTAAAATGTGATGAAATGTCACATATACAGAAGACTTTGAATGTACATACATGACACATATATTGGCCTGCAATTGCCAAAATGACAGGAGAGAAGACAAACGGGCGAACGGAACGATAGTTAGAAAGACATGCAGACATTTTAGAAGGAAATATAATTCAGTCGGACGGACAGACGGACAGATATTCAAACACATGGTCGCATAGGCAGACAGGCAGATATTGAGACAGTAGAGCGGACAGACAGACAGGCATGCAGATACTCAAGCAAGCAGTGGAACAATAGGCAGACAGGCAGATATTGAGACAGACGGTAGACCAGATAGGCCAGCACTTATATAAACAGAGAGCCAGACAGTAGAACAGATAGACAGACATTTATTTAAAAAGAGAGACGGACAATAGAACAGATAGGCAACCATTTAGTTAAAAAGAAAGTCAGACAGTAAAACAGACATACAGACACTTATTTAGACAGAGAGACAGACATTTTGACAATTTTGATCTGGATATATAAACAACGCTTTCACACCTCATGTTCACTAGTTTTTTTCTTGTCAACACCTCTCTCTATCTCTGTCTTTCTCTGTATCTCTGTCTGTCTCTCTATCTATTTCTGTCTCTTTCTCTCTCTTTGTTTTTCTCTAACAGTCTTTATTTCTGTTTTTGATTCTCTTTGTGTCTTTTTGCCTCTCTCTCTCTGGTAACTCTCTGTTGCTATGTCTCTCTCTGTCTCTTTCCGTGGCCATCTCTCTTCATCTTTCTGTTTCTTTCTGCCTCTCTCTGTCTTTGTCTCTGTCTCTTTTTCTTTCTCTTTGTATGTCTCTGTCCCTAACTATCCGTTATTGTTATCTGTCTCTGTCTTTTTCTATCTCTCTGTCTCTGTCTTTTTCTGTCTCTCTCTGTCTTTGTCTTTTTCTATCTCTCTGTCTCTGTCTTTTTCTGTCTCTCTCTGTCTTTGTCTTTTTCTATCTCTCTCTGTCTCTGTCTTTTTCTGTCTCTCTCTGTCTCTGTCTTTTTCTGTCTCTCTCTGTCTCTGTCTTTTTATGTTTCTCTCTGTCTCTGTCTTTTTCTGTCTCTCTCTGTGTCTTTTTCTGTCTCTATCTGTCTTTGTCTTTTTTCTGTTTCCCTCTGTCATTGTCTTTTTCTGTCTCTCTGTCCCTGTATTTTTCGCTCTCTCTCTCTCTCTGTCTTTTTCGCTATCTCTTGGACCCTGTACATGTTCCATTCTCTCTCTCCCTCCCTCTCTCTCTCCCCCTCTCTCGAACGTGTATGAAACTTCTATTCTATCATTCTCTCTCCTAGTAGATACAAGTCTTTCGTAGCCGGCGCCATCTTGAAGATTCTGAAACAGTCATCGAGTTAGATTGTAAAGGAGCGTATCTCAGTTTCAAAAGAAGAGAATCATAGAACCATATACATCCATACGCTCCATCACCACATGAAACCTTATGATCTCTCTCATGTTACCCAGACAGAAAGAGATCACATTCTTGTCCTCCGTGAAGACAAAAGGATTGAGTCTTGACCTTTTCTTCCGCACCCTCCCCTCCCCCCTTTCCAACAACAATGCTTTCTCCGTCGTTCTTGAATAATCGCCTTTGCTTAAAAAAAAAAATTGGATAAATGTAATGGAGGATTATTCCGCGATTGTCTGCACAATAAAGCCCTCAGAAATGAGCATATATCTTTTGATTGGCTATAAAATAAAGCCTACAGATAAGGGCGTGTGCTTTTTCTCCTCAAATAAATCAAGAAGTCATTATCTGGTCTAATTACAATAGTTCTATTTGTGAATGAATGGGACAAAATAGTTCTATTCGTGAATGTATGGGACAAAATAGTTATATTAGTGAATGTATGGGTCAAAACAGTTCTATTTGTGAATGGATGGGACAAAACAGTTCTATTTGTGAATGGATGGGACAAAACAGTTCTATTTGATCTATCTATCTATCTATCTATCTATCTATCTGTCTATCTATCTATCTATCTATCTATCTATCTATCTATCTATCTATCTATCTATCTATCTATCTATCTATCTATCTATTCCTCGCTGTTTCATATTTATGTGTCTGAATATCCGTCTTTTTTTCTTCTTATCTAAACTATCAAATTGGCTCTGTCTATCAGTGTATCTTCATCTCCATCTTTCTCTAAAGTTCATTTTATCTTAACCATCTGGGCAGTTGTCTGCATTTTCTTTTATCATTGGCCATTATTTATTCCAAGTGAGGTTGGTTTTATTCTTTATGTCTTTTTTTTTAGTTCCTGTTTCCATTAGTTTCTGTCGTCGTTTTTTATTGTTTCACTTTTCAATTATTTTTCTTCACCCGGTACTGAACTCACTTTCGACGAGAAATTTTGATAGAAATCACTTAGAGGATAATCACTTTATAATTTAATATAGCGTGTTTCATTATACTTAACTTTGTCTAAATATTATTCATTGTATTGATTTGCATAGACAGGTAAGATCTACCAGTATCTACAACATTGCTTGGGACTGCAAGAGTTAATATTTTTGGGGTGATTATTTTATACAGTTCTACTGCTATTATAATTTCTGTGTGTGGTTTTTTTTTTGTATTTATGAAAGTTTTCCTTCTTCTTCTGCATTTGAGGTTGCTGGTCACATCAGATCCTGATCCCTGTCGACATAGCAAAGCCCGCAGACCTCTCCAGATCCTGATAGAAGCCCCCAAACCTTTTGCCCCAAGCTTGTGCCCTCTGGCCATGTCTCACGCCTCAGGCCTGCATGGTTTGGGCGCTCTTGGAGGATGTGTTCTGGAGTTTTCCTGAAACATGGAGCAAACTGTTGATGTGAAAGAACTTTGAGGATGAGTTCTGGTGATTTAATTTAGTCCTTTAGGCTGTGAAATAGAGGCAGAAAAGCAAATGATGAGGTCCTGAAAGAAAATTCAGAATAACGAAAACATAGCTGAAATCATAAAGAAAAGGCGGTTCAAAATTCTTGGACATGTCATGAGAAGAGAGAGGTTAGAGAACTTAATACTGACTGGAAAATTCAGTCGCGGAGTGAGAGGGGAAGAGAGAAAGAATGAATGAATGAATGAATGATCTTTATTTTCAAAGGGTAAAGAATTTGGAGTGCAGGCCCGTCTTACATTCTACCCTTCATCACTGCATCTTCCATTCTTCTCACACAGAGAGACAGACAGAAAGATTGATTAATTGATTGATTGATTGATTGATTGGTTGGTTGATCTATTTTCATCTCAAAAGGGTTAAAATTGGGCACGTAGGCCAGTCTGACATTCTGCCCTTTATCATACAACTTTCATTCTGTTCCAGACATTCTACAAATATGTTGATGATATAACAAACATAACAATAAAGAAACTACATACACATTAAAATGACTAGCTGCATACTCATATAAATGACTAACTACATACGCATATAAAGGACTACACAGAGAGAGAGAGAGAGAGAGAGAGACAAACAGAGAGACAGAGACAGAAAAGTAGACGACATGAGAAAAATATTTCAGCAAATTAATCAATTCGTACGGGGGGGGGGGGGGGGGTGCCGAGAATGGAACGAAACGGAAAATTATGAGCGTCAACATCACACAAGACACCAGGTCGGTAATTTGCATGTCCCTTCCGGAACTTTGTCTCCCTAACAGCATTCCTGTAGGCCTCTCGGTTGTAAGCAAGATGCCCTGCTGCTGATGCATCCATTTGCAGATCATCAACGATGTCTTGCAGCCATCTTCGCCTTGGTCTGCCTCTCTTTCTTTTTTCCCATTATGTACCCTTCCAAAACTGTCTTCTCTAGATTATCATGGTGTTTAATGTGTCCAAAATATTTAAGTTTTCTCTCTTTAATCCTCTTTACTAGCCAGCCTTCTTTAATATTAAGTTCTTGTAGTATGGATATATTTGTTCTTTTTTTTGGGTCCATGATATTTGAAGGTCTCTTCTGTAGCATTTGTATTCAAAGACACTTATTTGCAGGAGATCAGTAAAGAAAAATGTCATAGTAAGTCTTCCTGTGATGTTTGATGCTGTGACTGACTGTGAAGATTAAAACTGAATTGCTTACCCGCGTATCATCATCAATCATGTGACGTGTCCTTTCCAGAACGTTGTCCCTCTCACAGCCTCCCTGAATGTAACACGGTCTTGAGCAAGTTGACCGGCGTCTTGCAGTGACATGTTCAGACTTTCCCTGATGTTCTAAGTCCACCTTTGGCGAGGTCGTCCCTTTTCTCTTTTGCCGAGGCACTATGCCTTCAGCTATCAACCCCCCCCCCCAAGATTTTGTGTCTCTTGATGTGGCCGAAGTATCTCAGGTTTCTGAGATCTTTATGGTGTAAGCGAGACAGTTTTCAGCGACACCCTAATATGGGATTCAGAAAATGGGGGGAAATCATGACAACCCGATCAGTCAGGCTCAGATACAGAGTGAGAATATCAGAGTCATCAACGTTCTCAGCTGAGCAAGAGCATCCTATCTATCTATCTATCTATCTATCTATCTATCTATCTATCTATCTATCTATCTATCTATCTATCTATCTATCTGTCTGTCTGTTGTCTGTCTATCTATCTATCTTTTGAAATAAAGATCAATCTATCTATCTATCTATCTATCTATCTATCTATCTATCTATCTATCTATGAAAGAGCTAACAGGGACGAAGACTAAAAGACAAAGTCAGAATTTTGCTGTTGCATGTCCCTAGAGTGCACTAGTCTCTCATGACTAAGGTCAAAGGTCCAAATCCGGCTGGAGGCACCCCAGTCACCCAGCTGTAGAAATGGGCACCCGACTTCTTCTGGAGTTGGGGAAGGAAAGGCGGCCAGGCGTGATACTGACCATATCACCCTCTAGTGTGCAGACAGTTCAAGGAAAATATGGGCACTAACACTATACACCTACTTGCCTCTAAGGCATGACAGGGTTACCTTTACCTTTTATGTCTGTAGAAATGTCAAAAGGATGTTCCTCTGCTCCGTGCAGATGTTGAAGCATAGACATCGAATCAGCGTGGGAGCTGGTTGCGGTGGTCAAGCTTAAAGGTCCAGAATGCACTCAAAGACGACAAGCTTTTCTGCAGGCTCCACTGCCATAGATATTAGATGCCTTGCCCATGTTAGCCTTGCTGAGCTTGTGTATAGGAGCACAGAGTGAACGTTGTGGGGGGGGGGGGAACAGGGTCTTGGCCAGCTTTTTTTTAACTTAGTGGTCTCTGATGACCGTGTCTGCACTCTAACACACTTATCTGTTGACCCATGAGGTTAGTATGACAAGGAACTTACATGGTGTGGCCTGTCGTGTGGCCTGTCGTGTTACCTGTTTATTAAGACTTTGCAACTTTAAAACATAAATTCATGGCCGTGCTCGTAGAACACCGCCTTCTGATCCGAGAAACACGGGTTCGAATCACATTAAAATCCGACAGTTATTTTTTTTTTTTGGTTTCTGTTGTAGGTAAAAATCTGCACCTTCTGCACCTCTGGGTAAGTAGGCCTAGATGACAACCTCATTGTATTCCTTTTCCTCACTCTCCTTACCACCCGCTCTCTTCTAGAGGACGCTAGTTACCGGGTACATGAGTTGTCATTTATTCTGTCATTTTGTTTAAACAGTTTTCATTGGACGGTTTTGGTACCTGCTAGCGGCTGGCTAGGTCTGCCATGGTTTCAGAGCAGAATAACAGCCTCGGAGAATCCTGACCCTCCAAGTGGGCAAAACCCCTCCCTCTAAGTGGACAAAATCCCTCCATCCAGATGGACAAAACCCCTCCATCTAAGTGAGTAAACCCCATCCCTCCAAGGAGCAAAACCCATCCCTCCAAGGAGCAAAACCTCTCCCCCAAGTGGGGAAAATCTCTCCCCCAAGTGGGCAAAACCCATCCCTCCAACTGAGCAAAACACCTCCTTCCATGTGAGCAAACCCCATCCCTCCAAGTGAGCAAAACCCTCCCTCCAACTGAGCAAAACACCTTCCATGTGAGCAAACCCCATCCCTCCAAGTGGGCAAAACACCTCCCTCCAAGTGAGCAATACCTCTTCCCCAAATGGGCAAAACCTCTCCCTCTAAGTGGACAAAGCTTGTCTCTTCAAAGTCAGATCCCGCCCCCCCCCCAGAACAGTCACAGTACGCTCCTGCCGGTGGGCCAGGGCTCCGTTCTATCCTGGGACCTTAGGACCACAATTTCTCATCCAGTGTCCCGGGGGGGGGGGGGTCAGGATCATCCACCGGTACATACACACAAAGAAAGAAGACAACCTAGAAAGGATGTAAACGACATCTTAACGTGAACACACTAAGCTCTCTAGATCCTCTGGCACTTACATTCTATGTACCAAATAAGACAAAAGAGGAAAGAAAGAAGGATGACGAAGAATATATATTTCATTCTTCCTTTCTTTGATTGACAGACTGGTCTTGGGGTTTTGTTTTTTATATATATATATATATAAAGAAAAAAGCAGCAATCTAAGAAGTACCGTAACTCTCTCGCTAAACGAATTATAATTTTAACAAATCGGTTTCTTAATGTAGGGTTTACAGCTCCGGCCGGGCAAGGTTGTTGGGGAAATGTCAGAGGGATCCATAATTGCTGTTTGTCATGGTTTGAATCGGTTGCACATACAGAACTGTAGTCCCGTCGAAGAATAACGTTATCTATTGTTTCGTGACTGTGATATGTTACTGCGACGTTCCTTTTCAATTTGTGGTAGTTTGTCTTGATACCAGTCTGTGTGTTGGAGAGACCGAGCGTTTTTGTGATCTTGTCTCAGAAAATTTTTGAACTATTTCTTTCGGCGTCGCTTCCTAGCGTTTTGCTTTCCGTTAAATCTAGCAGCTTTTTTTTTCCTTTTCCTGGGCGCATTCCTTGCTGCGGGTGTACCTTCCTGTAAGTGTGAGTGCGCTGTTCTTACCAGTCAGCGATGTGAAGATGTTTGGATACAGGCATCGGTGTTGGACTGTGATGACCTTCTTGGTGTCTCCCTTGGACAAGTTAGCTTCCCCCCAACAGACTCTACAAGATCATGAGATTAACCTAGAATGTGTTTCACGTTTTAAATCTTCCATCATTTCTGTAACGGTAAAGGTACAAATCCCCTTTTCCGCGCCATTAAGGCACATTGGGGAATACGGTGTTAGACCCTTCTCTGGTACCCACTTTTAGAGGCTGGGTGGACCCAGGGGCTTTTGTTGGTGTGTACCAGAAAAAAAAAAATCTCCACTGCTGGGACTGAACCCCGGCACCATCTGGTTGATAAACCCAGCGCCTAACCACTCAGCTAACCAGGCCGGCATTGTAAAGGTACCTATCGTTATTTTTATATTGTTTCTTTCCGATGTTTTCTTGCTGGTTGTATTTAATTGTTCTGCTTCTATGGAAGTGCTAGCTTGGTATTCTTTGTAGGTGATGCTGTGAAGGTATTGAGCTAAATCACATGCTGTCGGATTGGGAGTAGGTTACAATTTGTGTGGGTGTGTGTGTGTTTCTGCTTCAGCACTGAGAGGAGCTGAAAAACTTAGGGCGTGAATTGCTTCTTTAGAAGACTCCACTACCTTGGAGGTTGTAGCGATCTCTATAACCAGACTGGATCTGTTACCTAGGGTTAAAAGCGGAGAAGTGAGACAGGGTTTCGCCAACCCTGACACAAGAGGCTGTGCTGCCACATGGAACAACGCCCGTTTCCCAAGCTTCTTTATCTTTCTATCTATCTATCTATCTATCTATCTATCTATCTATCTATCTATCTATCTATCTATCTATCTATCTATCTATCTATCTATCTATCTATCTATCTGCCTGCATGTCTGTTTTCACCCACATGCTACTCATATCATTGTCTGTTATTAATTTCTATGTTGACCTCTCGCTTTAACAGTCTCTCATCTTGTCTCACTACATTGACATTCCCCGTCTCTCATCTTGTCTCACTACATTGACATTCCTCGTTTCTCATCTTGTCTCCCTACATTGACATTCCCTGTCTCTCATCTTATCTCCCTACATTGACATTCCCTGTCTCTCATCTTATCTCCCTACATTGACATTCCCTGTCTCTCATCTTATCTCCCTACATTGACATTCCCTGTCTCTCATCTTATCTCCCTACATTGACATTCTCTGTCTCTCATCTTATCTCCCTACATTGATATTCTCTGTCTCTCATCTTGTCTCCCTACATTGACATTCCTGTCTCTCATCTTATCTCCCTACATTGACATTCCCTGTCTCTCATCTTATCTCCCTACATTGACATTCCCTGTCTCTCATCTTATCTCCCTACATTGACATTCCCTGTCTCTCATCTTATCACTCTACATTGACATTCCCCGTCTCTCATCTTGTCTCCCTACATTGACATTCCCTGTCTTTCATCTTATCACTCTACATTGACATTCCCTGTCTCTCATCTTGTCTCCCTACAATGACATTCTTTGTCTCTCATCTTATCTCCCTACATTAACAGTCTTGGTCTCTCATCTTGTCTCCCTACAATGACATTCCCTGTCTCTCATCTTGTCTCCCTACAATGACATTTCCTGTCTCTCATCTTGTCTTCCTACAATGACATTCTTTGTCTCTCATCTTGTCTCTCTACATTAACAGTCTTGGTCTCTCATCTTGTTTCTCTACATTAACAGTCTTGGTCTCTCATCTTGGTCTCTCATCTTGTCTCCCTACAACGACATTCCCTGTCTCTCATCTTGTCTCCCTACAATGACATTTCCTGTGTCTCATCTTGTCTTCCTACAATGACATTCTTTGTCTCTCATCTTGTCTCCTTACATTAACAGTCTTGGTCTCTCATCTTGTCTCTCTACATTAACAGTCTTGGTCTCTCATCTTGTCTCTCTACATTAACAGTCTTGGTCTCTCATCTTGTCTCCCTACAATAACACTCTCTGTCTTTCATCTTGTATCCCTACAATAACAGTCTTGAACTCTCATCTTGTCTCCCTGCAATAACATTCACCGTCTTTCATCTTGTCTCCCTACAGTAACATTCACCGTGTCTCAACTTGTCTCCCTACAATAACATTCCCCGTCTCTCATCTTGTCTCCTTACAGTAACATTCTCCCGTCTCTCATCTTGCCTCCCTACAGTAACATTTCCCCGTCTCTCATCTTGTCTCTCTACAATAACATTCCCCCGTCTCTCATTTTGTCTCTCTACAATAACATTCCCCCGTCTCTCATCTTGTCTCCCTACAATAACATTCCCCCGTCTCTCATCTTGTCTCCCTACAATAACATTCCCCCGTCTCTCATCTTGTCTCCCTACAATAACATTCAACCGTCTCTCATCTTGTCTCCCTACAATAACATTCCCCCGTCTCTCATCTTGTCTCCCTACAATAACATTCCCCCGCCTCTCATCTTGTCTCCCTACAATAACATTCCCCCGCCTCTCATCTTGTCTCCCTACAATAACATTCCCCCGTCTCTCATCTTGTCTCCCTACAGTAACATTCAACCGTCTCTCATCTTGTCTCCCTACAATGACATTTCCCGTCTCTCATCTTGTCTTCCTACAATGACATTCCCTGTCTCTCATCTTGTCTCCCTACAATGACATTCCCTGTCTCTCATCTTGTCTCCCTACTATGACATTTCCTGTCTCTCATCTTGTCTCCCTACAATAACATTCCCCCGTCTCTCATGTTGTCTCTCTACAATAACATTCCCCCGTCTCTCATGTTGTCTCCTTACAATAACATTCCCCCGTCTCTCATCTTGTCTCCTTACAATAACATTCCCCCGTCTCTCATCTTGTCTCCCTACAATAACATTCCCCCGTCTCTCATCTTGTCTCCCTACAATAACATTCCCGCGTCTCTCATCTTGTCTCCTTACAATAACATTCCCCCGTCTCTCATCTTGTCTCCCTACAATAACATTCCCCCGTCTCTCATCTTGTCTCCCTACAGTAACATTCCCCCGTCTCTCATCTTGTCTCCCTACAGTAACATTCCCCCGTCTCTCATCTTGTCTCCCTACAATAACACTCCCCGTCTCTCATCTTGTCTCCCTACAATAACACTCCCCGTCTCTCATCTTGTCTCCCTACAATAACACTCCCCGTCTCTCATCTTGTCTCCCTACAATAACACTCCCCGTCTCTCATCTTGTCTCCCTTCAATAACACTCCCCGTCTCTCATCTTGTTTCCCTTCTGTAACACTCCCCGTCTCTCATCTTGTCTCCCTTCTGTAACACTCCCCGTCTCTCATCTTGTCTCCCTTCAATAACACTCCCCGTCTCTCATCTTGTCTCCCTTCAATAACACTCCCCGTCTCTCATCTTGTCTCCCTTCAATAACACTCCCCGTCTCTCATCTTGTCTCCCTACAATAACACTCCCCGTCTCTCATCTTGTCTCCCTTCAATAACACTCCCCGTCTCTCATCTTGTCTCCCTTCAATAACACTCCCCGTCTCTCATCTTGTCTCCCTACAATAACACTCCCCCGTCTCCCCGTTACATTTTTACAGCCAGAATTTTTACTTCGCTTTTCCTTGACTTAGCATGCAGAGTGCCGGGCGACATCAACTAGAAAATATACGTGCATGGAGAGATTAATATAAAGAAGAAGCATTGACCGAACACTGCATAACGAAAACTTCAACAGCGTGAATGGGGTACAAACTTTTCAGGGAAAAGCAAGAAAAACACAAATATTAAGTTACTTTAAAGATCTCAAAAAACAAAAAAAAAACAGCAGAGGTATTTTTTGCACAAATTTTACAATTATCGTGAACAACTGAAAACAATAAACAAGGAATATTTAACAAATAACAGAACTAATAACATACGTCTATTTAAATCCATAAGAAAAATATTATTATTAACATTCCTTAAAAATATAATGAGAAGAAGATGGTTCAAGAACATCACAACAACAGGAAAGATAAATAGATTAAAAGGAGAGAGGATTAAATCTTTAGATTTATCACTTTTCGGTAATTTCATCTGGTGAGTATTTATGTCTATGAAATGAAAGAAATGCCGATGGTGATAAAGCAGTAAAGGCAGACAGAGGTGTATCGTTCAGTTTTAGGGACAAAAGATAATAAGAATGAGAAAAATGAACAGGAGCGAGACTGACAGAAAGTAATGTGAGGATGAAGAACATATCAAGCATTAAGTCTGCGCTGCCACGACAAGTTTTAGCTACTCACAGCGCACCATCTTTTTATTCCATGTCCAAGTATCCTGCTTTAGTTTCTTATATTTGTTGAGTCGGGGATTTGTGGGACAGTGAGACACAGGGATATATAAAACAAATCCTTCTTTTTAGATATCAGACATAGGGATATATAAAACAAAGCCTTCTTTTTAGATATCAGAAACAGGAATATATAAAACAAAGCCTTTTTTTCAGATATCAGACACGGGTATATATAAAACATATCTTTCTTTTCAGATATCAGACACAGGGATATATAAAACATAGCCTTCTTTTGAGATATCGGACACAAGTATATATAAAACATATCCTTCTTTTCAGATATCGGACACAAGTATATATAAAACATATCCTTCTTTTCAGATATCAGACACAGATATAAATCATAGCCTTCTTTTCATCTATCAGACACAAGGATATATAAAACATAGCCTCTTTTTTTATATCAAACACAGGGATATATAAAACATAACCTCTTTTTTTTATATCAGACACAGAGATATATAAAATATAGTCTTATTTTCAGATATCAGACACAGAGATATATAAAATATAGCCTTCTTTTCAGATATTAGAAACAGGGATATATAAATCTTAGCCTTCTTTTCAGATATCAGAAACAGGGATATATAAATCTTAGCCTTCTTTTCAGATATCAGAAACAGGGATATATAAATCTTACAACACAACTCCTTCAGATCATCAGAGGAAGTACCCCCCCCTCAGACAAGTGTTTCGGCCCTTTAAACTCCTGACACTCTAAGGGGGGTGGGCCCTCTGGGTCATGACTCCCAGAGGTCTTGTGAGTTGTTGCTTTTTTTCGGTCCCGGGATCGAACCCATGATCTTCCAGTTGCCACGCGTCTTTAGCGATTTAGCTATGGAGGACTGGTATTGGTTGTGGCAAATGAAATTACTTATGCTCCCAATGCTTGTTTCGCATACTCCACAGCCAGCATGAGGCCTTTTCTGCTGTTTCTGAAAGTCTTCTCAATGCCCTTGCTCTTGCTTGTCCCTTTATGCCCAGTTGCTTACATAGGTCATATGCTGATGTTGCTACGAATCCTCTTGCTCCCACTTCTACAGCTATCACTTTTGCCCTGATTCCTGCCCCCTGCCTCAGTTGCTTGACCAGATCATTGTACTTCTCCAATTTGAATAAATGCTGTTCCTCTATTCTAGTTTCGTATGGGACCGTAAGCTCGATCATTATTAATTCCTGTTTTTCTGTGGAGTACACTACAATGTCCGGTCGCATTCTTGTGTTCTTAATGGACTTCTCTTCAGATATTAGACACAGGGATATATAAATCTTAGCCTTCTCTTCATATACTAGAAACAGGGATATATAAATCTTAGCCTTCTCTTCAGATATTAGACACAGGGATATGTAAATCTTAGCCTTCTCTTCAGATATTAGACACAGGGATATATAAATCTTAGCCTTCTCTTCAGATATTAGAAACAGGGATATATAAATTTTAGCCTTCTCTTCAGATATTAGACACAGGGATATGTAAATCTTAGCCTTTTCTTCAGATATTAGACACAGGGATATATAAATCTTAGCCTTCTCTTCAGATATTAGGCACAGGGATATATAAACCTTAGCCTTCTCTTCAAGTATTTCGGGGGGATATGAGCCTGCCAGAGTGACAGGTTGGTAGGGCTATTGTTATACTGCAGGGAGGACTACTACCAATGTTGATGAGAGGCAGGAGTACCTTCACTGTTTACCAGGGGAGGATGACTGCTGTCAATGTTGACCGGGGAGAGGAGAACTACTGTCAATATTGACCGGGGAGAGGAGACCTGCTGTCAATGTTGACCGGGGAGAGGAAACGTTATCAATATTTGTACAGTTCTACATACTTTGTTCCTATCTTCTGCTCACTCACAAAGAACACACATACTCACTCTGCACGGACAGTGACGTGCTGTTAATTCTGTCCTTCAGTTTCTACATGTGTACATGATCATGTTCCAGGAAGTAAAGAAAGTCCCGCGTCGTACACGACATGACTCATAAGCTCGTCCGACCAAATGACCAGAATCTCTTGTTTCGTGACTACCTTCTACTGACTCTGAGTAAGTGATGGCCAAGAGTGACAACTATCCCTGAGTGACAACTGACCATGAGTTACTGCTGACCCTGAGTGACAACTAACCCTGAGTGACAACTGACCCTGAGTGACAACTGACCATGAGTTACTGCTGATCCTGAGTGACAACTAACCCTGAGTGACAACTGACTCTGAGTGACAACTGACCATGAGTTACTGCTGATCCTGAGTGACAACTGACCGTGAGTGACAAATAACCCTGAGTGACAACTGACCATGAGTGACAACTGACCATGAGTTACTGCTGACCCTGAGTGACAACTGACCATGAGTTACTGCTGACCCTGAGTGACAACTGACCATGAGTTACTGCTGACCCTGAGTGACAACTGACCATGAGTTACTGCTGACCCTGAGTGACCACTGACCATGAGTTACTGCTGACCCTGAGTGACAACTGACTATGAGTGACTGCTGACCATGAGTTACTGCTGACCATGAGTGACTGCTGACCATGAGTTACTGCTGACCATGAGTTACTGCTGACCATGAGTTACTGCTGACCATGAGTGACTGCTGACCATGAGTTACTGCTGACCCTGAGTGACAACTGACCATGAGTTACTGCTGACCATGAGTGACAACTGACCATGAGTGACAGATAACCCTGAGTGACAACTGACCATGAGTGACAAATAACCCTGAGTGACTGCTGACCATGAGTTACTGCCCTCATCTCTTGAACTTGATGAATTTGTCGCTGGGCTTTTTCCGACATTTTAGGTCCCTAGGCCTTCTAGCTTTCCTGACCAACAAAACAAGTGCATGGAACCATATAATAACTTCCTGGTCAAAACCTCTCTAGCCAGTGAGAAGAAAACAAATGCCTGGTACTACATTATAAATAAAGACTGCCTAGTTCAAATCTCTCTAGCCAGTGAGAAGAAAACAAATGCCTGGTACTACATTATAAATAAAGACTGCCTAGTCCAAATCTCTCTAGCCAGTGAGAAGAAAACAAATGCCTGGTACTACATTATAAATAAAGACTGCCTAGTCCAAATCTCTCTAGCCAGTGAGAAGAAAACAAATGCCTGGTACTACATTATAAATAAAGATTGCCTAGTCCAAATCTCTCTAGCCAGTGAGAAGAAAACAAATGCCTGGTACTACATTATAAATAAAGACTGCCTAGTCCAAATCTCTCTAGCCAGTGAGAAGAAAACAAATGCCTGGTACTACATATAAATAAAGACTGCCTAGTCCAAATCTCTCTAGCCAGTGAGAAGAAAACAAATGCCTGGTACTACATTATAAATAAAGACTGCCTAGTCCAAATCTCTCTAGCCAGTGAGAAGAAAACAAATGCCTGGTACTACATTATAAATAAAGACTGCCTAGACCAAATCTCTCTAGCCAGTGAGAAGAAAACAAATGCCTGGTACTACATTATAAATAAAGACTGCCTAGACCAAACCTCTCTAGCCAGTGAGAAGACAACAGAACCCCGTGTCCCTTGCACCAAATTAAAAGTCCCATGGCATGTATGAAAAGTCTAGAAACTGGACATGCATCTCTCTTGAACTTGACTGAACTTTTAAAACTGTATTAGACTTTTCTCTTGCTTTTTTTTCTTTTTATTTCCGCTTATATAGATTTAAATTGGTTGCTAGCCGCTACGTGTTTTCAATGTCAAAAATCTGCACAATGACCGTAGAGATGTAGCACTTTCTTTCCTAGAGTATTTTGTCATTACTTGTACTTGTACGAACTCCCTGTAACTGTGAGCTGGTGTTCTATCCACCCGATGCTATAGAGATGTTGAGGCACAGCATCGTATCGGCGTGGTAGTGGGTTATGGTAGCTACTTTATCAGTCCCGGAGTACAGCTAAAAAGCAGGGGGTGTGCAATGCTTCTTTAGCAGACTCCACCACCATGGGGACTATGGCCATCCCTGCCCCGTTAGCCAGGCTGGGCCTGTTACTGGAGTTACCACGGAGAGGTGGGACAGGGTCTTGGTCAGCTATGAGTCGCTAACCCTGACGCTGGCATATCAGCTATGGGTCAATGATTGCTTCATCGGACAAACGTTATCACCCCCCCCCCGTATTTTGTCATTAAGTAAGTTTATTTCTGGAGGACTCCTTGTTCTGTGACAGCTTGGGGGTTGGGGGGGGGGGGGGGATTTTCCCCTGTGTATCTCATCATAATCATCATCTTGTGCCGTCTCCCCAGATAAAGATGGCAGAGGATCCCCTAAAGTTTGATTCCCCCCCCCCTCCTCATTTTTGTAATAGTTCACCCAAGCTAAGATGATCCTAGACAATATCTTGACGTTACTGTCGTTCTGTGGAGTTTAATGTCGTCGGTGATGTCTCATCAAATATTTATTGTACAATGAAAGGGCGGAGCAGTTTTCAAGGAAATGTCGGGAAGAAAGAAATCTGTCTCGGGGAAAAACGTTGAGTTCCATTAAAGGTTTTAATCTTCAATCACAAAACACCACCACAAAAAAATCGTCATCTTAAGAGTTAGATAAAGCATCTCTTCTAATGTCTTCTGTATCAGAGATCAAGTTATTTTCAGACTTAAATCAACCGTTTCTTGTAATGTCTTCTGTATCAGAGATCAAGTTATTTTCAGACTTAAATAAACCGTTTCTTGTAATGTCTTCTTATCAGAGACTAGCTTATTTTCAGACTTAAATAAACCGTTTCTTGTAATGTCTTCTGTATCAAAGACTAAGTTACTTGTCTTGTCTTGTCTCCTTGTCTTGTCTCCTACCTCATATACCTTTCAGGGTAGAAGGGACAAATAGACGTCTTAATAGGATTCGACGATTTGTTTCATGTAACTAGATATTTAATGCTTCTGTAATTTCCTCTCTCAATCTCCTGCGTGGGCGGCCTCTTCCTCTGTTACCTACAAATCTTAGTGTGCATGTATCAAGTTACTTTCAGAGTTAAATAAACAATTTCTTGCAATGTCTTCTGTATCAAAGACTAAATTACTTTCAGGGCTAAATAAACCATCTCTTGTAAGGTTTTCTGTATCAGAAACTAAGTTACTTTCAGAGCTAGATAAACTGTTTCTTATCATCTTCTCCTAATCTCTTCTATGCGAGGGATAGGTCAACTTCACAGTTAAACTATTTCCTGTAATCCCTTCCATATTAGAGACCAAATTATCACTATCTTAAAACAATAAACTATCCTCAGCACAGTTAGTTTATCCCTCCGTGATCTTCATCTGTCTTCATTTAAGCAATCACTGTCCAGTACGCCCTGTGGCGTCATACAGGGCAGCACCAAATTCTCTCCACTTCTCACGATCTGCAGCCAGCCGTTGGCTTGTGCCCCGGCCGTGTTGCATGCCACTCATTTCTTCTTATACAGTTCTCCGCCAGGTAGCTTGGGGTGGCCTCTCCTATTTCTTCTCAGGTGCCCATCTCATGGCTGTTCTGGCGATCTTGCTGGGGCCCCTTCGAAGCCCATGTCCAATCTATGCCCATCGTTTTTTTTTTCTGTTATAACAAGTAACATCAGTGATATCTCTTGTCTTTCTATAAAAACCAAGAGTACACCTTGACTTAATATTGAAGAAGGCTGGCTAGTAAAGAATATTAAACAGAGAAAACTTAAATATTTTGGACACATTAAACGTCATGAGGATTTAGAGAAGACAACAGGCGTTTCAAAATACTTAAATAAACTTTGGAAGTGACAGCCTGTCCCTCTGGTATGAATTATTTGTGAATAACTCCTTCGCTGTCATAGAAGTACACCAACATTGTCTTCATTTTCGAATTTTGAAGAAGAAATGTTTACCTTTTGGTGATGGTGATGACTTCCACTGAGCACTTTGGCGTGGGATCATAGCGGAAAATCCATGTTTCATCCTCTGCAACAATCAAACATAAGAAATGTTTCTTTTTGCTACGCGTTTTGATGATGTCTTTAGCGTACTCAACAAGCTGATGTTTTTGGTCATCAGACAACGAATGTGGTAGAAACCGTCAAGCAACTTTTTTCTTGCCCAAATCTTCCATTACAATTTTAAGAATGGTCTCTCGGTTAACACCAAATTCATTTGTCATCATCCTCACAGTCAAACAAAGATCTTCTTGTATCCATTCCCTGACTTTTGCAATGAGTTCCTCATTACGAACAGAAATTTGGCGTCCATGTCTAGTTGCATTTGCAATCGTTTCCACACCACTTTTGAATCGTGAATACCACCTGAATATCTGTCCACAAAATAAAAAATTATCCCCATAAACTTGTCGCATCAATTCAACTGTCTCAATGGCAAGTCTTCCGAGTTTTAAACAGAATTTAATGTTAGCTTTTTGCTCCATGCTGATTACATGACAATGCATCTCTGACTAGGTCAACAAAATGGCGGGGTATTTGTCGTCTGCTTATCGAGCGGCGATGAAAAGTTGCCAGATCATAGATGAAGGTTGCCTCTTTGGATTCCATGTTTGCTTCATTGATGGCATTTTTGTCTTGGCCATAATAAAATCAGTCTCATTACTTAATTGTCGGACCTTGTATATATATATATATATATATATATATATATATATATATATAATATATATATATATATATATTTTTTTATGATGATAAACGATAAATTAACTCATATATAAATATTTCATTCATGATGAACAATATATTAATGCATATATAAATATTTCATTCTTAATGAACAATAAATTCCGCTTTTAAAATTTCATGCGTTTTTTATAAACAATAACTCCAGTTTTGCACGGGCAATAATTCTATATTAGTTCACGGATAATAATTCTATATTAGTTCACGGACATTAATTCTATACCAGTTTCTCATTACCTTGAAAATATCTTACAGTTCCTACATGGAAAACAATACAAAAGTAGTTATCCCACGCCTGACTTAAGGCGAAGGGAGATACTTCGACTCAGACAAAGACGCGCCACAGCCTCGCGGCTGCAGAAATAGGTACCTGGCTACTTATTGAGTTGGAGAAAGGAAGGCTGACCACGTCACCATGTCACTTGGTGCCCACGAACCAAGGAAAATATGAGCAACAGCACCTTGTCATCTACATGTCTACGCTCAATGACGAGGCAACTTTTTCTAGTCGCCCGAAGTTTGTACTAATGTATTCGTCACCTAGTTTTAGTCATGGCTTTCTGTTCTCTTCTCGTATTTTTGTTCTGGCGATCTTGTTGGGGCCCCTTCGAAGCCCATGTCCAATCTATGCCCATCGTTTTTTTTTTCTGTTATAACAAGTAACATCAGTGATATCTCTTGTCTTTCTATAAAAACCAAGAGTACACCTTGACTTAATATTGAAGAAGGTTGGCTAGTAAAGAATATTAAACAGAGAAAACTTAAATATTTTGGACACATTAAACGTCATGAGGATTTAGAGAAGACAACAGGCGTTTCAAAATACTTAAATAAACTTTGGAAGTGACAGCCTGTCCCTCTGGTATGAATTATTTGTGAATAACTCCTTCGCTGTCATAGAAGTACACCAATATTGTCTTCATTTTCGAATTTTGAAGAAGAACTGTTTACCTTTTGGTGATGGTGATGACTTCCACTGAGCACTTTGGCGTGGGATCATAGCGGAAAATCCATGTTTCATCCTCTGCAACAATCAAACATAAGAAATGTTTCTTTTTGCTACGCGTTTTGATGATGTCTTTAGCGTACTCAACAAGCTGATGTTTTTGGTCATCAGACAACGAATGTGGTAGAAACCGTCAAGCAACTTTTTTCTTGCCCAAATCTTCCATTACAATTTTAAGAATGGTCTCTCGGTTAACACCAAATTCATTTGTCATCATCCTCACAGTCAAACAAAGATCTTCTTGTATCCATTCCCTGACTTTTGCAATGAGTTCCTCATTACGAACAGAAATTTGGCGTCCATGTCTAGTTGCATTTGCAATCGTTTCCACACCACTTTTGAATCGTGAATACCACCTGAATATCTGTCCACAAAATAAAAAATTATCCCCATAAACTTGTCGCATCAATTCAACTGTCTCAATGGCAAGTCTTCCGAGTTTTAAACAGAATTTAATGTTAGCTTTTTGCTCCATGCTGATTACATGACAATGCATCTCTGACTAGGTCAACAAAATGGCGGGGTATTTGTCGTCTGCTTATCGAGCGGCGATGAAAAGTTGCCAGATCATAGATGAAGGTTGCCTCTTTGGATTCCATGTTTTGCTTCATTGATGGCATTTTTGTCTTGGCCATAATAAAATCAGTCTCATTACTTAATTGTCGGACCTTGTATATATATATATATATATATATATATATATATATTATATATATAATATATATATATATATATTTTTTTATGATGATAAACGATAAATTAACTCATATATAAATATTTCATTCATGATGAACAATATATTAATGCATATATAAATATTTCATTCTTAATGAACAATAAATTCCGCTTTTAAAATTTCATGCGTTTTTTATAAACAATAACTCCAGTTTTGCACGGGCAATAATTCTATATTAGTTCACGGATAATAATTCTATATTAGTTCACAGACATTAATTCTATACCAGTTTCTCATTACCTTGAAAATATCTTACAGTTCCTACATGGAAAACAATACAAAAGTAGTTATCCCACGCCTGACTTAAGGCGAAGGGAGATACTTCGACTCAGACAAAGACGCGCCACAGCCTCGCGGCTGCAGAAATAGGTACCTGGCTACTTATTGAGTTGGAGAAAGGAAGGCTGACCACGTCACCATGTCACTTGGTGCCCACGAGCCAAGGAAAATATGAGCAACAGCACCTTGTCATCTACATGTCTACGCTCAATGACGAGGCAACTTTTTCTAGTCGCCCGAAGTTTGTACTAATGTATTCGTCACCTAGTTTTTAGTCATGGCTTTCTGTTCTCTTCTCGTATTTTTGTTCTGGATCGTCATCGCTTTCTCACTCATCACCACCTTCCATCTATTTCCTCTCTTCCGACGCCATTGTTCCTTTAAACTACATAAGCGTAAATGACAATGTGATAAAGTGTTGGCACGATTACAGGCCTTGGTTAAATCAGACATGACTAATAATGTATGGTTAATAAGAACTGACTAACTAAACCAAGTCTGCTTTAGTTAGTCAGTTCTTATTAACCATATATTATTAACCAGACCTGACTAACTAAAGCAGACTAACCAGACCTGACTAACTAAGACAGACTAACCAAACCTGACTAACTAAAAGCAGACTAACCAGACCTGACTAACTAAAGCAGACTAACCGGACCTAAATAACTAAAGCAGACTAACCAGGGCTAATTAAAGCGGGATAACCTGGACAATGTGCAAGAACTAGTTAACCAGGGCAGACAAAACGGAGCCAGTTAACCAGAACAAGTTAATCAGATCTGACCAGTTAGGACCTTATCCCAACTTCTCTGTTGCAGTCCTGGTAATTGTCTGACCTAATATTCAGTCTAGAGCGGGGGGGGGGGGGGGGGGGGGGGGTAACATGGTCATAGAGTATATTTAGAAAACTCACTTCTTATGCCCACAGATCTTCCAACAAGACATCCCAGCCCACTCCCTTTCCGACACGACGTCCGCATGTCTTCTACCTTATCCTTCGCTTAAACATCAACGGGCCAGTTTCTCTCACAAATCGGGCAGCTCGTCCCAGTCTTTCTTGCAGGCAGCTGAGGTCTGATCACATCCTTTGCCCGAGTGGCTTGTACAGATGGTATCCCTGCAGAACATGCAGAACATGTGCTGTGTTTTTTTTTTTTTTTGGGGGGGGGGCTGTTTTCCGCAAGCATAAAGGTCTCCTGCGCCAGTTTTCAGCTTTTGGTGTAGGTGACGTCTCAACCTGCGAAGTCCTGTACATAGCCTGAGTTAATGGCTTTTAGTTTCTTGAGATTTCGTAGTGGGCGAGTCAAGGTCCATCTAACGGTTGCGTGTATGACCGTTTGCTAATGTCCCCACGCTGGTAGGTGAGGTAGGCTTGGGCAGACTTTGGGTATAACAGAGTTCACAAACTGGTACGTGAGGTAGGCTTTGGCAGATGTGGGTATAACAAAGTTCACAAACTGGTAAGTGAGGTAGGCTTGGCAGATTGTGGGTATAACAGAGTTCACAAACTGGTAAGTGAGGTAGGCTTGGGCAGATTGTGGGTATAACAGAGTTCACAAACTGGTAAGTGAAGTAGGCTTGGGCAAAGTGCTTATATATATATATATATATATATATATATATATATATATATATATATATATTATATATATAAGTGCGTTTCTTATTTCTACAAAACCACATTTTAACTCCTTCACTTCAAAACCACACTGACAGAATTGGAAGATCTTGCACATCTGTATCAATTAATGCTCACAGCAATATTTAAGCATTCGAAATAAAAGTGAAAAGTAACACATCTAACCCAAACCATATTTTTTTAAAAATTAAAGATTAACTTCCTTCCAGTTTCTTTCTAGCAAAATCTCTCATCAAAGTTTATTCTGGCAAAAGCAAAGAAATTAATTCAAGAGTAAAAGGGTTAAACATGTACATGTTTCAGCATGATTATGGCTTCCGCAACGAAGAACAAGAGTTCTCAGTTACAAGATAACTAAGTCATCCCAACTACATCTCTTTGTAACAGTGTACCTCTCTATGTAACCGCGTTCAGACAGTGACCTCGTGACATGGAGTGTGGTAGCGCGAATAAATTTATACTTAATCTATGCTGGCATTAAACAAAAAAAAAACGAAAATCATTTCAGCTGCCGGTGCCAGGAGATAGATATCTGACTGTTTATTTTCCCTCCATCTCTCGCGGTACCAGACCTGACTAACTAAGCAGACTAACCAGACCTGACTAACTAAAGCAGACTAACCAGACCTGACTAACTAAAGCAGACTAACCAGGGCTAATTAAAGCGGGATAACCTGGACAATGTGCAAGAACTAGTTAACCAGGGCAGACAAAACGGAGCCAGTTAACCAGAACAAGTTAATCAGATCTGACCAGTTAGGACCTTATCCCAACTTCTCTGTTGCAGTCCTGGTAATTGTCTGACCTAATATTCAGTCTAGAGCGGGGGAGGGGGTGGGGGGGGGGGGTAACATGGTCATAGAGTATATTTAGAAAACTCACTTCTTATGCCCACAGATCTTCCAACAAGACATCCCAGCCCACTCCCTTTCCGACACGACGTCCGCATGTCTTCTACCTTATCCTTCGCTTAAACATCAACGGGCCAGTTTCTCTCACAAATCGGGCAGCTCGTCCCAGTCTTTCTTGCAGGCAGCTGAGGTCTGATCACATCCTTTGCCCGAGTGGCTTGTACAGATGGTATCCCTGCAGAACATGCAGAACATGTGCTGTGTTTTTTTTTTTTTTTGGGGGGGGGGCTGTTTTCCGCAAGCATAAAGGTCTCCTGCGCCAGTTTTCAGCTTTTGGTGTAGGTGACGTCTCAACCTGCGAAGTCCTGTACATAGCCTGAGTTAATGGCTTTTAGTTTCTTGAGATTTCGTAGTGGGCGAGTCAAGGTCCATCTAACGGTTGCGTGTATGACCGTTTGCTAATGTCCCCACGCTGGTAGGTGAGGTAGGCTTGGGCAGACTTTGGGTATAACAGAGTTCACAAACTGGTACGTGAGGTAGGCTTTGGCAGATTGTGGGTATAACAAAGTTCACAAACTGGTAAGTGAGGTAGGCTTTGGCAGATTGTGGGTATAACAGAGTTCACAAACTGGTAAGTGAGGTAGGCTTGGGCAGATTGTGGGTATAACAGAGTTCACAAACTGGTAAGTGAAGTAGGCTTGGGCAAAGTGCTTATATATATATATATATATATATATATATATATATATATATATATATATATATATATATAAGTGCATTTCTTATTTCTACAAAGCCACATTTTAACTCCTTCACTTCAAAACCACACTGACAGAATTGGAAGATCTTGCACATCTGTATCAATTAATGCTCATAGCAATATTTAAGCATTCAAAATAAAAGTGAAAAGTAACACATCCCAAACCATATTTTTTTATAAATTAAAGATTAACTTCCTTCCAGTTTCTTTCTAGCAAAATCTCTCATCAAAGTTTATTCTGGCAAAAGCAAAGAAATTAATTCAAGAGTAAAAGGGTTAAACATGTACATGTTTCAGCATGATTATGGCTTCCGCAACGAAGAACAAGAGTTCTCAGTTACAAGATAACTAAATCATCCTAACTACATCTCTTTGTAACAGTGTACCTCTCTATGTAACCGCGTTCAGACAGTGACCTCGTGACATGGAGTGTGGTAGCGCGAATAAATTTATACTTAATCTATGCTGGCATTAAACAAAAAAAAAAAGAAAATCATTTCAGCTGCCGGTGCCAGGAGATAGATATCTGACTGTTTATTTTCCCTCCATCTCTCGCGGTACCAGACCTGACAATTGTATTCCTAGCGGCACACACAAGGCACAAATTAAAACTCACAGACTTATCGATAAAGATGCAAGGAGAATTCTCAGAACAATTTCGAAGCAGGAAAGACGTGGATGGCAGCTCCCCTAAGAACAAGGCATGGAAGAAAAGATTCCAAGATTTGAGTTCTTATCAAGAAACTGACCATCAAAATTCTTTCTAATGGAAAAAAGGAACATTTTTCTCGGGGTAAAGTTTCATTTTTAGTGTCTGTGTTTTGTTTTTTTTTAAAAGTCAGTTCAACGACGATATCTAAGCAAGCGGCAGGCGGCCAAGGCATTTATGTCTGTCAGATAGAAGGCGAAATAAAACTGAACCGAGGAATCGTGAAAATAAATGTCTAAACCAGTGGTTCTCAAACGGTGTGCCGTGAGGTATTCTCCAGGGTGCCACGAGATATTCTCCAGGTGTTCTTTGAGATATTCTCCAGGTGTGCCACGAGATATTCTCCAGGTGTGCCACGAGATATTCTCCAGGTGTGCCACGAGATATTCTCCAGGTGTGCCACGAGATATTCTCCAGGTGTTCTGTGAGATATTCTCCGGGTGTGCCGCGAGATATTCTCCAGGTGTTCTGTGAGATATTCTCCAGGTGTGCCACGAGATATTCTCCAGGTGTTCTGTGAGATATTCTCCAGGTGTGCCACGAGATATTCTCCAGGTGTTCTGTGAGATATTCTCCAGGTGTGCCACGAGATATTCTCCAGGTGTGCCACGAGATATTCTCCAGGTGTGCCGCGAGATATTCTCCAGGTGTGCCACGAGATATTCTCCAGGTGTTCTGTGAGATATTCTCCAGGTGTTCTGTGAGATATTCTCCAGGTGTTCCGCGAGATATTCTCCAGGTGTTCTGTGAGATATTCTCCAGGTGTTCTGTGAGATATTCTCCAGGTGTTCTGTGAGGTATTCTCCAGGTGTTCTGTGAGATATTCTCCAGGTGTGCCACGAGATATTCTCCAGGTGTGCCACGAGATATTCTCCAGGTGTTCTGTGAGATATTCTCCAGGTGTGCCGCGAGATATTCTCCAGGTGTTATGTGAGATATTCTCCAGGTGTGCCACGAGATATTCTCCAGGTGTTCTGTGAGATATTCTCCAGGTGTGCCGCGAGATATTCTCCAGGTGTTCTGTGAGATATTCTCCAGGTGTTCTGTGAGATATTCTCCAGGTGTTCTGTGAGATATTCTCCAGGTGTGCCACGAGATATTCTCCAGGTGTGCCACGAGATATTCTCCAGGTGTGCCACGAGATATTCTCCAGGTGTGCCACGAGATATTCTCCAGGTGTTCTGTGAGATATTCTCCGGGTGTGCCGCGAGATATTCTTCAGGTGTTCTGTGAGATATTCTCCAGGTGTGCGGTGAGATATTCTTCAGATGTTCTGTGAGAGATTCTCCAGATTTGCCACGAGATATTCTCCAGGTGTTCTGTGAGATATTCTCCAGGTTTGCCACGAGATATTCTCCAGGTGTGCCACGAGATATTCTCCAGGTGTTCTGTGAGATATTCTCCAGGTGTGCCACGAAATATTCTCCAGGTATACCCCGAGACATTTTTATTACTTAGACCAGGGAGAGGTCGGTTGTGGATTCTTGGGACATAATAGCCCAAAGATTGTGTAGCCAGTCATACGTGGCCACGGAGATGGAAGAAAAATATTGTGCCATGTTATCCTCCAGAGCTGGTTTAGATCTCAAGTACCCGCTTAGATCTACCTGGAAAGTCAGAGGAAAGATCTGAAGATTTCTTTTTTCTACCTGTAATTTTCATTTTCTAAGTTTTCTTACGAACTCGGTGATTTTGTCGCTTGAAGTCAGAGCATTTTTTCCCTCCATATTCTCGTTTAGATGGTTTCTTCATCGTCATTATCATCATCGCCTTTCACTCCCTTGAGAGCATAGGCCACGGATAAAGGCTCTCCAGTCATTCCTGTTCTTGGAATTACTCTCTGCTTCCTTCCATGTGTATCCCTTGTCTCTGAGCACTGTCATAATTTCCCTTCTCCAAGTAAGTCTAGGCCTTCCTCGTTTTCTATTTCCTTGAGGATTCCATGTCAGTGCCTGTCTTGCTATGCTGGTGTCAGGTTTTCTCACAGTCCACCTTCATTTCCTAGACATGATTTGTAGGTTCATAGGTTCTTGTCCTGCCCTTTCCCAGACCTCCTCGTTCCTGATCTTGTCCTGTCATTTAATGTTTAAAATCCTCCTCAAACAGTAGTTCATGAATGTTTGTATCCTCTGTTGTATTGTCTTGGTCATAACCCATGTTCCGAACCATATAGCAAGACAGTCTTTACGTTTGTATTGAAAAGTCTAAGTTTGGTTCTTGTTTTGATTATCTTAGATGACTATATTTTGTTAAGTTGGATAAATGCTGTCCTGGCCTTGGTTATTCTAGCTTTGATATCCTTTTCAGTTCTCCTGGTTTTTTTTTTCAACTCATTCATTCATTTATTTCCATGCCCCTTGCGGAACTTTGCCTCCCTAACAGCACTCCTGTAGGCCTCTCGGTTGTGAGCAAGATGGCCTGCTGCTGATGCATCCATCTGCAGATCGTCAACGATGTCTTGCAGCCATCTTCGCCTTGGTCTTCCTCTCTTTCTTTTTCCCATTATGTACCCTTCCAAGACGGTCTTCTCTAGATTATCATGACGTTTAATGTGTCCAAAATATTTAAGTTTTCTCTCTTTAATCCTCTTTACTAGCCAGCCTTTTTCAATATTAAGCTCTTGTAGTATATACATATTTGTTATTTTTTGTGTCCACGATATTTGGAGAACTCTTCTGTAGCATTTACATTCAAAGGCATTTATGTGTTTCTCAGCTGTTTTGTTAAGTGTCCAGGTCTCACAGGCATATGTTGCGATGGGAAAAATGCATGCCATTAAAAATCTTATTTTTGTAGTTCTGTCTGCTCCTCTCCACAAATTCTTTAGTTGTTTTACTTTCTGAAGAGCGATAGACGTCCTCCTTTTAATTTCCCTCAGTGTATCTCCATTATTAGTTAGTAGTGATCCAAGATAATCAAAACTCTCCACTTCTTCTAGTTTTTCCTCATTGATACATATTTCAGCTGTTTGTTTGTTTTGTCAGTTGTCATCATTTTAGTTTTCTTTGCATTAAGATAGAGGTTTTGCTCTTCGCTGTTCTTACGGACTGACATAATTAGTTTTTCCATTCCTTTTTGTATTGTGGACAGTAATACTGTGTTATCAGCATATCTAATCTCTGGTATTTCATAACCTCCAATTGTTATGGCATCGTAATATTCTTTGTCTACATCTTCTCTAACACTCCTCATTATATTTTCAGTATGCAAGTTAAATAAGTAAGGTGACAATATGTACCGTTGACGAACCCCTTGTTTTATGTCAAACCAAGTTGTTGTTTCATCATTTATTCTTACTGCTGGTTGTTGGTCTAGATACAACAGTGATGTTAATTGTATCATATATGTTGGAAATCCCATTTTTTTTCCTTTATTTCCCAAAGTTTCTGGTGTTGTACACAATCAAATGCTGTCTAAATATTTGAAATACTCTACTTCCTCAGTTGGCACTCCCTCGGTTACTACGAGAATATTGCTTGCACTTTTACTTTTCGCTATCGTTGTTTTTTGTCCGTTAATATATTTAGGTGATTTAAATGGTTGAAAGTATCAGCCAAGTAGCTTATTTTTGCGCTCCACTCCCCATCGTTTAACACGGCCTTGTTTATAACACCCGCCAGTCAAACTATCAACCTGAAAACATATCAGACAATGGTTAAAAATGGCACTACACGATTACAAGCCTACAAACAACTGAACGGGCAAACAGCGGTCGTAAACCGAGTCCCCCGCAGTGTTGCCAACTCGTATGTGAGTATTCCGCGAGGACTCGCTATAAGGGATCGTGTGTCGTGAACAAAAAGTCTTTGAGAACCACTGGTAAAACTGAGCGTGATTCCCCGTATTCTTCAGATACAGACAACCAATCTCGTTACACCGGTGTTTCATGAGATTTTGCACCCTTTAGATTTATCCTACCGGTGCGTGCTGTTGTTAGAACATTATTTCTTCCCCGCTTTATATTCACGAAGGACTTAGGCAGCTGATGAACGCATTTTCCCTCTAATCAGTTTCTGCTTTTCTTGCTACAGACTGCACTGAAAGATTTAGCGTTTTTTTTTTCTTCTTTTTCTTTAAATTGTCATTATGTAGATTTTATTTCTACCAGGTATGAAGCATGCTTCTTCTTCTTCTTCTTCTTCTTCTTCTTCTTCTTCTTTACATAAAGTTTTAGTAACCTTCACTTCGGTGCACTCCTGTATGTAGACAGGCAAGAATTAGATTTTTGCTACTGTTGTGAGAGCTGAAAAGCTTTCTGTTAGATTTCAGCCATAGATTTGTCGCTTCATTAAACTCTTTGATTCTGTTACCGAAGAGAAAACTCATGTGCCTACTTATCAATCATAGATTTTTTTTTCCTGCAGTGCACTTGCAAGCTCTGTTTGCTACAGTACACTCATAGACTGTTCCTATACCACGCTTACATACTGTGCTTCAACTCTGCATTACACTATATATGCTATACTGATCCAAAATATATTATACGAGTGTATTTTGTATTGTATTACCCAAGTTATAGACTGTGTTGCTACAATATGATTACAATTAGTTAGCCAGTAATGTCTTACTTTAGTTATAGATTATGTTGATACAATATGATTACATTTAATTTGCCAGTAACGTATTACTCTAGTTATAGACTGTGTTGCTACAAAATGGTTACAATGCACTGCTAAACTCTGCTACAGCAGTATGCAATATGAAGTACTGATCTAATTACAGACTATATTGCTTCAATACACTCATAGATTACGTTGCTACATATTTCTTTGTCTTGATCCATCGATAAACTGTTACTACAATACACTCAGAGATTGCGTTATTACACTACATTACGCAATTGTACTGATCCAGTCATAGACTGTTGCTACAATACAATCAGAGATTGATTTTTTTTTCCTCTCTTTCGTTTACTTTTGGTATTTTTAGAAAAAAAAATTCCACCAACTTTCAGACATCAGGGACTCTTGACCCAGAGGGGCCCTAAAACCCTCCCCTTCCCCCCCCCCCCCAAACTTTTCCACACTATCCCATTCCTCTTTAGAGGTAGAAGTTTATATATGAGAAACAGTAATCATGGAAGATTCTTACTCTAATGCTCTATGGAGTTGCGTAGCTGTTTCGCTTTCTAGAGTAGAGAGTTGCCTGCATGCATTTGTGCATTCTCATCATCATCATCATCATCATCATCATTATCATCATCCTGTGCCGTCTCCCCAGTAGTCCTCTAGCTTACTCTATCCTTCCGTTTCCACCCAATACACTCAAACAAGCTCAGTGCAGTCCATTTTTAAAAATGTTATCCACCATTCTATATCGTTGTCGTCCTCTTGCTCGTTTTCCTGCATCTTTTTCCCTGTAGTGTAATACTCATTATTTTATTACGTCTCTTTTCATGTCTGATCCTTACGTTTTTATTATTCCTGTTTTCAGTGTTAACTGATCTCACTCTTTCTTCCCTGCCCATAGAGTTCATCCTATTCTTCTTTATATCCACATTTCACGTGCCTCCATTTTTCTTTTCTATTTTTTTTTAAATTTAATCTCCATGCTTGTACAAGCATACTTCTAGAGTATGGATATACATTATAAAAAGGGCTCTCATTATCAGTTGTTATGATTTATGTTTTGAAGTAAGAGTGCTTTTCATTTTGATGAAAGTACATTTGGACATTCCTACTTTCTTTTAGCGTCTGAATGGCGAAGTGGTTAGTGCACTGGTCTCTCATGGCGAATGTCGGGGGTTCGAATCCGGCCCGGAGGCGCCCCAGTCACCTAGCTGTAGAAATGGGTACCCGACTTCTTCTGGAGTTGGGGAAGGAAAGGCGGCCAGGCGTGATACTGGCAATATCACCCTCTAGTGTGCTGACAGGTCAAGGAAAATATGGGCACTAACACCATATCCCTATGTGACTCTAAGGCATGACAGGGTTACTTTTACTTTTACTTTACTTACTCTTCTTTTAAGTCCCATTTCGCATATCCTATCACTGATTACAACAATACGAAAACCTTCTTCTTACTACATCACATTATTATAGAACTGTGACGTAGACACTGTGGCGTAGTAAAGATAAACATCCGACAGACTTAGATAATTATGGTATCAGATATTATAATTGTGAGGCTTGTTTTACAACTGCAGCACACTTTGCGATGCACACTTCTATCGCGATGCATCTGTGTTCTTAATGCTGGACTGTCGTATGCTTGAACGTATGTTCGAAGCATTCCACGGTGTCATCATCATCAAGTGCTGTACTGCTATGGAGTTAGCGATCATGTTTCTCCAAAGATCTCGCTCCAAGATATTTTCCGTCTGCTCAATTGGTGATTTTTAAAAAAAAATTGTGCCATTGTGTTAGACTGCCATGATTGTTTCTCTTGGTCTTCCCCTGCCTCTCTTCCTATTTATCTTTTCTGTTGTTATGACGTTTTCTAGCCCTCCTCGTCTCATTATTGTCCCATGAATGATGACTGACGTCTTGTTGTGGAATTAATTGGGTTTCTTTCTTCATTTGCCTTTATTAAACGTCCCTTGTTTGTCATCTTAGATGTCCATGGCCTCTCTTAACATTCTTCTAAACAGCACATCTCTGTAGCCTCAAGTGATCTTTCCATCGATCTGTTGATTGTTCATGACTCTTCCATGGAGTAGGACAGTCCCTGTGCAGTATGTTAGAATTTTGCAGTGTACACAACATTAATTATTTTCCAATTTTATAACAATAGATACTTTTTTTTTTCTTTAAAAAGAAGTCATGACAAATGAAAGATTTGAGGGAGATTTTAAATGTTTACTGTCCGAGTTCGTTGTTTTCAGTGTACAATGTGACCCTGCTCGGAGACTTTTTTACATTCCTGGGGGATTTTTTTCTTCTTTTTCTTCTTCTTGTTCTTGTTCTTCTTGTTCTTGCTGTTGTTCTTGTCGTTGTTGTTGTTCTTCTTTTTTTCTTCTTTTTCTTCTTCTTCTTCATTTCTTCTTCTTCTTCTTTTTTTTCTTCCTCTTCTTTTGCTTCTTCTTCTTCTTTTCTTCTTCTTTTTTTTCTTCTACTTCTTTTTCTTCTTCTTTTCTTCTTCTTCTTCTTTTTCTTCTTCTTTTCTTCTTCTTCTTCTTTTTCTTCTTCTTTTTCTTCTTTTTTTCTTCTTCTTCTTTTCTTTTTCTTCTTCTTCTTTTTCTTCTTTTTTCTTCTTTTTCTTCTTCTTCTTCTTCTTTTTCTTCTTCTTCTTTTTTTTTTTCTTCTTTTTTCTTCTTTTTCCTGGAACTGCGAGCTGGTATTCTGTGCAGCCGATGATGTCCAGATACTGAAGCACGCCGGGTCATGACGGCTATTTTTTGTTTCTCCCAGTCCCTGATTGCAAATAAACAGCGGGAAGTTTGCAAGACTTCTTTAGCAGACTCCACCTCCCCATACTGACTACGGCGATCCTTTCCCCGATAACCAGGCTAAGCCTGTTTCCCGGACACAAGATAGAGAAAGAAGGAAGAGAAAAGAGAAGGGAGAAAAGGAGACAGAGGGAGGAGGGCTGAGAGGAGAAGCAGGAGATGTTTCAGCCTCTCATTCCATCTCCCTTTCCCCCGTACTCTCCTTCTCACCTAATTTCCAACGAACAGTTGTATCATTATCAAAAGATGTATTTATGTGAAACGTTTGCTTTACTCTTGTCGACACACGACTGCTGCGCTACCCTCCGTCGCATGCAGCCTTTCAGGCCTTTACTCTTCGTTTACAAGTACACATTCCCCACCTCCCCAGAAATGTAAAATGTTAGGTAATATTTTTCACTGAGCGACGAGTAAGAACATATTTATTAACTTCCCATGAGAAGGCAGATCTTTGTCAACTAAGCTACTATTTCGCCCTATATGAGGTATATATCAGCGTCCTCGCCGATAGAAATACGCGGATAGCACAGTTTGGATGAAGACAGCTCGTGCAGGCTGTTGGCTTTTCTACAAACTGACCTTTATTCATCTTAATAAGCAGTTATCTCACCGAACGTGTCTTGGCTGTCGTTAAGCGTCAACACGTTGTCTCGCTTTATGAGCTGTGGGCGACGAGAGAGCGAGTTCCTGTGGGATGGTAGGTGATCACAGAATGCTTCCCGATCGATACTGTAGCGCTGTATGTTCGTGTGGTATGTTGGTGGTTTGTCCTACATTTTATGTGTATGTGTATGTGAGTGAAGGCTGTTTACGTTCAGAGAGAGTAATGCGGGTAACAAAGAGTACGTATGTTGTACTGTTTTTTTTTTAATGTAGGTTATTACAGTGTATCGTCATTATCATTGTTATCGTTATCGTTATCGTCACTATCATTGTCATAAATATCTTTGACGTTCTCACTGTGACGGTGGTGTTCTTGTGTGTGTTTTTTTTTTGCTTTTACTATCGTCGTCGTCGGCGGCGTTGCCATCATTATCATCCTCGTCGTCGTTGTTGTTGTTATCATCATCGGTGTGGTCGTTGTCATCATCATCGTCGTTGTCGTTATCATCCTTGTCGTCGTCGTTGTTGTTATCATCATCGGTGTGGTCGTTGTCATCATCATCGTCGTTGTCGTTATCATCCTTGTCGTCGTTGTTGTTGTTATCATCATCGGTGTGGTCGTTGTCATCATCATCGTCGTTGTTATCACCATCGTCGTTGTCGTTATCATCCTTGTCGTCGTCGTTGTCATCATCATCGGTGTTATTATCATCATCGTCGTTGTCGTTATCATCCTCGTCTTCGTTGTTGATTTTATCATCATCGTCTTTGTCCTTATCATCGTCGTCATCATCATCATCATCGTTGTTGTCGATGTCATCATCATCATCGTCGTTGATGTCGATGTCATCATCATCATCATCATCATCATTGTCGTTGTTGTCCTTGTCATCATCATCATCGTCGTTGATCCCGATGTCATCATCATCATCGTTGTTGTCGTTGTCATTGTCATCGTCTTTGTCATTATCATCCTCGCTGTCGTTGTCGTTGTCACCATCGTCGTCGCAGTTCCTAAAATGACTTTAGCGGTCATTCTTGTTCATTCTGTGCTGTCCTTAGAAGTTACAATTAGATCTGTTTTATTTCTTTTTTTTCTGTGACACTCTCCCCTCCCCCTCTCTGTGTCTCTGTCTCTCTCTCTGTCTCTGTCTCTGTCTGTCTGTCTCTCTCTCTGTCTCTGTCTGTCTGTCTCTCTCTCTGTCTGTCTCTCTCTGTCTCTGTCTGTCTGTCTGTCTCTGTCTGTCTGTCTGTCTCTCTCTCTCTCTTTCTCTGTTTCTGTCTCTCAGTTCGAAGCTTCCGAATGATCATCATCATCAGGTGCCCTGCCGACTGGAGTTGGCTATTATGCTTCTCCAGAGTACACGATTCTTCATGCAGGCCATCAGTTCAGTTTGTGATCTCCTCTCACACCATCTCGTCAGACTGTCCAGTATCATTTCTCTGTCTTCCCTTGGCTCTTCTTCCCTCTATTTTCCTGTTGTTATAATATTTTCAACGCCCCCTCTTCTCATTGCATGTCCTATGAAAGTACATTGTCTCTCTCTTATTTTTGTTACAAGATTTTTTTGTCTCTCCAGCTCTTCTCATACATTCTTCATTAGTTATTTTTGCTGTCAAAGGGATTCACAACATTCTTCTAATAAACCACATTTCTGCTGCTTCCAATGATTTTTGGTCAGACCTGCCTATTGTCCATGATTCCTTTCCATATGATAGATATGTTCAATATAGTATTTTAAGACTGGTTTTCTGACATTCATGTGTTGCATAATATGTTTCTCACTCTCTGAAATGCAGCCTTTGCGTGATAACACTTTAAAATAAAATAAAACTGACAGAAAACAAAAAAGCAACAAAACAAAAACTGTGTTTAAAATTCCATTTTCAAATGAATAAAATATCAATCTGAAACTCTTGAAACGACCAGCGAAGAAATACTGAGACCTCGCCCAAGTTACGTCATTTGTTTAGACCTTTAAGTAAGTTTACATTCTCCGTTCTACCCCTGTATTACCTGTTGACGTTTTCTGCCTCGTTTGTTTCGGTTCGTGTTTGATGAAGGCGCAAGCTGAAATATGCCACTGATATATTCCTATGAGATGCATTAGTCCTACTCTATTTTTTTTTTCATTGTTCGTAAGTTTCTGAGTATTGGAGGAATGTATCCCTGCATTTCCGGCAGCGTTCATTGTATATAACACGTGGAAAGATTTTCCTATCTCTGCGCGCAACGTTCATATGTTAAGACGTCTGTGAGCTTCACACCCACACGCGCGCGCACACACGCACTTTAGAAGAAGATTTTACTTAAATCATGTACCTGGCCAGACATTTCTTACACTCCTTGATAAAAACCTAAATAGCTTAATTTATCTTTTCTCGTTCTAAACCAGCGTGGCAGAGTGGGTAAGATACGCGTCAGGTTTCTGTGTCACAACGGGAGATAGTGGTGGTTCAAGCCAGGGAACGGAGAAATAATCATAAATAATCAGCAAGTTAAAGACCTCTGACCCAGAAAAAGACCAACCCCTCTTAGAGCGCTAGGAGTTTAACCGGCCGAAACACTTGTCTGAGCTGGGGTACTTCTTCTTCTTCTGCGTTCGAGGTTGTCAGATCCTGATCCCTGCCGACAGGTCAAAGCCCGCAGTCCTCTCCAGATCCTGATAGGAGCCCCAAAGCTTTTGCCCCAAGCTTGTGTCCTCACGCCTCAGGCCTAGATGGTTTGGGCACTCTTAAAGGATATGTTCTGAAGTCTGGACTCCATATGCCACATGGACACTCGTCTGTGTGAGACATTTTGAGTCGATGCAGGTGAATCAGTAGTCTGCAGTGGCCTATCCTTAGGCGAAAGAGGGTGATTTGCTGATGTCTTTGCAGCTGGTGTACTGGATCTGGAGTACTTGCTTTGATGATCAAGAGAGGAGAGTTGTGTAGTTGTTTCGCTTTGTATAGTAGTTCCCTGATTACCAAATCAGACATTTCTTACATAAAACATGTCAGTTTTTGTTTGATCTTTTCAAATGTTTTTTTTTCTTAATTATTTTACTTCTGAAATATTTTCCATACTCTGCCATAATAAATTTTGATGAGAAATTTTGGTAGAAATAAGCAAGATTGAAGTGACTATGTATCTTACAAATATGAGTCATCAGTCATTTGCGGAACTTTGCCTCCCTAACAGCACTCCTGTAGGCCTCTCGGTTGTAAGCAAGACGCCCTGCTGCTGATGCGTCCATTCGCAGATCATCAACGATGTCTTGCAGCCATCTTCGCCTTGGTCTTTATCTCTTTCTTTTTCCCATTATGTACCCTTCCAAGTCTGTCTTCTCTAAATTATCAAGAAATTTAATATGTACAAAATATTGAAGTTTTCTCTATTTAATCTTCCTTACTAGCCAACCTTCTTCATTACTAAGTTACTGTAGTATGGATATATTTATTCTATATGGATATATGGGCACTTAGAAATATTGTACTTTTCATTTTATTTAGAGTTTGTCTAAATATCGCTCAAGGAATTAACTTGTATGAGCAATGAATATCTGCCAACCCTGCCAGTACTGTTTGCTAGCAAAAGAGTTAAATGAATAAATAAATCCTTCTATAATAAAGTTAACGGTAAAATCCCTGTTTCCATGGGGTTACAATGTTTGGCCTGTTATAATCAGGCCGCCTCTATTGTAAAGTCTATAGCAATTACAACAATAACATTAGCATTTTTAATTAAAATTATGTTACAATTTATGGCATAATTTGAAATTAATTCCATTTCATGTTTGTATTCTCCAGAAATTCAACAGAATCGTCAAGGATGCTCCGCCATTTTCCAGTCTCTGAGCCGCTTCAGCGCCATCAGCAAGAACGATAATTCACATTTTACACCTCAACTTCAAAAGAGGTACACACAAAAATTGAAGAGTGCAGTCCCTTCTCAGGCTAACAATGGATGCCATTGGATGCGTTCAAAGAATGAAATACGGGCTTTCTTTTTCGGAAAATCGACATTTCCTGGGTTGGTATTTCAAAAGGAATAATCTCCAAATCTGTTAGAAGCGACTGTTATTAGGAACGTTTCTAGTCATCCTGTTGAGGATTATGATTAGAAGTTCCTAAACAAAAACCCAAAAAAAAAAAAAAAAGAAAGAAATCAATCTTACTGAAAAGGCATCATCTACAGATATTTTCCAAACTAAGACATCTTTTCCTTGTTGGAATAAAAACGCATATACCGGGGACATTTCACGGAGAATGGTTTTCTTTGCTAATGGACTTGATGAATATCTGAATGTATTTCAGTGCAGCAAACTCAAGAACGCATGTAATCCATGTATTCAACGTAGAAACTCGAGGGAAGCATTACATCTATTTTTTTAAAAATTTGTTGTTTGTTTGTTTCAGTTTCATCAAATTATCGCTAACATCGCTGATACGTTTTCGCTGTTGCAATATCCAAATGACATGAATAAAATGGATGACTGTGAACGGTGGGTTTTGTTCCGATCGTAATTAAATTGTTAAAGAAAGCACCTTAATGTTACATTTAATTAGGATTCGAACGCCAGCGCAAGTATTCGAACACTGGTCTGGGGATTAGACAGCTCACGTTTTCTGTTCTCTCCACGCTGCTGGTGTGGCTAGTCAGATATAAGGGACGAGCATCCTCGGTGTGTGTGGGAACCTAGGACTCTCTGTAGCGTTTAGGTTTACATTCTATGTGGGGAGATGTACCTTATTTCATAAACTTTAATTCTCTGCGACAGAAAGGATAATAATTTATTTCGTTAACTTTAGTTTTTCTGTGATGTAACAGATAATATTTCGTTCTGTTAAGTTTACTTATATGAGATAAAGTGCGAAGTTATCTAGTTGTTTCGTTTACGATACCTTGGATAACATAAGGATAAAATCTACTGTGTTTTGTGAATTTTATCTTCTGTGATATAAAGGATAATATTTACTTTGCCTCATCACGCGTTTCTATATACGCTAGACTGAACTGGAACTTTTTTGTCTTGAATTCATGTTCCTTGCCATGGAAAGTTGAAGCGTACATGTTACACGAATACATTCATGATGGCTGAGGCAGGTCATACAGATCAAGGTCACACCAGTACTCACCGGAAGTACTTTGAAATCTGGGCAACCACGGTTCCCATGGTAGCAATTTGTGTTGTAACTATATCAGCCAACGGGGCGATACTGACGATGTTCTTGAGTCGACGAGCGCTGCGGAGATGCAAGAACTTGTACTTCGTGAGTCTGGCTTTGGCGGACTTCTTGACGGGGCTCTCCATGCCGTACAGGCTCACGAAAGACCTCCACTACACCTGGGACACCGGCTGGAACTGCAGGGTTTATCAAACAGTCAAGCAATCCCTTGCCTATGCTTCTTTTCTCAGCATCTTTCTCATCACATTGGACAAATGGCGTGCCATACATTATCCGGTGTCGTATAGGAATAGATCAACTAAGTATATGGCCATAGCGGCTGTTATATTTGTATGGTTAATCAGTTTCTTTCTGTTCACAATTCCTCAAATTTGGTGGGATGGTTATATCGAATCTAGGATTTCTAACACGGAGGAGAAAGCAAAAATGGAAACCAAAGCCAGTGGCGTCATTTTTGCGTCTGAGAAAAGCATTATGGAAGACCACACAGGCAATCATTTTCAAAATTCGTCCCTGAACGTTCCGTATCACACAAACAAAGAAACTTTGCTTAGCCAATTTCGTTTTTGTCCAGAAGGTTATCAGTTTAGTTTAAAATTGTCAGCTTTTTCAACAACTTTATATTACATAGTTCCTTTGCTCGCCATGTTGGTTTTTGATATTACGTTATATCTAAAAATTAAGTGGAGAAAAAGTGTGGAAGTTCAGAGATCGACTAGTGTTACAGACACGTATTTCATGACATTGAAAAAGCCAGCACTGGAGTTATCAGAAAGTTGCAAGTCGTCTGGGATTGATGATGATGGCGCCAAAGAACTTTTGTTAAAAAATTCAGATATCAGACCCATAAACAAGCACCTGGCCATTGGCAGTCGAGGTGAAAGGCGTCACAGTTCGTTGCCCACCATCTCCCCAATCATCAAGGGTAGAACTTCCAGCGGTCGCAGGGTATCGATGCCGGAGAGTAACAACGGTGGCGGGTGCCGATACGTGGGCCGGAAATGGTCGGGCTGCGCCTCGGCCTTCGCTAGCAACCAGCAGACTCCAAATCCGATGGCTAACCTGGCTCCTCGCCTCCACAACGAGGACATGGTCCATGACATTCTTGTCAAACAGGACAAGAAAACCACGTGCTGTCTATGCCTGATGTTAGCAATCCTTTTCGTATGCTGGCTCCCCCATACCGTGGTCTGCATGATCAACGCCAGCTGCTGGTGCCTCTTCGGCTCGACCATAACCGCCACTTCGTGGTTCTTTCAACTGGACCACGCCATCAACCCTTTTCTCTACGGTCTCATGTACGTCCAGTTTAAAAACGTGCTCAAGCAATGGCTGCTTATCGAGCGAGTCCACGCCTTCAAAATGAGGGACACTCTTATCTTGAAGAACTTGCAGAAGAAGATCCAGAACGAGGAGAACAACAAACAGAAGAGCCCAAACCCTCACACTAAGACCAGCCAGTTCGACGTGTCTCAGATGACGTCGCAGACGGACCTTACTCAAGACGGTGCGGACAACACTCCGTTGTAGTCAGGGCGCCCGGCAGCCTTTCCTCCTACGCGTAAGTTTTTATAGAAGAGAACGGGTGATTGGATGGATGGATAAGTAGGAGGAACATGTGGACGGACGATGGATGGATGGATGGATGGATGGATGGATGGATGGATGGATGGATGGATGGATGGATGGATGGATGGATGGAAAATCCAGAAGAGGACACTAAAAGATTTATGAATATGTGGAAAGAAAGGCTTACATACATGTACATGTAATAGAAGACGGGTCACTGATTGGCTGGACTGACGTTTGAAAAAAAAGGCTTAGGCTGATAGACAGATACATGAACCAATGGTTAAGTCTCGTTTATATAGACAGATACATGAACGAATGGTTGAGTCTCATGTATATAGACAGATACATGAATGAACGGTTGAGATTCATTGGTTTAGACAGATACATGGAGGAATCTTTGAGTCTCATGTATATAGACAGATACATGAACGAATGGTTGAGTTTCATATATATATATATATATATGGATGAGTGTTGGACTGATATGAAAGATATGAAAGATAGATTAGTTAACATCTGAACAAATGAGTAACTCGGTGGTACGATGACAGACAGACATTGGGACGTGTAGATGAATGACAAGAAGCCACTTTGGACCGCTAAATCGTTATTGGTCGGCAGATCAATGAATGGGTGAGTGGGCCACCTTAATGTTCAGGTTTGAGACGATTGAACGACAAGATGATTTCATGTCAGTACGAGTGACCAAATACGCGATTGATTGGATGAAGGAGAGAGTGGGCGGAGTTGTACATCAAAGAAAGATAAATGACAGTATTTGTCAGATAAGTATCTTGTGTTATCCTCTTCTAATAGGCATATTCCGGGCGATCAATATAGCTCCACTTCTTGTGTTTTATTTTTAGTGGACATTAGGTGTTGTTTGGAGAATTTCCAGTTCTTAGATACTACTTCATAATGGGCGCCAAGAATGACGGGACTGTTGTTAGGCCAGCGAGGCCTAGCTTGCCAAGGCCCTGTTTCCGTTAGTGCTCCAAGTTAACACACTCGGTCTTGACTGAGGGGCAGAATCATGACGGCGAAGTCTGTCGAGAAGAGTGGTCCTATAGGCTGAGCCGATAAGGCACTACCAGCCTGAGAAGAGTGGTCCTACAGGCTTAGTCGATAAGGCACTACCAGCCTGAGAAGAGTGGTCCTACAGGCTTAGTCGATAAGGCACTACCAGCCTGAGAAGAGTGGTCCTACAGGCTTAGTCGATAAGGCACTACCAGCCTGAGAAGAGTGGTCCTACAGGCTTAGCCGATAAGGCACTACCAGTCCGAGAAGAGTGGTCCTACAGGCTGAGCCGATAAGGCTCTACCAGCCTGAGAAGAGTGGTCCTACAGGCTGAGCCGATAAGGCACTACCAGCCTGAGAAGAGTGGTCCTACAGGCTTAGTCGATAAGGCACTACCAGCCTGAGAAGAGTGGTCCTACAGGCTGAGCCGATAAGGCACTACCAGCCTGAGAAGAGTGGTCCTACAGGCTTAGTCGATAAGGCACTACCAGCCTGAGAAGAGTGGTCTTACAGGCTTAGCCGATAAGGCACTACCAGCCTGAGAAGAGTGGTCCTACAGGCTTAGCCGATAAGGCACTACCAGCCTGAGAAGAGTGGTCCTACAGGCTTAGCCGATAAGGCACTACCAGCCTGAGAAGAGTGGTCCTATAGGCTGAGCCGATAAGGCACTACCAGTCTGAGAAGAGTGGTCCTACAGGCTGAGCCGATAAGGCACTACCTCGTTTGAGGAGGCCTAAACGCTGATAAATTTCAGCCACAAGAAGAAATGAGAGAAACAGCACCCAGGCCACTAAAGAAACGATCCGTACTACCAACTACAAAGAGAAGAACAGGTCATCATCTTTAGGCTATGTACCGGGCACAACGGGCTAAGACACTTTCTGTACAACAAATTCATGATAGGATGAACTGTTGAATGTGCTTCTGGCAAAAATAAGATGACAGCAGACCACATACTGCAGGAGTGCCCAACATATGAACAACAGAGAAGACAAATGTGGCCAACTACTACACCAGTCCAAAACAGACTGTTTGGTGATGTCTTGCAGATGATCACCAACTGCTTCAAAAGTAGACAAGTCAACGTCTGAACATGGAAGAAGAAGAAGAAAAAGAAGTAGTAGTAGTAGCAGTAGTAGTAGTAGTAGTAGTAGTAATATTAGTAGTAATAGTAATAGTATTAGTAGTAATAGTATTAGCAGTAATAATAATAGCAGTAGTAGTACTAGTAGTAGCAGTAGCAGTAGTAGTAATAGTAGTAGTAGTTGTTGTTGTTGTAGTAGTAGTAATATTAGTAGTAGTTGTAGTAATAATAGTAATAGTAGTAGTAGTAATAGTAGTAGTATTAATAGTAGTAGTAATAGTAGTAGTAGTAGTAGTAGTAGTAGTAGTAGTAGTAGTAGTAGTTAGTAGTTGCCCATCCGACGCGATGTTTATGCGTCAGCATCTTCAGCACATCAACTGAAAGCAGTCCCAGTGATATATAATAAGAAAACGTTCTCTATCAAGTCCTTTTGCTTATTCTGTCAGTTTTCTAAAGTATAATACCCAGTCTACAGACCCAAGTCACGCAGTGTTCTAAATCATCATGGGCGTCTATAACATCATCGCTACAGTTCTATAGAACTCAGCAACAACAAAAGGTCTCACGTGATCACTCTGTCTCTTTCATGATAGTACTATCTGGACTGGCTTAGCTAATGTCCATCACTTGATACTTGCCCAACACTTTATGATGTCCACAATCTCGATGCTGTCAATCCCTTGATGATGTCAATCCCTTGGTGGTGCCCATCCCTTGGTGCTGCCCGTCTCTTGCTCCTGTCCGTATATTAAAGTTATCAGTCTCTCTAATCTGTAAACCTCTTCCTCTTGTGCACCTTTTTCAGTACTATCAATCTTTCGTTCCTGTCCATTTCTTGTTGCTGTCCACTTTTTGGTGCTGTCCACCTCTTAGTTCTGCCCATAGTTTCTTGGTCATGTCCACATCTTGATGTCTCTGTGCTGAACTTCTTTACTTCGACACTGTCTACATCTTAGTTCTGCCCATAGTTTCTTGTTCATGTCCACATCTTGATGTCTCTATACTGAACTTCTTTACTTCGACACTGTCTACATCTTAGTTCTGCCCATAGTTTCTTGTTCATGTCCACATCTTGATGTCTCTGTGCTGAACTTCTTTACTTCGACACTGTCTACATCTGAGTTCTGCCCATAGTTTCTTGTTCATGTCCACATCTTGATGTCTCTATGCTGAACTTCTTTACTTCGACACTATCTACATCTTAGTTCTGCCCATAGTTTCTTGTTCATGTCCACATCTTGATGTCTCTATGCTGAACTTCTTTACTTCGACACTATCTACATCTTAGTTCTGCCCATAGTTTCTTGTTCATGGCCACATCTTGATGTCTCTATGCTGAACTTCTTTACTTTGACACTGTCTACATCTTAGTTCTGCCGATAGTTTCTTGTTCATGTCCACATCTTGATGTCTCTATGCTGAACTTCTTTACTTCGACACTATCTACATCTTAGTTCTGCCCATAGTTTCTTGTTCATGTCCACATCTTGATGTCTCTATGCTGAACTTCTTTACTTCGACACTATCTACATCTTAGTTCTGCCCATAGTTTCTTGTTCATGGCCACATCTTGATGTCTCTATGCTGAACTTCTTTACTTTGACACTGTCTACATCTTAGTTCTGCCGATAGTTTCTTGGTCATGTCCACGTCTTGATGTCTCTATGCTGAACTTCTTTGCTTCGACACTGTCTACATCTTAGTTCTGCCCATAGTTTCTTGGTCATGTCCACGTCTTGATGTCCCTGTGTTAAACTTATTTACTTTGATACTCTCTACCTCTTCATGCAAAGCTTCTTCAGCTCTTCCTCCCAGAATGGATTGACCTGTATGTCCGTATACTCCCTTCATCACACTGTGAAAATCATCGTCATCATTGCTACCACCACCACCACCACCACCACTATCACCACCACCACTACCACCACCACCACCACAACCACTACCACCACCACCACTACCACCACCACTACCACCACCACCACTACAACCACTACCACCACTACCACCACCACTACCACCACCACTACCACTACCACCACCACCACCACCGGTCCTATCATGTTCAAGAATGACTTCAAAAATGTCTTGGTTTTATTTCACATATGGATTAGTTAGAGCATTTGGTAGCTAGAACATATGGACAGCTAGAAGCTATAGATAGCTAGAACATAAGGACAACAGAGAACATACAGATAATTAGAACATAAGGACAACTAGAACGTATAGATAGCTAGAACAGAACAGCCACAAGAAACTTCTAAATTCAGAGCAATTTTTTAAAACAAATGTGTTCATGGATGAAGTTCCATGCTCTCATTATTTCATTTACATACCCTCATTATTATGCTCACATACTCTCATAATTTTACTCACATACCCTCATTATTTGGTTCATATACCTTCTTTATTTTTTTTTACATACCCTCACTATCTGGTTCACATACTCTCATTAATTTTGTTCACATTACCTCACTATTTGGTTGATATGCCCCTATTTTGAATGGATATCCTTGACTAAGAAACAATGCTTCAGCGATGCAGTTCTCTTTAAAAATGTGTTGCTACTGTCAGTCTCTTCAATGGCTTTGTCCAGCTCTTTGTGTTAATGATCCTGTCATTAATGGAGATACAATGAGGGAAATTAAAAGGAAGACATCTATTGCTCTTCACACAATAAAACAACTAAAGAATCTGTGGAGGAACAGTAAGAATTTAAAAAATAAGATTTTTAAGGACATCCATCTTTCCCATCGCAACATATGCCTGTGAGACCTGGACACTTAACAGAACAGCTGAGAAACATATTAATGCCTTTGAATGTAAATGCTTCAGAAGAATTCTTCAAATATCATGGAGACAAAAAAGAACAAATATATCCATAGTAAAAGCCAGCCTTCTTCAATATTAAGTTCTTGTAGTATGGATATGAGGCCAAATTAACAGGCATAAAATCCTTTGATGAGGTTGAAAGACTCGCCGAAGACAGGAAAAATTGGCGAACTACTTTGCGAGCCCTATGTGACGTTTAACAGCACGGGAAGGATATAAGATATAAGATAAGTATGGATATATTTGTTCTTTTTTGTATCCATGATATTTGAAGAACTCTTTTGTAGCATTTGCATTCAAAGGCATTTATGTGTTTCTCAGCTGTTTTGTTAAGTGTCCAGGTCTCACAAGGATATGTTGCGATGGGAAAGATGCATGCCCTTAAAAATCTTATTTTTGTACTTCTTTCTGTTCCTCTCCGCATATTCTTTAGTTGTTTTACTTTCTGAAGAGTGATAGATGTCCTCCTTTTAATTTTCCTCATTGTATCTCCATTATTAGTTAGTAGTGATCCAAGATATTCAAAACTCTCCGCTTCTTTTAATTTTTCCTCATTGGCACATATTTCAGCTGCCTTGTTTGTTTTGCAAGTTGTCATCAATTTAGTTTTCTTCGCATTAAGATAGAGGTTTTGCTCTTCGCTGTTCTTACGGATTGACATAATTAGTTTTTCCATTCCTTTTTGTGTTATGGACAATAATACCGTGTCATCAGCGTATCTAATCTCTGGTACTTCATAACCTTCACTTGTTATGGCATCTGCAACCATCAACGTTTATTCTGACCTTCGCAAGCAACAAAAACAGCTACGAACACTGCGCTACACTTCAGCCTTCCCATTCGAAGTAACAAGTTCCCTGTTTGAGCAATGATTAAGCCTAGAAAACTGTCCCAAGTTAATGTTTTTCCCCCGACCCAACGTGGGCGTGGTTCAAGCAAGGACTACTCTAGTACAGCTTTTAAATTCGATTACCGGCCTTGAGAAAAGTGCATGAAGGTCTCAGTGGTGGCGCGAAGGAGGCGTGATGCGGTGGGTGTTTGAATGTCCGCGTTTAAATTAATCCGCGTCTGCGACCCTGGGATAGAACACAGGGCGTGTTAATACACTGCGAAATGATTACACACATACATACAGACATATACACGCACACTAGTGCCTGAGTTCTAAGTACATGATCAGAAAAGTGCACTGATTGGAAGCTTTAGACCCGGCGGGGATGTTTGCGTATCCTAATCACGCTGAGGTTTTCCGGTGAGAAAGTCCAACCCTGGACTGGATGGGCAACCACCTCTCACCCGGCGGTGATACACGGGTATCTCAAAACACGTCGAGGTTTTCCGGTGAGGAAGTCCAACCATAGACTAAACTGGTGCAGTGAAAACCACGGTGTCACCCAATCCCGCTTCCGAGACCCACCAAGAATACAGGCTAAAGCACTGTGATACTCTGAACCCCTTGTGGTCCTCTCGTGGATCTCGTGTGGTCTATTTTGGACAACACAGGGGACCACGGGACCTAACGAGGACCACAGGGGTGAATTCAGTAGGTTCACAGTGCGGTTTTTGGTGGTAGAAGTGAACGAAGAAGAAGAAGAAGGAAGCTTTAGAGTTTTTTGTTTATTTTGGCAATTTAAACCATGAGGTCATTACATTTTAAGCGAGTTTTCCTCCACAATTCTATTTTTTTTTTTTAGTATTTCAGTGAGTCCGTCTTTCCTGCTACATTATGTAGTGATTTTGTCTTTGTTGCTACATTATTTAACGATTCTGTCTTTGTTGCTACATTATTTCAGTGATTCTGTCTTTGTTGCTACATTATTTCAGTGGTTCTGTCTTTGTTGTTACATTATTTCAGTGATTCTGTCTCTGGTTGCTACATTATTTAGTGACTGTGTCTTTGTTGTTACATTATTTAGTGACTGCTTGTATTGCTACATTATTTAACGATTCTGTCTTTGTTGTTACATTATTGCAGTGATTCTGTCTTTCGTTGCTACATTATTTACTAATTTTGTCTTTGTTGCTACATTATTTAGTAACTGTGCATTTGTTGCTACGTTATTTAGTGATTGTGTCTTTGTTGTTAAATTATTGCAGTGATTCTGTCTTTCGTTGCTACATTATTTACTAATTTTGTCTTTGTTGCTAAATTATTTAGTGACTGTGTCTTTGTTGCTACATTGTTTAGTGACTTTGTTTTCTTGCTACATTAATTAGTGACTGTGTCTATGTTGCTACATTATTTCGTTATTTTGTCTTTGTTGCTACATTATTTCAGTGATTCTGTCTTTACTGCTATATTTTAGTGATTGTGTCTTTCTTGCTACATTATTTCAGTGCTTCTGTCTTTATTGCTACATTATTAGTGATTGTGTCTATGTTGCTACATTATTTAGTGACTGTGTCTATGTTGTTACGTTATTTCAGTGATTCTGTCTTTGTTGCTACATTATTTCAGTGATTCTGTTTTTGTTGCTACATTATTTCAGTGATTCTGTCTTTGTTGCTACATTATTTCAGTGATTCTGTCTTTCTTGCTACATTATTTCAGTGATCCTGTCTTTCTTGCTACATTAATTCAGTGATCCTGTCTTTCTTGCTACATTATTTCAGTGATTCTGTCTTTGTTGCTACATTATTTCAGTGATCCTGTCTTTGTTGCTACATTATTTAGTGATTATGTTTTTATGCTATATTTTTTTCAGTGATCTTGTCTTTGCTGCTGTATTATTTCAGTTATATTGTCTTTGCTGCTATATTATTTCAGTGATCCTGTCTTTGCTGCTATATTATTTCAGTGATCCTCTCTTTGCTTCTATATTATTTCAGTGATATCGTCTTTGCTGCTACATTATATCAATGATCCTGTATTTGCTGCTACGTTATTTCAACGATCCTGTCTTTGCTGCTACATTTTATAAGTGATCATGCCTTTGTTGCTACATATTTCAGTAATTCTGTCTTATTTGTTACACGCTTACAATTTAACCTGTCTTTGCTGCTACATGTTTTCAGTGAATTTTTTTTCTTGTTTGCTACATGGTCTCGGTGATTTTTTTTCTTTGTTGCTATATCTTATTTCTTATATCCTTCCAGTGCCATTAAACGTCACACAGGGCTCACAAGGTAGTTCATCACTTGTTTCCTGTTTTCTTCGAGCTTTTCAACCTCTTCAAAGGATTTTATGCCTGTTAATTTGGCCTCTCTTAACACGATTTATTAACATGTTCTTCTCTTAACATGTTCTTCTCTTAACATGTTCTTCTCTTAACATGTTCTTCTCTTAACATGTTCTTCTCTTAACATGTTGTTACATGCTTTCAGTGAGTTTTTTCTTTGTTCCTCATGCTTTCAGTGGATTTTCTCTTTGTTGCTACATGTTTTAAGTGAATTTTTTTCTTTGTTGTTACATGTTTTCAGTGAATTTGTTTTCTTTGCTGTAACATGTTTTAAGTGAATGTTTTATTTGCTGCTATATGTTTTAAGTGCATTTTTTCTTTTTTGCTACATATTTTAAATGATTTTTCCTTGTTGCTACATGTTTTAAGTGAATTTTTTTCCTTGTTGCTACATGTTTTAAGTGAATTTTTTTCCTTGTTGCTACATGTTTTAAGTGAATTTTTTTCCTTGTTGCTACATGTTTTAAGTGAATTTTTTTCCTTGTTGCTACATGTTTTAAGTGAATTTTTTTCCTTGTTGCTACATGTTTTAAATGAATTTTTTTTTTCTTTACTGCTACATATTTTCACTGAATTTTTTCTTTGTTGCCATATGTTTTAAGTGAATTTTTTTCTTTTTTGCTACATGCTTTCAATGAATTTTTTTTCTTCATGTTTTCAGTGAATTCTGACTTTGTTACTAAATGCGTTCAATGAATTATGCCTTTGACGCTACATTACTGCAATGTTCTGTCTTTGCGTGGCTATATTATTCCAGTGATTCTCTCTTTGTTGCTACATTATTGCAATGTTTCTTTCTTTGTGTGTCTATATTACTCTAGTGATTCTGTCTTTGTTGCTATATTAATGTTTCTATCTTTGCTTGGCTATACTGTTCCAGTGATCCTGTCTTTGTTGCTACATTGATATCAGTGACTATGTTGAAGTCCTCTAGCAGTCAAGTCTGACACGTACTGTCCAACATCCGTTAAGACAAAAGATAAGAAGATGACTCAGACATTTATGGACCTGTTGTGTCCTCTTTTCCTGATTAACTTCCACACAGAGAAGATATTAACAGACGCTGGTGAAATGCTTGGACTCATCATACAACTGAGCAATCAGTCAATCAAATACCATGCCGTATGGCGTGGGCGATCATTACACTCCACAATCCCATGTCTTTTGAACAATTGGTAAACTGAGCCATACACACAGCATAATACTGAGACAGAAAACCCATAAGACTTGTGCAAACAGCGTAGTCCTAAGACAGAAAACCCATAAGACGTGTGCAAATAGCGTAGTACTGAGATAGAAAACCCATAAGACTTGTGCAAACAGCGTAGTACTAAGACAGAAAACCCATAAGACGTGTGCAAACAGCGTAGTACTGAGATAGAAAACCCATAAGACTTCTGTAAACAGCGTAGTACTGAGACAGAAAACCCATAAGACGTGTGCAAACAGCATAGTAATGAGACAGAAAACCCATAAGACTTGTGCAAACAGCATAGTACTGAGACATAAAACTCATAAGACTTGTGCAAACAGCATAGTACTGAGACATAAAACTCATAAGACTTGTGCAAACAGCATAGTACTGAGACAGAAAACCCATAGGACTTAATCTTATGACAAAAAATAAGAAACAGAACCTAGAATTTTGAATCACGAGATAGACATTTTTAAAAAAAAACCGGTTATCATAAACAGAAAAGAAGACAAGCCATCTATACATTTTCTTTTCAAATTATGAGAAACATTGAAGCACGTAACACATTTTATATGCATAAGACACATGACAACAGAATGAACAACGTTCTCACTTTTAAAAAAAGAAGCACAAAATACAGAAATGTGAATGATGATCTGTCCATTGTCAGTATAATGTTTCTGTGATTCTAAGGCGTGGCTTTACAGTTTTGGTTCTGTGATTCTGTCAGAAGTTTTTTTTTTTTTTTCAGTGACTCTGGCAAAGTTTTTTTTTCAGTAATTCTGTCGATTTTTAAAATAAACTTTTTTTCTATAATTCTGTCAAGTGATGATACATTTTTTTCTTTCATTTTGTCCATTGTTGCTAATTTGTTTATGTGATTCTGTCAAATGTTGCTACACTGGTTTTGTTGTTCTGTCCAATGTTGCTACTCATACATTGGTTTTGTTCTTCTGTACAATGTTGCTACATTGGTTTTGTTATTCTTTCTAATATTGCTATACTGTTTATATGACTCTATCCATGGTTGCTACAATGTTTATGTAATTCTACCCAGGGTTACTACATTCTTTATGAGTTTCTGCCCAGAGTGATTAAACTGTTTGCTGACTCTGCCCAGGACTGCTATTTTGTTTCTGTGACTCTACCCAGATGTGCTACATTGTGTACGTGATTCTTCCCAGGATTACTATATTGTTTATGTGGTTTTTTTCCAAGACTTTCTACACTGTTTATGTGATTCTGCCAAGAGTTGATGCAGTTTTATGTGTTTCTGTCCAGAATTACTACATTGTTTATGTCGTTGGTGCATAGTGTTTTTCTTATGATTCTGTCCATTGTTGGTACATTTTTATGCAATTTTAACTAACGTTATTACATTGTTTCTATAATTCTACTTAGATCTTGCACTGTGTAAAAAGATATGGCATTCAGGTATTTGGCCAAAAGAATGGAAATGAACTGTACTCATACCACTGCCAAAAAAGGGTAAACTGAAATTATGCACAAACTACAGAACTGTTGCCCTGATTAGTCATGCCAGCAAAATTCTGTTAAAAATCATAATGGGTAGACTTCGTAAGAAAATAGAAGAAAAAGTCAATATGGTCCAAGCTGGTTTCAGGCAAGGAAGAGGATCAAGAGATCACATATTCAATCTAAGATTAATAATAGAGAAATGTAGAGAGTTTAATGTGAATCTGTATTTATCCTTTATAGACTACTCAAAGGCATTTGATTGTGTACAACACCAGAAACTTTGGGAAATAATGGAAACAATGAGATTTTCAACACATTTGATACAATTAACATCACTGCTGTATCTAGACCAACAAGCAGCAGTAAGAATAAATGGTGAAACAACAACTTGGTTTGACATAAAACAAGGGGTCCGTCAGAGGTGCATATTGTCACCCTACTTATTTAACTTGTATACTGAAAATATAATGAGGAATGTTAGAGAAGATGTAGACAAAGAATATTACGATGCCATAACAATTGGAGGTTATGAAATACCAGAGATTATTTATGCTGATGACACAGTGTTACTGTCCAAAACACAAAAAGGAATGCAAAAACTAATTATGTCAGTCCATAAGAACAGCAAAGAGCAGAACCTCTATCTTTGTGCAAAGAAAACTAAGTTGATGACAACTGACAAAACAAACAAGGCAGCTGAAATATATATAAATGAGGAAAAATTGGAAGAAGTGGAGAGTTTTGAATATCTTGGATCACTACTAACTAATAATGGAGATACAATGAGGAAAATTAAAAAGAGGACATCTATCGCTCTTCAGAAAATAAAACAAATAAAGAATCTGTGGAGAGGAGCAGACAGAACCACAAAAATAAGATTTTTAATGGCATGCATCTTTCCCATCGCAACATATGCCTGTGAGACCTGAACACTTAACAAAACAGCCGAGAAACACATAAATGCCTTTGAATGTAAATGCTACAGAAGAGTTCTCCAAATATCGTGGACACAAAAAAGAACAAATATATCTATACTATAAGAGCTTAATATTGAAGAAGGCTGGCTAGTAAATAGGATTAAAGAGAGAAAACTGAAATATTTTAGACACATTAAACGTCATGATAATTTAGAGAAGACTGTATTGGAGGGATACATAATGGGAAAAAGAAAAAGAGGAAGACCAAAACGAAGATGGCTGCAAGACATCGTTGACGATCTGCAAATGGATGCAACAGCAGCAGGCCATCTTGTTCACAACCGAGAGGCCTACAGGAGTGCTGTTTGGGAAGCAAAGTTCCGCAAGGGACATGCAAATGAATGAATGATTCAGATTTTCTACATTGTTTAAGTTATTTTTCCCAAAGTTTCTAAATTACTCATATGATTCTACTCAGATTTGTTACATTGTTTAAGTTATTCTTCCAACATTGGTAAGCTAGCAGAACGAATGCTTAACAATAGGCTGTACTGGTGGTTGGAATCCTCGTGGTCCCTCAGTAACTTTCAGGCAGGCTTCCACAAAGGATCAAGAACCGAAGAGCAGCTATTTCTCCTCACTCAAAGTGTGAAAGATAGTTTTCTACACATGAGAAACTCTGTGACTATCTTTGTAGACTTCCAGCAGGAATATGACAGTGTCTTGCGAAAAGGCCTACTGTTAAAGATGCAAAACATGGGCACACGTGGAAAAATCTTTCAATGGGTTAAAAACTACCTGAGTAACAGGCCCATACAAACTCGGGTCAATAACAGGCTGTCAAACAAATGCATCCTGGAGGAAGGTCTGCCACAAGGTTCTGCTCTTAGCTGCATCTTGTTCCTAATCTTTATAAATGACCTCCCCGACTTGTTGAACACCCACAAAGCCATGTTTGCCGATGACCTTGTCATATGGCCTAGTGGAACAGACCTGCAGCTGGCTGCTGAGAGACTTAATAGAGCCATCCTCACCATATCAGCCTATTGCAATTTCAGGAAGTTGAATATCAACGTTAGTAAAACTACATATACAATCTTCACTCTTAGCAACAGACTAGCAAAGACTGAACTGAAAATAATGATGGTGCTCAAATCATGAAAAAAAATTCAACATACCTTGTTGTGAAACTAGACAGAAAATTGAACTTTAAGAAGTTCTTTGATAGACTAGTAGAAAAAGCATCCAAAAGACTAAACTTACTCAAGCGACTTGCAAGTACATCCTGGGGAGCTGACAAAGCAACACTCAGACAACTGTACACAGGATATGTTAGATCTGTACTAGATTACAACCTCCCCCTACAGGTCACAGCATCAAAGAGCTCTCGTACACATGTAGACAGAATCCAGAACCAAGCCGTTCATTTCGTTTGTGGGGCAATGAGATCAACATCCACAGCTGCATGTGAAATTGATGCAAACATAGAGCCATTAGATATAAGACGCGAAAAGTCAACCATTGAGGCAGTAGAAGGATATAAACGCATGCCCCCAGACCATCCTAACAGAACAGTGGTTGATAAATGGAAGCATAATAATAGACTGAAGCTGAAAACTCCAGTGCACATAGCAGAACAGTTAAACACACGACACAAACTCCCTGGAGACAGAAAAGAACTTACAAAAGTACCAGACATCCCACCAAACACAAACTACGCACTTCCTCAAACTAACACCAGACTCAAGAACAAATTAGTGAACACATCATCAGATCCCAACACCCTAAAGATGTGTGCACTGGAGACCATAGAATCCTACCCCTAGGATTTGATCCATGCATACATTTTGGATCTGGATTCAAGGAAACAAACAATGCAGGATATGGGGTACTCATAATGTTTCCAGACAAGACAACAAGCCACATTTTTCTACTCCTTGTGGATCTTGCTGCTCCAGTTATGATGCAGAGATGTGGGCAGCCCTGGCAGCCACCACCACCAAATACAAAAACAGTGCCTCTCACCCAAAAAAACTTGTTATTTTCTCAGACTTCCAGGCCCTTGAAAACTGTATGCTACCAGCTGACCACATTACAGCTGACATACTCAGAGCGATAAACCAACTCATTTCCTATAACATCAAGACCACCCTACAGTGGATACCAGGGCACATAGAAATCAGAGGAAATTAACATGCTGACAGACTGGCAAAGAGTGGAGTCACCATGTCACAGCCCCACATCTCTACAAACATGAGAACAGCTTAACACATTATACACAACAACTGCAAGCAGAAGTGGATGAGCCAGCAATCCAACTGGAAGATCCCTATATACACACCTGCCAAAGCCTAACCCCAGAGACCACATCAACAGCTTATGTCGTAGACACCAGTGTACAATTTTTAGGTTGAGAACAGGACACATCACCCTCAGTAAGCACTTACACAGAGAGACCGCTGACCACACACCATACTGCGTGCACTGCAACGGACAAGAAGAAGAAACCGTTAAACACCATCTGCTGGACTGCAGTGCATTGAAGGACCTTCGAAAGAACCTGACACCACCAAACTCCTCAATCACCGACATTCTGTATGGAGATGTAGAACAGCTGAAGAGGACCTGTACGTTTCATTATCTGGCACAAGGGAAAAAGAGTGAAAACTCGTAAACCCGGGGATGGGAAATGTCAAAGTCAAAGTCCCAAAGTTACTACATTATTAATCCGGATTTGCTGGATTGCTTAGGTTATTCCTCCTAAAGTTACTACGTTGTTTATGTGGTTCTATTGAGATTTGCTATATTGTTTCGGTTATTCTTCTCAAAGTTTCTAAACTGTTTATATAATTCTACTCTGATTTGCTACATCTTTCACCTATTCTGCCCAGACTGACTACATTGTTTCAATGATTCAGTTTTCTGTTTTCATACAATTATTTCAGTGATTTGTTTTCTGTTGCTGCATCAACACAGTGGCGCTACCTCTTACGTCTGGGCTCGGTGATTCTGTCTTCTCTTACAAGATTATTTCAGCGGTTTGACCTGTGCTGCTGTATCAGTAAAGGACGCACTGAAAACAAACTGGATCAGTGCTTAAAAACCTATGAAAAACCTCCACTCCAGCACCCCTTCCATATGTCCTTAGGAGAACGCCCCTGTCTAAGTAGTGCAGTCGCTTCCTAGTGGCGAAAATCGATAATGATGAATCAGGAATATTTTAGGAAAATGATTGGCCGACTCCGTGAATGAGTTCAGTGTAGTTTGGTCACGTGATACGCGGAGTTTCAGAGCAAGGATGGGAAGGGTCGAGCCGACAGCTTGTGTTAACCCTTTCACTCCGAAAACAGCACTGGCAAGATCTTGCACGTCTGTGCGAAAACAGTGCTCAGAGCGATGTTTAGGCAAAAGGCTAAATGAGATTAAAAGTAGCACAGTTCTAACCCAGCCCACGTTTTTACATTACAGTGTACATTTCTTCCAGTTTATTTGTACCAAAATTTCTCATTAAAATTTATTCTGGTAGAGCACTGAGATTTACTAGGGAGTGAAAGAAAGGTACAAGGTTGTTTTTTTTTTTTTAATTGAACAGTCAACGTGATGAAATGTAGTATAGATAAAATGTATTTTTAATATGAAAAAAAGAGTGATAGATGAAATAAGGGATGAATTTTATACGGGATAGGTGAAATGTTGGATAGATAAAATGTATTTGAAATGAAAGAAGTGTAATAGATGAAATCGGGGATGAATTATATACGAGATAGATTAAATGTGGGATAGATCAAATGTATTTTTATATGAAAAAAGTGTAATAGATGAAATAAAGGGTGAATTATATATGAGATAGATTAAATGTGGGATAGATCAAATGTATTTTTATATGAAAAAAGTGTAATAGATTCCTCTGAGTTGTGTGTTGTTCCGCTCTCCATAGTGGAGAGTTTCCTGCATACATAGCGTGTTTGAAATACGGAGTAGATGAAATATAGGACAGATGAAATATAGGATATGTGAAATGTGGGATAGTAAATGTAATATAAAATATTTGAAATGTACGATTTATGAAATATCATATGATTAAAGTATGTGGTATATGAAATATGGGATGGGTGAAATATGTGATAATTGAAATAAGGAATACATGAAATATGGGTTGGTTGAAATATGTAATATGTGCAATATATGATAGATGAAATGCAAATGTTTGAAATATGTGATATATGAAATATGTGATTTTTTAAATGAATGATAACTTAGCAAAACGTAGGCTTAGAACCGAGCACGGAAGAGAAAGGAAAGGAAGAAAATTCAATCTTTCAACCAAGAGCTCTCCTCGGAGACATTTATGTAGACAGACAAAACAAGTGAATGAAAGCCAGAAACAAACTCGTCTCTCAAATAATCGAAATGATTTGGAACAGGACAATGAAAAAGATATGAGGAATAATGAGGCAATAACATAAGAAAATGAAGCATATATGGCTCATTACAAGGTGAAACGCTGGTAACATGTTGGTAACAGATCAACGGTTCTCAAACTATGGTCTGAGAGAGGGTCCGTGCAACAAGTATTTTTTCTAGGTCACAAAGACCCCAAGTACGTAAATTCTCAGAGTGAAAATATTCCTGAGGTTTTTATTAGTCAAATACCTAGAGGCAGGTGAGTGAAAGGCAATGATTCTCAAAATTGTTGGGCCACAATCCCCTCATTTCTGAACTCTTAAAAAATGTGTGCTTTTTATTTGCTCGATTTGGTTCAAATGTTCTCTCTCTCCCCCCCCCCCTTTCCAATGCCCACAAGATGAAGAGGGTGAGGGCTGTAGCGCCCACTTTGATGTAGGGACAGCTTCGATGGGTCCTCGCAACTAAATAGTTTTGGAACCACTGCAATATAAAACTATCAGTGACAACAATGTCAAAACAAGGATAAGAAAGAAGGAAAACTAATGTTTTATTATGCATTGTAAAACAATTTTCCTGTAGGATAATAGAGGACAGATGGCAATGTTGAGGAGTCTTAGATTGGCGTAAGAGAGGAAACTTAGGACAAAGATTACACATTTACATGCGATCTGGCCTTGTTACTCGCGATCTGGCCTTGTTACTCACTCATACGAGTACAGCAGCAGTGATGAAGACTGTGGTACAGCTGGTACCAGTGCTGTAGAGGTAGACTGTGGCGTGTGGTTCAGTGCTTACAGAAAGTGGTGCTAGTGGAGTAGAGGTAGAGGCATGTGGTTCAGTGCTTATAGAACTGGTACTAGTGAAGTGGAGGTAGAGACATGTAGTTCAATTATTATAGAAACGGGTACTAGTGGAGTGGAGGTAGAGACATGTGGTTCAGTGCTTATAGAAACAGGCACTAGTGGAACAGAAGTAGACAGAGACGTGTGATTCAAGTTAAATCACTTCTGTGTTTGTATCTTACTGGCCTACATGAGCCAGTGCAACCCGCTCCAAATCCGACACGGTGCTGTGGTTCAACATCTTCACTGCATAGGCTACAAAGAACATCAAGCTCGCAGCTCAAATGAGATAGAAGAAGAAGAAGAAGATGATGATGATGATGATGATGATGATGATGCACTTGAATTCTATTGTACAACTGAACCATACCCCCTTCTGTCTCCCTGCACCCCACAAGGAACAGTTTTTCCCCTGTAATCATCTCAGCTATTTCATCACTAACAAGGCACTAGACATCGGCTGTAATTTCGCAGAGCTTTGTTTCAACAAAACCCCAGCAAGCAGTTGCGTCATATTTGATCGATTTTTTGAAGGAAAAAGGTCTATTAAAGAATTACCAAATCAGCAGATCTTACACACGTAAACGCCTGTCTGCCAGTCATGCGTGTGTCCTTTGCTGAACTTTGCCTCCCTAACAGCTCTCCCGTAGGCCTCTCGGTTGTAAGCACTTGTACGAACTCCCTGTAACTGCGAGCTGGTGTTCTTCGCAGATGATGCTGTAGAGATGTTGAGGCACAGCATCGTATCGGCGTGGGAGCGGGTTATGGCAGATACTTTTTCAGTCCCGGAGTACAGCTAAAAAGCAGGGGGTGTGCAATGCTTCTATAACAGACTCCACCACCATGGGGACTATGCCGATCCCTGCCCCGTTAGCCAGGCTAGGCCTGTTACTGGGGGTACCACGGAGAGGTGGGACAGGGTCTTGGTCAGCTATGGGTCACTGATTGCCTCATCGGACAAGGGTCTTCACCCCCACCCCCACCCCCCAGTTGTGAGCAAGATGGCCTGCTGCTGATGCATCCATTCGCAGACTATCAACAATGTCTTGGAGCCATATTCACCTTGGTCTTCCTCTCTTTCTTTCCCCATTATGTACCCTTCCAAGACGGTCTTCTCTAGATTCTCTCTGTTTAATCATCTTTACTAGCCAACCTTCTTCAATATTAAGTTCTTGTAGTGTGGATATATTTGTCCCTTTTTTGTATGTGTCCCTGATATTTGAAGAACTCTTCTTATAAGCACCTGCAGCTATATAAAAAAGACGACGTTGTTACTTCCTTGTCCTGGGTGACCTGCTTACAGAGGTTCCTCCTGGTGGTATTTTGCATATTAATGTCCCTTACGTCTTCCAATATTTCTCTTACTTTTTCTCACTTATACACTCAAGATTACGGTCACTCTCTCTCTCTCTCTCTCTCTCTCTCTCTCTCTCTCTCTCTCACATGCACACACAATCACAGACACTACTAATCACTCTCTCTTTCTTTTTCATTCACTTATTTTCACTTTGTCTGTGTGTGTGTGTCTCACTCACTCATCCACTCTTAAAATCACTCTCTCACTTTCTTTCTCTCACCTACTTTCTTTCTCTCTTATTCTCTCACAATTGCACTCAGTCTATCTATCTATCTATCTATCTATCTATCTATCTATCTATCTATCTATCTATCTATCTATCTATCTATCTATATCTATCTATCTATCTATCTATCTATCTATCTATTTATCTATCTATCTATCTATCTATCTATCTGTCTGTCTATCTATCTATCTATCTATCTATATATCTATCTATCTATCTATCTATCTATCTATCTATCTATCTATCTATCTATCTGTCGGTCTGTCTATCTGTCGGTCTGTCTATCTGTCTGTCTGTCTATCTGTGCCACATTTCTTATAACTAGTACGTCTCTAAGAATTCTAGTTTCATGTACTTACGTCTTCGTTTCAAAGTATCATCATGACGGAGTTCTCACATCGCGCATTTCTTTCCAAAGTTTATTTTTCTCAAATATATTATCAACCACACATAACGTATATGTTACTTCCGACCAACTCATATTACTTTGATTTACCAATATCTATTAGTAAAGTGGAACGAATTCAAGAACAATGCAGAGATAAGACAGATGACTGAACAACAACCAGTCTCATGGGTGATCAGGAAAAGGAGATGGACATATGCCGGTCACATGATGAGAAGAAATGATCAGAGAATCCCAAAACAAGCTATCAAGTGGAACACAACAGGCCGAAGAAAAAGAGGCAGACCACGTGAAACTCTAAAGGATATAAGATATAAGATAAGATTAGCAAAGTAATACAGCAACTTTAAAGGATTACTTTTTTTTAATAACTGTAGTCATATTCTTTTGTTCCGTAGTTGACAGTTGGCAATTTTAAACTGCCCGTAACGCTAAAAAAAATTTTCCTATCATATTCCGGTGAAACATGGCGTCTGTGCTACTTACATAAAACTTGTGATTTTGGTGTTCATGTTTACATCCGGCTTGACTGGGGCCATATCGAAGCGGCTCTGAACCAAATCCCGTCGTCCGTAGGGGTCAGTTTGCTGTCACTGGCGTCCGCTCTTTGTCTGCTGCAATCCTGTAACATATCTCAGGGGTGTCCAACTGGCGGCTGGCGGGTCACATATGGCCCGAGGGACCTTTATCCGGCCCGCGAGGTTATTATGAAAGTGTAATGTATTAAAATTAACAAAAACATTCTCAAAAGACTGAAAAGATGTTAAAAATAATCATCTGGCATTTATGACATAAATGTCACTTGTTCGTGTTTTTTTTTATTGTCCGCTGGCAAAAACTATTTGATTTAGATGCGGCCCGGCACTCGAGTTCCGCATTCCGTTGTTGTGGCCGCTGAGGTCACTGGATAGCCCAGACTTGTCTGCTTCTTAAGCCGCTGTTTCTGGTGCTGCTTTATATCCTGGAACTGTTAGGAAGATGATTTTAGCAACCATCGCCTCTCGCAGACGTTTGAAGAAAAGCAAGGTGTCGAATTAAGAGTGGGTTGCGATGCTTGAAGACCAGGAGAGTTGTCAAGGAGAATGTTTCTTGCTAGATTAAAACACCTTTGTGGCCCCGGAGAGTCCTTGACCCGTTAGCGAGGCTGAGGTTAGGTTGACACGAGCACCACTGGATATGTGGAATAGAATCGCTCGTTAACTGTAATCAGAGACTGGCATCATCGCACTCCTGGCATTCCTATACGTGCTCCGCCTTCCATTCCAACATTCAGTGAAACATGCACCTGCTTCTCGTTTAACTGCCTTTTGATAACTATACCGCGCATGTATCCGTGCCTTTCTGTTCAGTCACCGTCTGATGGCTTACCCGTACATTTGCCATACATAAACTCATCAACTAATTCACCGATTTACTCACTGAATGAGACAACGCGCCACTCACAAAAAAAACAACAACTGCATGAATACCTCACTCAGAAGTTTAATCCCTAGCAAACACGCCAAAGATGATCGTGACGAAGAAAGGGTTTAGTCTTAAGGAACAAATGAAACAGATCCCAGGGACCTTGCTCTGCCTCTGCTAGTAACAGCTTCTGATCTCTTTCAGCTTGACTAACTGTGTAGGGCTTAATGTAGCCCTCAGAGTGCCCGGAGTCCACTCGAGACTTCAGGTCTCTCTCTCTCTCTCTCTCTCTCTCTCTCTCTCTCTCTCTCTCACACACATGCACACACACTCACAGACACTACTAATCACTCTCTCTTTCTTTTTCATTCACTTATTTTCACTTTGTCTGTGTGTGTGTGTCTCACTCACTCATCCACTCTTAAAATCACTCTCTCACTTTCTTTCTCTCACCCACTTTCTTTCTCTCTTATTTTCTCACAATTGCACTCAGTCTATTTATCTATCTATCTATCTATCTATCTATCTATCTATCTATCTATCTATCTATCTATCTATCTATCTATCTATCTATCTATCTATCTATCTATCTGTCGGTCTGTCTATCTATCTATCTATCTGTCGGTCTGTCTGTCTGTCTATCTGTCTGTCAGTCTGTCTATCTGCCTACCTGTCTGTCTGTCTATCTGCCTACCTGTCTGTCTGTCTATCTGCCTACCTGTCTGTCTGTCTATCTGCCTACCTGTCTGTCTGTCTATCTGCCTACCTGTCTGTCTGTCTATCTGCCTACCTGTCTGTCTGTCTATCTGCCTACCTGTCTGTCTGTCTATCTGCCTACCTGTCTGTCTGTCTATCTGTGCCACATTTCTTATAACTAGTACGTCTCTAAGAATTCTAGTTTCATGTACTTACGTCTTCGTTTCAAAGTATCATCATGACGGAGTTCTCACATCGCGCATTTCTTTCCAAAGTTTATTTTTCTCAAATATATTATCAACCAAACATAACGTATATGTTACTTCCAACCAACTCATATTACTTTGATTTACCAATATCTATTAGTAAAGTGGAACGAATTCAAGAACAATGCAGAGATAAGACAGATGACTGAATAACAACCAGTCTCATGGGTGATCAGGAAGAGGAGATGGACATATGCCGGTCACTTGATGAGAAGAAATGATCAGAGAATCCCAAAACAAGCTATCAAGTGGAACACAACAGGCCGAAGAAAAAGAGGCAGACCACGTGAAACTCTAAAGGATATAAGATATAAGATAAGATTAGCAAAGCAATACAGCAACTTTAAAGGATTACTTTTTTTTAATAACTGTAGTCATATTCTTTTGTTCCGTAGTTGACAGTTGGCAATTTTAAACTGCCCGTAACGCTAAAAAAAATTTTCCTATCATATTCCGGTGAAACATGGCGTCTGTGCTACTTACATAAAACTTGTGATTTTGGTGTTCATGTTTACATCCGGCTTGACTGGGGCCATATCGAAGCGGCTCTGAACCAAATCCCGTCGTCCGTAGGGGTCAGTTTGCTGTCACTGGCGTCCGCTCTTTGTCTGCTGCAATCCTGTAACATATCTCAGGGGTGTCCAACTGGCGGCTGGCGGGTCACATATGGCCCGAGGGACTTTTATCCGGCCCGCGAGGTTATTATGAAAGTGTAATGTATTAAAATTAACAAAAACATTCTCAAAAGACTGAAAAGATGTTAAAAATAATCATCTGGCATTTATGACATAAATGTCACTTGTTCGTGTTTTTTTAATGTCCGCTGGCAAAAACTATTTGATTTAGATGCGGCCCGCCACTCGAGTTCCACATTCCGTTGTTGTGGCCGCTGAGGCCACTGGATAGCCCAGACTTGTCTGCTTCTTAAGCCACTGTTTCTGGTGCTGCTTTATATCCTGGAACTGTTAGGAAGATGATTTTAGCAACCATCGCCTCTCGTAGACGTTTGAAGAAAAGCAAGGTGTCGGATTAAGAGTGGGTTACGATGCTTGAAGACCAGGAGAGTTGTCAAGGAGAATGTTTCTTGCTAGATTAAAAGACCTTTGTGGCCCCGGAGAGTCCTTGACCCGTTAGCGAGGCTGAGGTTAGGTTGACACGAGCACCACTGGATATGTGGAATAGAATCGCTCGTTAACTGTAATCAGAGACTGGCATCATCGCACTCCTGGCATTCCTATACGTGCTCCGCCTTCCATTCCAACACTCAGTGAAACATGCACCTGCTTCTCGTTTAACTGCCTTTTGATAACTGTACCGCGCATGTATCCGTGCCTTTCTGTTCAGTCACCGTCTGATGGCTTACCCGTACATTTGCCATACATAAACTCATCAACTAATTCACCGATTTACTCACTGAATGAGACAATGCGCCACTCACAAAAAAAACAACTGCATGAATACCTCACTCAGAAGTTTAATCCCTAGCAAACACGCCAAAGATGATCGTGACGAAGAAAGGGTTTAGTCTTAAGGAACAAATGAAACAGCTCCCAGGGACCTTGCTCTGCCTTTGCTAGTAACAGCTTCTGATCTCTTTCAGCTTGACTAACTGTGTAGGGCTTAATGCAGCCCTCAGAATCCCTGGAGTCCACTCGAGACTTCAGGAAAACAACTTCCCATCCTGCATGAATCTTGTTCTTCGTACTTCAGATAATAGCAGAGTATCTATACAGAACACAAGTTCATAGTTTTAAGTACAGAACACAAGTTCATAGTTTTAAGTGCAGAACACAAGTTAATAGTTTTAAGTAGAGAACACAAGTTCATAGTTTCAAATAGAGAACACAAGTTCATAGTTTTAAGTAGAGAACACAAGTTCATAGTTTTAAGTAGAGAACACAAGTTCATAGTTTTAAGTAGAGAACACAAGTTCATAGTTTTAAGTAGAGAACACAAGTTCATAGTTTCAAATAGAGAACACAAGTTCATAGTTTCAAGTAGAGAACACAAGTTCATAGTTTTAAGTAGAGAACACAAGTTCATAGTTTTAAGTAGAGAACACAAGTTCATAGTTTTAAGTAGAGAACACAAGTTCATAGTTTTAAGTAGAGAACACAAGTTCATAGTTTTAAGTGCAGAACACAAGTTCATAGTTTTAAGTAGAGAACACAAGTTCATAGTTTCAAATAGAGAACACAAGTTCATAGTTTTAAGTAGAGAACACAAGTTCATAGTTTTAAGTAGAGAACACAAGTTCATAGTTTTAAGTAGAGAACACAAGTTCATAATTTTAAGTAGAGAACACAAGTTCATAGTTTTAAGTAGAGAACACAAGTTCATAGTTTTAAGTAGAGAACACAAGTTCATAGTTTTAAGTAGAGAACACAAGTTCATAGTTTTAAGTAGAGAACACAAGTTCATAGTTTTAAGAAGAGAACACAAGTTCATAGTTTTAAGTAGAGAACACAAGTTCATAGTTTCAAGTAGATTAACAGCCAAACAGTTTCGGTCTCAGGTTTTGGCATTCCAGCAGTCATCATCATCATCATCATTATCGTCATCATCATCATCATCATCATCTTCTTATTCTTTTCTTCTTGTACCTGCCTGGAACTGTCAGCTGGTGTTATTTGCAGCTGATTTGATGAAGATGTTGAGGCACAGCATCGTGTCGGATTGGGAGCGGGTTATGGCAACTTTTTTTTTGTTTTGCTAAAAAGCAAGGAGGTGTACAGGACACTTTGGCAGACTCCACTACCATGCGAGCTATGGTGCTCCCTGGCCCAATAGCCTGACTCTCTTAGCAGCCTCTTGCAAAACTTCAGCGACCTATCGTGGAACCTTGGTGACCTTTCGTGGAAACGTAGGACCTCTCGTAGAACTTTAATGACTTCTCCCAAAGTTTAGCGACCTCTCTAAATACACTAGGGACCTGTCGTGACACACCAGCTAAGAAGCCCTCCAACAAAAACAAAAACACAGCGAGAAAGTAAGGCTGAATGTATTGGTTATAGATGGCATGGATTCTAAGACGCTGTCCCTTTTTGTCAGCATGAGATAGCTGAGGATTTGGTGAAAGAAGAAAACTTAAACAAACAAACAAATATCAGTGACAATTACTTTTGGATAAATATATACTCAGCTTGTGGACTACGTGAGAAGTGCCGTGGATTGTAGGTACAATGTTCATATAGTTCAAATAATGTCAAGGGTTGGTAGTGGATTAAATGCTGGAATATAGATCCCCTCATGTCTCTTTCCTCCCCCCCCCCCCATTTCCGTTTTTTTTCCACCTCCCCTTTTAACTCCTTTAACCCTTCAAAGACAATATATGTATTTTTGTAGCTTCGTTCATACATCTCAAGCAGCTCTGCTGACATTTCCAGAGAGGGGAACATTAGCCACAACAATCACGTCTCGTCTATTTTTAGCAGCACAAGCGCCCTCGCTGTCTCCTTGATCACTGCTGGCAGATGAAACTTGAAAGCAAGATGAGAGAAGAAAAAAGTGTGTGAGAGAGAGAGTGAGAGTGGGGGACAGCGAGAGAGAGAAACTGAGAGAGAGAGGGGGAGTGAGAGAGAGGAGGAGAGATAAGAGAAGACAGAGAGAAAGAAGAGAGAGAATGAATAATGAATAATCTTTATTTTTCAAGGGTAAAGAATTGGGCACGCAGGCCCGTCTTACATTCTGCCCTTCATCACTCCATCTTTCATTCTTCCCACACACTCGATTTAGTACAAAAATACAAATTAAATTAGTAAAAACATATCAAAAGAGTGTAAGATTTAACTACTACATTCAAGGTAAAAGAGAAGAAGTAATTAACCTAATAAAATAGCACTCACGCACACATACACCCGCAGACATATACATAAATAAAAATACATTGTAAATACAGATCTTCTAACATATTTTTTTAAACAAACATTAAAATAATTTCTAACAATATCTAACTAGTTGCTTTTCTAACTATGTCATTGAAGTACTTGATGGTTTACGAGCCATGTGTTGAGAGAGTGCTGGCTATTTTATGGAGGCATATAATTACAAGCAAGTAAATAATGAAACAGGTTTGAGTTAAAGGATGAAGTATTACCAATGGATTTTAAATTGTAGGGGAGGGTGTTCCAGAGCTGTACTGCAGAGTATGCAAGGCTTTTCTTGTACATATCAATTCTGGGTTTAGGAAGAAGACAGTTTTTTAAACGCTGGCTATGTTTAGTGTTATACGTAAACAGTGACCACAAGTAAGGCGGAGCATTGTGCGACAGAATTCTGTGAACAAACTTAACTTTGTTAAAAATGATTCTATTTTTGAGGGGTAGAATTTTGAGTTGTTTATGTTGATCTACAGTCTGTACTGGGTGTTTGTCACAAATAAGATTTAATGCTCGCTTGTGAAGTGAGTGGAGCCTTTTTGTGTTTGAGACTGAGCATCCATCCCAGATTGTGGAACAGTAATCTAAGTGTGTTTGTATGTGTGATATGTAGTATATTTTTCTTGTGTTTTTGTCGATAAAGTGTTTAATCTTGGCTAATTGGTAAACTTTCTGTGCAATCAAATTTGTTAGGTTATGTACGTGAGAATTCCAAGTTAAATGCTGATCAATGATGAGTCCTAGGGTTTTATGTTCATGAACATTTTCTATTGCCTTAGTCCCAGCACAAAGCTGTAGTGAAGTTTTAGTTGCATTTTGCAGTTTCTGTCTTGTAGTGATGAGCATGGATTTTGTTTTGTTGGTGTTTATCAACATACCATTTTTATTACTCCATTTAATCAAACTGTTTATATCATTTTGGAGCGTTGTCTGTAGGTTATTGATGTCATACTCACTATTGTAAACAGTACAGTCGTCAGCGAAAAGATCACATGAAGAGTGCTTTAAATGTAGTGGTAGGTCGTTAATATAGATAGCAAAGAGAAGAGGACCAAGAATGGAGCCTTGAGGAATACCGGTATCAACCACAGACGAGCCAGATATTTTGTTTCTAAAGCAAACTACTTGTTTTCTACCTGAGAGAAAAGATGTAATACATTTTGTTAGGTCAGGATGTAATCTATAGCCTTCCAGCTTTTTTGCAAGAATTTCATGATCAATCATATCGAAGGCTTTCTTAAAATCAACAAAGACAGCACCACACAATTTGTCATCATTTATATTAGACAGCCAGCTTTCTGTCATTTTAGTTAATGCTGTGTGGCAGGAGTAATTTGGTCTAAAACCTGACTGACTGTCTATTAGTAGACTGTTTTCTTGCATGTGGAGCAGAGTTAACTTTTGTATATGTTTTTCAAGAGGTTTAGATAGTGATGACAGAATGGATATGGGTCTATAGTTTGAGAGGTCACTAGTCTGTCCAGATTTAAAAAGAGGAAAAACTTTGGCGAGTTTAAAAGCGTCAGGGAAATATTTTTTGTCAATACACAAGTTGTATAAGTATGTTAGTGTGTCTGTGATAACTGGTGCAGCGTAGCGTAGTATCTTGTTACTAATGTCATCACATCCTGCTGAGTTAGTGTTCTTTAAGGACCGGATGTAGTTATAAACCTCACCGACTGTGAGGAAAGGAATATTAATTTGTTTTAGCTTTACACATTTACTGTCGCTGAAAGTTTTCAACACGCTCAGGTCGCAATTAAGGGTCAGTAATGAAGATTTTAGAATACTAATTTCCTCCCTAAAATGTTCACTGAAGTTAGTGCAAGTATGTTCACCATTAAGTGTTTGTAGGTCAGTTTGCTTCCTTTTATTTACAAGAGTATTAATCGCTTTCCAGATTGATTTACTATCAGTTTTGTCTTTCACTAAATTTCTGAAGTAATTTTTCTTTTCCTGCCTAATTAAATACTGAGAGAAAAAGAGCGAGTGAGAGAGAGTGAGAGAAAGACAGGGAGTGAGAGAGAGACAGGGAGTAAGAGAGAGAGAGGAGAAGAGAGAGAGAGGAGGAGAGAGAGAGGGGGGAAGAGAGAGATATATATGGTAAGAACATGAAAGTAATAAAAGATATCAGCGACAGCTTACTTCGAAAACTAAACCTCCAGATGTTGATGATGTGTTTGTATCTACAGTTAGTGGTGATGCTTGTAGCAACGTATGTGATAGGTGTTGTGATGCTTGTAGCAACGTAGGTGATAGGTGTTGTGATGCTTGTAGCAACGTAGGTGATAGACGTGATGATGCTTGTAGCAGCGTAGGTGATAGATGTGGTGATGCTTGTAGTAACGTAGGTTATGGATGCGGCCATGCTTATAGTAATGTAGGTGATAGATGTGGTGATGCTTATAGTAACGTAGGTGATGTATGTGGTGATGCTTGTAGTAACGTAGGTTATGGATGCGGTCATGCTTTTAATAGTGTAGGTAATAGATGTGGTGGTGCTTGTAGTAATGTAGGTGATAGATGTGGTGATGCTTGTAGTAATGTAGGTGATAGATGTGGCGATGCTTGTAGTAATGTAGGTGATAGATGTGGAGATGCTTATAGTAATGTAGGTGATAGATGTGGCGATGCTTGTAGTAATGTAGGTGATAGATGTGATGATCCTTGTAGTAATATAGGTGATAGATGTGGTGATGCTTGTAGTAATGTAGGTGATAGATGTGGTGATGCTTGTAGTAATGTAGGTGATAGATATGGTGATGCTTGTAGTAATGTAGGTGATAGATGTGGTGATGCTTGTAGTAATGTGGGTGATAGATGTGGTGGTGCTTGTAGTAATGTAGGTGATATATGTGGCGATGCTTGTAGTAATGTAGGTTTTAGATGTGGTGATGCTTGTAGTAATGTAAGTGACATATGTGGCGATGCTTGTAGTAATGTAGGTTTTAGATGTGGTGATGCTTGTAGTAATGTAAGTGACAGATGTGGTGATGCTTGTAGTAATGTAGGTGACAGATGTGGTGATGCTTGTAGTAATGTAGGTGATAGATGTAGAGATGCTGATGATGTTTTTTGCCGGGTTGTTGATTGCTGTATTAAGGATAATAGTGGTTATAATATCAGCCTTGTTCAAGTCAAGTTGTTGGTAATGACTGCAGTCAAGCTGACATAAGTAAAGGTAAAGACCCCTTTTCCATGCAATTAAAACACATCCGGGGTATGGTGTTTGGCCCGCGTTTCCAAGACCATCAGCACATGAAAATCAGATGTGGTTTGTATAACCCATGACCGCATTTTTACCTTCCCAGATTTCTCTGGTACCTAATTTTTGAGGGGGGTGGAGCGATGGGGCCTTTTTGGTGTAGTGGTACCAGAAAAAAAAATCCCCACTACTGGGACTTGAACCCCAGTACCAACGTATTAGAAGACCGAGCCCCTAAGCACTTAGCCAGCCAGGTGTCACGACAGAGCTAATAATAACGCTGATGATGATAGCTATAAAGATAAAAGTTCTGCTTTTGATTACGTTATTAACTTTCATTATTGTGGCGATGTAGTGAAACAGATATGGTGGAGTAAAAAAAAAAAATTATCCACATATGAAGGGACATAACCGTTGAAAAATATGTGAAAGGACTTCAAGAATGAGTCAAAAAGTCTTTTCTTATATTTTTAAACGATTACGTCCCTTGAATACCGGTTACTTTTTTTCCCCTCCTTGTCTTCTAGAGATGATAATGTTGTTAATGAATATATTGATGTCTTTAAAGCAGGGCCTTTAGAGAGAAACTTTACAAGTCTGTACTTACAGTCAGTGTGCCCTCCAAGATTTCACTGTCGGTGTGCAAAATGTTGAACCTGTGTGCCCATAAGTACTATTAACAATTGTGCGCAAATGTGGACGTCCAATCAAATTACAGGATATACATTAAAATTCTACTTCGGGGGAAAAAAAATACTAAAATCCAAAGAAATCAGGGCAACAAAATCATGTACTACTATCACATTTTTATTCAGTGCTATGAGCACAGACTTATACTGACAGAACTAACAAGAAAGAAAAAAAAATTGTGTGGCATGTAAACTTTCTTGCGCGGCGTGATTTTTGTGTGCGCGGCCGCTCTGCCGCGTAGCTTAGAGGGAACATTGTTCCTAACCCCTTCCATCCGCTTATTTGTTTTAATTCACTGCGGGCCCATATTAAAACAAGGAAAACCCTCCGGGCCTAAGTGGGGTTTCAAAGGCTGGAATCCCCACCTCCACCCGTCATAGCAATGAAGGTAATATGATAATGGTATTATTTGTGATGATTAAATTATTGATTATACAAAAGTTCTGTTGTTTTTTTTTATGTTAGCGATAATGATAATGAAAATAACGAACATTTTCTGATGATAACAGTTTTGATGATGATGATGATGATGACGATGGTGATGGTGATGATGATGATGATGATGATGATGATGATGATGATGATGATGATGAAGATGATGATGATGTAGACTTCATGAGGCCCCATGCTATATAAAGCTTGAAGCCCCGTGTTAAGAAAATAATAAAACAATATATTTTATGAGGCCCTGCGGGGGCCCTAAGTTGTAGCTTGTTTAGTTCGTACCCAAATCCGGCACCCGTACTAGCGATGATCTGACAAAAGCAGGTCAAAGAGAGCAAGTGAATGGGGAGAGGAAAGGAGGGCACTCATTCATTCATTTGCATGTCCCTTGCGGAACTTTGCCTCTCAAACAGTACTCCTGTAGGCCTCTCGGTTGTGAGCAAGATGGCCTGCTTCTGTTGCATCCATTTCCAGATCGTCAACGATGTCTTGGTCTTCCTCTTTTTCTTTTTCCCATTATGTATCCTTCCAATACGGTCTTCTCTAAATAGGAGGGCACTATGAATAACAAAATAACAAAAAAGCGGGTCCAGAAGGTAGTCCAACAATCACAACAAGGGCAATGGACAACATGGGAGGAAGTCCTGCAGAGATCACTAACATGGAATGACATCTGGAAAATGGCACCCTTGAGGCTCAGCTTCATCATCAGAGCTACTTATGACCTTCTGCCTACAGGCTCTAACCTGTACAAATGGGGTGTATCAGAAGATACAAAGTGCCCTCTCTGCAACGAAAGGCAAACATTGGAACATGTGCTGTCAGCTTGTAGAGTGTCTTTAGGGCAAGGACGGTACACCTGGCGGCACAACAGAGTGCTGCAGGAACTAGTAGCCATCGTAGACAGGGCAAACGATAAAGCAAATAACAGCAAAAGAGTTGAGGTCCCACCTAAATACTTTATAGGCGCTAGTGCGACATCAAATATTGAAATCAGGGACATTCCCTTACCATCACTGCTAGATGGTACAAATGACTGGGAAGTGATAGCGGACCTTCCAGAAAGAAGAGAATACCCGACTGAAATCAAGAACACAGGAATGTGACCGGACATTGTAGTGTACTCCACAGAAAAACAGGAATTAATAATGATCGAGCTTCCGGTCCCGTACGAAACTAGAATAGAGGAACAGCATTTATTCAAATTGGAGAAGTACAATGATCTGGTCAAGCAACTGATGCAGGGGGCAGGAGTCAGGGCAAAAGTGATAGCTGTAGAAGTGGTAGCAAGAGGATTCGTAGCAACATCAGCATATGACCTATGTAAGCAACTGGGCATAAAGGGACAAGCAAGAGCAAGGGCATTGAGAAGATTTTCAGAAACAGCAGAAAAGGCCTCATGCTGGCTGTGGAGTATGCGAAACAAGCACTGGGAACATAAGTAATTTCATTTGCCACAACCAATACCAGTCCCCCGTAGCTAAATCACTAAAGACGCACTTCAAAAAAGTGCAGTGGCAACTGGAAGATAAAAAGAAAAGCAACAACTCACAAGACCTCTGGGAGTCATGACACAGAGGGGCCCACCCCTCTTAGAGTGTCAGGAGTTTAAAGGGCCGAAACACTTGTCTGATGGGGAGGGGGAGGTACCTCCTCTGATGATCTGAAGGAGTTGTGTTGTTGTTCCGCTCTCTACTGTAGAGAGTTTCCTGCATATGTCCACTCACGCAAGTTTTCTTTCATATCCACAGATATTTGTAAACTCTGCATCCATGGATTCCCTCAAGCTCTGTCAGGATCACAGATGATAGCCTCGGTGGCGCAACCCCCCTCATCTTCGTTGTCGTCGATAATGCCATCTTTTATTTTTGTAATGGAGCCTATCTTCTCCTGCCGTGTAATGGAAGCCGCCTTCTTCGCATGTCGCCATGTTACAAGGCACAGTCTATCTTGCACTGGAGATGTGCCGAAAGATACTGACGAACACTTGTTATTATTTTTTCAGTTTATGTTTTAAATTTAACCCGTTTTTTTTATATTTCTGTCTGCTTTGAAAATAGAATTGTTTGAACATGTCACAAGAAACCGCTGGGAATATATCGATCCTCCTTTGTTCACAGCTTAAAACATAATGAGTTGCAAAAAAAAAAATGTCAATGTGACAGACTGGCCCAGAGGGGGGGGGGTGTACAGTGAGTTCATCGATCCTGAGCCAGAGTATGGGGGGGGGGGAGAGAGCTAGAAAGCCAGTTAAAGTGGGGCTTGAGGGCCCCAGTAACAAAAAAAAATAAGCAGAAGAGAATGCGGGCCAAAAAGGTGTTTTCTATCACCTTACAAACCCCCGCCCCCCATGATGACAGAGCGTCTTTTCTGTTGTGGGATAGCATCACTGGAGCAAGACATTTGGAAAGCATTTTGGAACGGTCTTTAGCCACAGCTTGCTGGGGGCGCTAGACAGCCTGGGGATACTGAGGCTTAACCATCTTAGAGCAAAAATATATAACAGCGTCTGTGACGGATCAATCACTGCCCAGGCCTCTAGGCGAAACTTAAGAGCTCTAACGCCTACAACCTAAACCATCCATGGCCCGATTCCCCCCCCCCCCCGCCTCTCTCTCTCTCACTCTCTCTCTCTCCTCTCTCTCTCTCTCTCTCTCTCTCTCTAGACGCGATCTCCACTGTTGATATATAACTTTGTTTTACACAGAACACAAACGGATATATCGCTGTCTTTCGGACAACATAACGAGCTAGTATAACAATAACAGATATGCCACAAGAAGCTATAACCTGCATCTGACAAGGTTTTTTTTTTTTTTTGCTGATGCCAAGCCTCCCACCCCACCCCACCCCACCCCCTCCCCTGCCCTTCCGGACCCCCTTGGTTTAAGCCTGTTCCGACTAATGGCTGGCTAACAGATCACTGATAAAGACAAACTGCTTATTGGCATCTTCGCGAACAAAGAAAAGCTCTGATATATTGAACTCTAGGCAAAGAAAGATAATAGAAAATATGCAACAGCGATTCTCATGTATGTAGACAAGGTGACTCCCAGGAGAGGAGTTTCAAGTCAAGGTTTGAATAATTCACCGCTGTAGAAGAATCTATAACGATGAGAAACCGTTCTGGGTGTTGCTTTAACTCATTTCACTCCTGAATTAATTTCCATGCTCTATCAGAACAAATTTTGATGAGAGATTTTGGTAGAAAGAAACTGGAAGGAAGCTACTGTGTAGTTTAAAACCACGGGTTGGGTTAGAAATGTGTTACTTTTCAATTTATTTAGACTGTGTGTAAGTATCACTGTACGCATTGGTTTACATCAGCGTGAAAGATCTCCCATCGTTGCTAGTGTTGTTTTGGAGTGAAGTGTTAACGTATAATTGAGAATTCAGGAGCAGCCTGGGGTGAAAAGAGAGGAACATATAAGGAAGAATTCAGGAGCAGCCTGGGTTGAAAAGAGAGGAACATATAAGGAAGAATTCAGGAGCAGACTGTGTTGAAAAGAGAGGACCATATAAGGAAGAATTCAGGAGCAGACTGTGTTGAAAAGAGAGGACCATATAAGGAAGAATTCAGGAGCAGACTGTGTTGAAAAGAGAGGAACATATAAGGGAGAATTCAGGAGCAGCCTGTGTTGAAAAGAGAGGAACATATAAGGGAGAATTCAGGAGCAGCCTGTGTTGAAAAGAGAGGAACATATAAGGGAGAACTCAGGAGCAGACTGTGTTGAAAAGAGAGGAACATATAAGGGAGAATTCAGGAGCAGCCTGTGTTGAAAAGAGAGGAACATATAAGGGACAATTCAGGAGCAGCCTGTGTTGAAAAGAGAGGAACATATAAAGGACAATTCAGGAGCAGCCTGGGTTGAAAAGAAAGGACTGGGACTTGGGTTGCTGAGAATAATTTAAAATGTTGTTAGAAAGAGGAGAAACAGACAGTGGAACACAATGAGAATGACCTTCTCTAAAACAATACGATGTTGACTCAGAGAAATAGGAGACAGCATCAAGTAAGGATACTCCAGAGAAAACATCAAGTAAGGATACTCCAAATAAAACATCAAGTAAGGATACTCCAAAGAAAGCAACAACAAAAAAAATTAACAAAAAAAAAAGGTCACAAATATGGGCCTGGAGAGGACACAGTGAAGTGATTTAACCAAAGAAAAGAAAAAGGTGAAAGATGTAAAAGAAAAACTTGTGATAGACATTCAAGTACAGTCTCGATTTCGGATCTTTGAACAGAATTGACTTATGTTTATACAACTTGATTTTTTTTTTTTTACATACTGCTTTTATAACTGTTTTGACAAGAACCCCCCCCCCCCCATCTCAAACCAGAGTTCTATTAAGACTTGATACTAAATTAAGCTTGACAGTGAAAGAGCCGTTCTGGGAGAGTTGTAGAACCGCTCAAACTTTTGCTTGAAATTTGATTTACTATAATTTAACAAGCACTTTTTTAAAACAACTTAATTTTTTTGCAAAATTTGTTTTAAATATACTTTTTTTCCCGCCATATAAGACGCACCGGCGTATAAGACGCACCGGCGTATAAGACGCAACTATATTTTAGCAAGTAATATTTTGGAACAAAACTGAAAAATAAAAACCTACTTTTTCTATGAACTTAATAGTCTTCCCCTCAGTAGGGTTCTGTCCAAATGTGAACGGCTGTGAATGTTCTCCTACTGAACATCTTCAGCGAACAGGCTGTTGTTCATTCATCTGGACCTAGAAAGATTAACCCGACATGGGTTCGTCCAGTACTGGTAGCATCCACCCGCAAAGTCTGCCCAGACTTTTCGTCCCAGCTTTGTTACATCCATTTGTAGGAGGTGGGGTGATTTTTTAAGGCTTTTTGAAGGAAAAGAAAGAGAAGAAAAAAAAGAACGGTGCGTTTTATATGGCTGGAAATATGATAATTATGTTTATTTTTCTCGTATGTCACAATTTTATTTGTGTATTTATCTGTATCTGTTGTTGACTCCCCCCCTCCAAGTTGTACTGCTAAATTCTTCGTGAGTTTTTCCTTCCTTTGTTAACAAGTCTCCAATCATCTCGATGGTTACTTGTATGGTCAACTTCTCTTCAATGAGGATATGCCTTTTCCCTCACATTTTCTTCTAAAATCTTGTATAAAATGTGTTTTATTGTCAAGATTTTCGTGACATGTGATTTTCGTGATGCAATACATTAAGTATGAGCGTAGGAAAAGCGAAACTTTATCAACGGAACTTTATATTGTTCGTTGGTGGTGAAAGGGAGATGTGGGCGATTACGTTATCTCCGTTCAGAGCGGTTCTTGGTATTTCTAATCATTCGATTGCCTCCCCTTGCCTGCGCTGCCCGTACCGCTAGATATTTCTCACTTGGGCTCTTTCATTTTCCATAATTATCACCTTGTCAGACTTCCCTCTTCTCACTACACATCCAAGAAATGTTGTTGTTTTTTTTTTTTTATTCTTACGGTTTTAATTAGTTTTCACTGTTTTCTCGTCAAAAGAGAATAGGTTTATCACAAATTCCCAGCATGATTCAGTTAACGCTACTGAAACAGGTCCCTGATATTTGTGTTGGGGAATTAAAGACGGTGTGAATTCCAGCCCAGAATATCACCTCCAGGAATTGAACCATTGAAAAAGAAAAAGCTGAATTTCTGAACCTGTGTTTAATGCTTTACACTAAACGTGGTTTCAGTTCAGTGTCTTCAGTCTGTCCTTCTAGCCACGCCCTTGAAAATGACTGGATTCAAAAAGGAACATATATGTAGCATTTCTGAAAGAGTTGTATAATAGAAAAATAGAGACATTTATGAAAGTTGGATAATAGAAAAATAAAGACATTTATGAAAGTTGGATAATAGAAAAATAAAGACATTATGAAGGAGTTGTATAATGGAAAAATAAAGATACTTATGAAAGAGTTGTATAACGGAAAAATAAAGACATTATGAAAGAGTTATATAACAGAAAAATAAAGACATTATGAAAGAGTTAGATAATAGAAAAATAAAGACATTATGAAAGAGTTGGATAATAAAAAAATAAAGAAATTTATGAAAGTTGGATAATAGAAAAATAAAGACATTTATGAAAGACCTGGATAATAGAAAAATAAAGACATTTATGAGCGTTGGATAACAGAAAAATAGACATTTATGAAATACTTGTATAATAGAAAAATACAGACATTTATGAAAGAGTTGTATAATAGAAAAATACAGACATTTATGAAAGAGTTGTATAATAGAAAAATACAGACATTTATGAAATACTTGTATAATAGAAAAATACAGACATTTATGAAAGAGTTGTATAATAGAAAAATACAGACATTTATGAAAGAGTTGTATAATAGAAAAATACAGACATTTATGAAAGAGTTGGATAATAGAAAATTAAATGAAGGCGTTGGATATGAACGAGTGAAAAGAAAGAGTTGAAGATTCTTAACATACCAACCCCACAGCCCTGACCTTGGGTGCTGAGGTACAAACTGATCACTGTCAGGTACGCCTTGTAAAATTCTCCAGGTCAGCAACAAGTTCTCTCTATTTTTTAACCATCTGGACCCAGTCCTTATGTGACGTCTCCAGCTATATTGTTGGCTGCCATCTTGTCTCCTGCATTTCTTTGTTCGGCATCTCTTTCTGTCTCCTCCAGGTGCCTATCGCTGGCCTATCCCAGGGAATAATGTTGCAGTTTTTCCAAAGCATATGACCATTCCATTTCCATAGAATTTTTTTTCATTATGAACCTGTAATTTTAGATGCTTATTCTGTTCATTATGTTTGTTTCATTCCTAATTTTTGACTTCTATGTATTGGTTTATGTTTTTATACAGCACATGATATACAAGATGGTTTGAGATGAGATTTCTTAGAATGCAAGATGGCATGAATGTTCCACGAAATGGTCAGCAATATATTTATATAATGTTACATCTCCACAAATAAATTGAAAAATCTAAGACTTGTCACATTCTGCCACATACATTGAAAAATATACCTTGTTAAAATGCCGATTCTAATATTTATATGGTTTACTCAATGTCGAATTATAATTAGTCAGTACATGTTACCAACTATTGCGTGTCACCCAGTCTTGCTTGTCATGTTCTGTCTGCTACTGATCTTCTGACATAAAACATTTTGACATTTCATTTTCCCACTCACTTCCGGTAAGTTCGAACGTAGTCTCATATAACTCTGAGACTGTTTTGTATGTGAATAACCATTTATTCCTTATTGCACTGACGTGATGTGTACTTTGGTGTGCCTCATCCTGCAGGTGGGAATTTTCCGCATTTCATATCCAGTGTCCATAACAGTCAGGTACCTATTTTTACAGCTGAGTTGATTTTATGCATCTGGGTAGGATGTCTCCACTGCATGGAAGGCAACTCACTATTATTACTCCTGTAATTCTTTACAGCGTCTTGTTCAGACATTGACTCCTGTACTGCGTTGAAATAGAGCTAGCCTCGCTGTAAGCAGAGACACGCCATACGTTTACCTTGACACAGTTGTCAATGTTTTTCTTTTCTGTTCATCTGCTCAACACTAGGGCAAGGTCCCATATTTTGCTGCAATGGAACTGTGTCGTGATATCCTATTCCCCCCCCCCCTCCCTTCATATACCGACAATTTCCATTGCAATCCAGTGTGTCTCGCAGTGCAGGCAGATATTCTTTGACACCCCACAACACAGGGTATCAAGATTCTTACATCAAAATGGACTGGATGGTGACAGCGTTTGGAGCCAACCCAGCTGCTTTCATCGCGAGACTGACCGAGGCACTATTGATTCGGTCACTCGTGTCCTTGCTGTCAGCGTGTCACACAGATATTCCTGCAGGACCTGTTGTTTACTCTGCACACGAACGAGGGAAATAATCAATAAAAACTACTCACAATTTAAATAAATTCAGTAGTTTCCCTTCATACGCGATTCTGTTTCTCTTTTTAGAGCTCCTTTACCGATTCCAAACTACGAACTAAATCTCCGAAAACCTCTTGGTACTTTAGTAAACACGTAGACAGAAGACACAGGGCTGCAAGTTCAGTCCTAGGTTATGCTTAATTTCTTAGACAAATCTTGCCTGCGTGGACATGTGTTGTGCTAGAGAGCATATTTGTTATATAACTTTCACATGAGCTGAGTATGTTAGGTTTTGTGGTAAATCAAGCAGAAACACCTATGAATCGCAAGTCTTGATTAGCTTATAAAAACTGACAAATTTGACACTGAGCTATTTTCTCAAGTCAGAAAAGGTCGCAAAGTTAGCAGAGTGCAATTCACATTTCTTTTCCCATCATTTTCATCATCATCATCATGTGCCGTGCCGACTGGCGTTGGCTATTATGCTTCTCCAGAGTACGCGATCCTTCATGCAGGCCATCAGCTCAGTTGGTGATCTCCTCTCACACCATCCCGTCAGACTGTCCAGTATCATTTCTCTTGGTCTTCCTCTTGATCTTCTTCTTTCTATTTTTCCTGTTGTTATAATATTTTCAACGCCCCCTCTTCTCATTGCATGTCCTATGAAAGTACATTGTCTCTCTCTTATCTTTTTGACAAGGTTTTTTGTCTCTCCAGCTCTTCTCCTACATTCTTCATTAGTTATTTTTGCTGTCCAGGGGATTCGCAACATTCTTCTAATAAACCACATTTCTGCTGCTTCCAATGATTTTTGTGCATATTGTCCATGATTCACTTCCATATAACAAGATAGGTTCAATATAGCATTTTAGGACTCGTTTTCTAACATTCATTGATAAGGATGTGATGGTCAATATGTTTCTCATTCTCTGAAATGCAGTTTTTGCTTGGCCTATTCTGTTCCTAATTTCTGTTCTGCATTTCCCATCTGAAGTTATTACTGCTCCATCATTTTATGACCAGTTAAAGTCAGTGTATATACGTATATGTAATAATAACTTGTGTCAAAGCTCACAGTGTGTGAACAAATTATATGTTATGCATTTATTCTTGTCAGCCACAAACCTACTCTTTTGTTTAAATAAAAAAAAAGAAAAAAAAAATGTGAAAAAAAAACCCCTCATTTTCATATGAAATGTACTTAACATTCTCCGCTTATGTATTCCAAGATGTTTTCATTGCAAATTTGTTACGCATTTTTGTAATATTCCTGCTATATGTAACAACATATGTGCTTTATTGTTCTAGTATATGACCTTAACTGAGCACATCCATGTTATACTAAATTTCAAATGTTTCCACAGCTTCTTTGTTGTGTTTTTTTTTTTTTTTATTAGATCTGTTAAAAGTTAACGCTGTGCTGTTTTAACCTGGCACTTTCTGGGAACTTGAGTTCTTTGCTGTTCATGTTGTGAAGATCAAGGGGCACAAGTTTCTGAGTAAGTGTTGCCGATTTCTTTCCATGCACACAATGTGAGGTCCTCTGTTTCCCTAGGTCGTCCTCTGACATCTGCTTCCCTAAGTCATCCTCTGACATCTGTTTCCCTAAGTCATCCTCTGACATGTGTCCCTAAGTCACCCTCTGACATGTTTCCCTAAGTCATCCTCTGACATCTGTGTCCCTAAGTCATCCTCTGACATCTGTGCCCTTAAGTCATCCTCTGACATCTGTTTCCCTAAGTCACCCTCTGACATCTGTTTCCCTAAGTCACCCTCTGACATCTGTTTCCCTAAGTCACCCTCTGACATCTGTTTCCCTAAGTCACCCTCTGACATCTGTGTCCCTAAGTCACCCTCTGACATCTGTGTCCCTCATCCTCTGACATCTGTGTCCCTAAGTCACCCTCTGACATCTGTGTCCCTAAGTCATCCTCTAACATGTTTCCCTAGGTTGTCCTCTGCCTCTCTTGCTTTCGTTTTTGCCCACTGTCACAATGTTTTCCAGTTCCTCTCTTCTCGTCACATGCCCCTATGTTTTTCGTTAGCTTATCTCAGACACTGCTCATTAGTTCTTCTTGCTACCCATGGGCTTCTCCTCTTTCTTCTCAGGAACCACAGCTCTGCTGATTCCACTGATTTACTCATTTCTCCACCAACAGTCCATGATTCACATCTATAAAGCAGAACAGGTTCAATATAGAACTGTAATACTTTCTTTCTCATCAGAATGTTTCACCAGAACGTGTCACCAGAACGTGTCACCAGAAAATGTCACCAGAACGTGTCACCAGAATACAAATACTGGATCAAGAAAAATGAAACTTCCACAAACAGCTGGACACGCTTCATTAACATATTAGGTACAGTATAGGCAGACTTTGGGATTGGGAAGGCAAGGGGGATACTGGGGAAAAGGGCAATTATGTCCAGTCCTTGGTATTTCTAACTGAATCTGCTTCCTCTGAAATTAATTTTTGCTCCCGTGGGTTTGGTCTGTCCATTCTTCTATATTCACTTTTGCCTTGAGTTTTTC